>CM032228.1:256767500-257025000 GCA_019009955.1 Riptortus pedestris
GCGGTCGTAGAGTCTAGTGGTCCTCCGGGCCGGATCTAAACCTATCCATCTGGACATTCACTCTGTGTCTCCTGACGGGTGTTGCAACGATGAATATTTTTCAAAAACCATAATACCAGAGTTACATAATACACGTTTAATTTATTCATTAATTATTTATTCTTATTGCAATCAATGAAATTAATATTTTTTCATCAGTTTATCATATTTATGCAAATATGCTCATTTCTGCAAATATTTTCAGTATAGTCCTACATTACAAATTTTCGAAATTGTTGTCATGATTAAAGTAGTGTAATAAGCGGTCTATATACTGGCTACGGTCATGTAGTAATTCAGTCAAAGTGTATGACAGGTCTATGTGAGTCCTTAGGCAGCAGTCAGTTAGTATATGTTTTATAGTAAGTCTACAGTTACAGTGCTGGCAGTAGGGTTCGTCTTCCCCAGTAAGTATAAGTCAGTCGTGAATGGACAATTCTTAACCTCGTTAAAACTACTTCTTCTGTTCTCGAAGTTTGTTATGTGTTTTGCAACCAAGATTTCTGCCATGAATTGAGTATCATATGTTTTGCTGGGTTTGTATATCTTGTGCACAATATGTCTTGAAAGTTCTTTTTTGAGTAGCTGATTTGGCGAGTCCTTCTACTTGTGTGCTTTGTCTAATGTCGGTATGTCCGGATAACCGGTACATAATTATTCTTTTTTTTAATGTATATATATATCAGATGAGTGGAAATGAACTATATATGTTTTTTAATTAAAGTAAAGAGCCAGTGCAAATTATGGTGTTCTAAACCACGTTTAAATCAATAGCTGTAGAAAATGGCATTATATGCAAGATTAATTATTATGTTTAGTCAGTCAAAGATGGGCGTTTGTCTGTTAAATTAATTAAAATGAATTTCAAACTTCGAATTCGGTTGGTTGCTTATGTAAGATGATATACTACAATATGTGAGCCGTGTGTCCTGGTCAGACTGGCCGTTCATCTGGTAGAGGTATCCTGTGACGTAATGGATTGGCCAGCGAGGTTAGACCACAGCCACAACCATACCTATGATCCAACACCGAGGTAGCAGAGATATCCCACTCTAACATCCAATCTATCCAAATCCCGACTACCTCGCTGTACTAACTAGCCCTCACCTCCGATCTTAGGCATATCTTCGTATATAAATTAAAATCTAGGAATTGTAATATAATATATTTTTTTAAAAAAAACTCAGAATTCTCAGATATTCTCTACATAAATAAACCTCTAGGCAGTGTCAGGTATTATCTGTATGAATAAACCTCTCGGGATTATCAGATATTGTCTACATAAATAAACCTCTAGGCAGTGTCAGGTATTATTTGTATGAATAAACCTCTCGGAATTATCAGATATTGTCTACATGAATAATCCTCTAGGCAGTGTCAGGTATTATTTGTATGAATAAACCTCTCGGAATTATCAGATATTGTCTACATGAATAAACCTCTAGGCAGTGTCAGGTATTATCTGTATGAATAAACCTCTCGGAATTATCAGTTATTGTCTACATAAATTAACCTCTAGGGATTGGTAGGTATTATCTGTATGTATAAACCTCTCGGAATTATCAGTTATTGTCTACATAAATTAACCTCTAGGCAGTGTCAGGTATTATCTGTATGTATAAACCTCTCGGAATTATCAGATATTGTCTACATGAATAATCCTCTAGGCAGTGTCAGGTATTATCTGTATGTATAAACCTCTAGGAATTTATCAGATATTGTCTACATGAATAAACCTTTAGGCAGTGTCAGGTATTATCTGTATGAATAAACCTCTCGGAATTTACCAGATATTGTCTACATAAATAAACCTCTAGGCAGTGTCAGGTATTATCTGTATGAATAAACCTCTAGGAATTATCAGATATTTTCTACATGAATAAACCTCTCGGAATTATCAGTTATTGTTTACATAAATTAACCTCTAGGGATTGTCAGGTATTATCTGTATGAATAAACCTCTGAGAACTATCAGTTATTGTTTACATAAATTAACCTCTAGGGATTGTCAGGTATTATCTGTATGAATAAACCTCTGAGAATTATCAGATTATATCAATTATATATTTCACGGCTAAAGCATTCATCATATCATAAATTTCACCGATATAAACTCGTTTTAGAATATCATGTTGTACAAGAATCCGCGATAAAAACTAGGGCATTCTATTGGAAATTCCAAAGCTATGGTCGCTGGAGACGTACTGAAGCAGGTGAGGAGGTTGAATATGGACTGAATGGATTCTTCAGGAGTCCCAATTATGGACACACCAAGTCTCAGCTTTGTATTAAAATAACTGGAGATTATAAGGGCGGTGCCACGAGGAGTTTTACACTCTCTATTATGATATCGAGAATTTGGTTTGATATCTACCAAACTGGATTCTCAACAAATGTTTCACCTAAACATGCTTTGTTACGCAGCCCCTGACGGGCCGTGACGGACTTTTTCAAAATAACCACAGGCGGATTCCATTTCGTAGCGTATTGCTAATTGGAGTGTCGGCGAGGGCATGATAAACCTTCTATAATGGAAAGATATTGTAAATGGCCGACTGTTATCAGCTGACAATGCAGCAATCAATCAGACAAACCCTCAATCAAGGGATGACTTTGGTGTTGATTGATGGCCAACATATGGGCTGCCTTTTCTAAATCAGTCTCATTCACTCTGCTACTCCTTTATAAACAAACATCGAGCCATCTTGCGTTTTACGCTAAAACCTCATTCACTAGACTCTCAGCAATAACATAACATCACAACTACTCAAACAAACATAGTCATTTGAACAGATTGATTGTGTTCAATAAAGTCATGTACTCCTCCAAGCATCTTTTTATTCAAATTTTTAATAATATTCATAGAATAAAAAAACGCATTACTATTTATTGGTTAGCCGACCATGTCGGCATAACTCAAAGTAATACAGTAGACAAAGCAGCGAGATAATCAACTGAACTAGAACAAATTGATTTTTTGGAAGTAGCTCGCTAAGACGCTTTCTCTGAAATAAGAAAACTCGTAATTAATGATTTTAATAATTTGTTGTATAACTCTGACAGTAAACTTAGTGAAATCAAATCGAATAGGCTCAACTGGAATAGAAGTAATAGAGACTCTCTAAGAAATAGTGCTTGGAGAGAGTAGACAGAGAGCAGACTAGACTAGCACATTCATATCTACTGAGCAGACAAGATGAACCTATATGCCGCTACTCCAGTAGATGCCTGACTCCAAGTAATAGAGACTCTCTAAGAAATAGTGCTTGGAGAGAGTAGACAGAGAGCAGACTAGACTAGCACATTCATATCTACTGAGCAAACAAGATGAACCTATATGCCGCTACTACGTAACTCTCCAAGTAGTAGTGATTCTCTAAGAGAAGCAGACTAGACACAGCAAACAAGATGAACATATATCCGCGCCGCTACTCATAGAAGAAATAGTGCTTGGAGAGTAGACAGAGAGCAGACTAGCACATTCATATATCTACAAGATGACCTATATGCCGGGACTAAGCAGTCATGCCTGTACTATGCGACTCAGTAATGGAGACTCTCTAAGAGAAGAAAATGCTTGGGAGAGTAGACAGAGAGCAGACTAGACTAGCACATTCAAACTACTGAGCAGACAAGATGAACCTATATGCCGCTACTCAGTAGATGCCTGACTCCAAGTAATAGAGACTCTCTAAGAGAAAAATAGTGCTTGGAGAGAGTAGACAGAGAGCAGACTAGCTACACTCATATACTGAGACAAGATGAACCTATATGCGCTCCATGATGCCTGACTCCAAGTAATAGAGACTCTCTAAAGCTACTCTAGATGCTGACTCCAAGTAATAGAGACTCTCTAAGAGAAAATAGTGCTTGGAGAGAGTAGACAGAGAGCAGACTAGACAGAGTAGAGAGCAGACTAGACTAGCAATTCATATCTACTGAGAACAAGATGAACCTATATGCCGCTACTCGTAATGCCTGACTCCAAGTAATAGGACCTAAGAGAAGAAATAGAGAAGTACTAGAGAAGAAGATGGAGAGAGTACTAGAGATGACTAGCACATTCATATCTACTGAGCAGACAAGATGAACCTATATGCCGCTACTCCAGTAGATGCCTGACTCCAAGTAATAGAGACTCTCTAAGAGAAGAAATAGTGCTTGGAGAGAGTAGACAGAAACTAGACAGACTTCATACTACTGAGCAGACAAGATGAACCTATATGCCGCTACTCATAGATGCCTGACTCCAAGTAATAGAGACTCTCTAAGAAGAAGACTAGCACATTCATATCTACTTAGAGCAGACACAAGATGAACCTATATGCGCTACTCCAGTAGATCCTGACTCCAGTAATAGAGACTCTCTAAGAGAAATAGTGCTTGGAGAGAGTAACAGAGAGCAGACTAGACTAGCACATTCATATCTACTGAGGAGACAAGATGAACCTATATGCCGCTACTCCAGTAGATGCCTGACTCCAAGTAATAGAGACTCTCTAAGAGAAGAAATAGTGCTTGGAGAGAGTAGACAGAGAGCAGACTAGACTAGCACATTCATATCTACTGAGGAGACAAGATGAACCTATATGCCGCTACTCCAGTAGATGCCTGACTCCAAGTAATAGAAAGTCTCTAAGAGAAGAAATAGTGCTTGGAGAGAGTAGACAGAAAGCAGACTAGACTAGCACATTCATATCTACTGAGGAGACAAGATGAACCTATATGCCGCTACTCCAGTAGATGCCTGACTCCAAGTAATAGAGACTCTCTAAGAGAAGAAATAGTGCTTGGAGAGAGTAGACAGAAAGCAGACTAGCACATTCATATCTACTGAGGAGACAAGATGAACCTATATGCCGCTACTCCAGTAGATGCCTGACTCCAAGTAATAGAGACTCTCTAAGAGAAGAAATAGTGCTTGGAGAGAGTAGACAGAGAGCAGACTAGACTAGCACATTCATATCTACTGAGGAGACAAGATGAACCTATATGCCGCTACTCACGAAGATGCCTGACTCCAAGTAAAAGAGACTCTCTAAGAGAAGAAATAGTGCTTGGAGAGAGTAGACAGAGAGCAGACTAGACTACAAAGTAATAGAGACTCTCTAAGAGAAGAAATAGTGCTTGGAGAGAGTAGACAGAGAGCGACTAGAAATTCATTCTACTGAGAGACAAGATGAACCTATATGCCGCTACTCCAGTAGAGGACTCCAAGTAATAGAGACTCTCTAAGAGAAGAAATAGTGCTAGAGGAGCAGACTAGACTAGCACATTCATATCTACTGAGCAGACAAGATGAACCTATATGCCGCTACTCCAGTAGATGCCTGACTCCAAGTAATAGAGACTCTCTAAGAGAAGAAATAGTGCACTCAGAGAGAAGACATAGAGCAGACTAGACTAGCACATTCATATCTACTGAGGAGACAAGATGAACCTATATGCCGCTACTGCAGTAGATGCCTGACTCCAAGTAATAGAGACTCTCTAAGAGAAGAAATAGTGCTTGGCGAGAGTTGACAGAAAGCAGACTAGACTAGCACATTCATATCTACTGAGCAGACAAGATGAACCTATATGCCGCTACTCCAGTAGATGCCTGACTCCAAGTAATAGAGACTCTCTAAGAGAAGAAATAGTGCTTGGAGAGAGTAGACAGAGAGCAGACTAGACTAGCACATTCATATCTACTGAGCAGACAAGATGAACCTATATGCCGCTACTCCAGTAGATGCCTGACTCCAAGTAATAGAGACTCTCTAAGAGAAGAAATAGTGCTTGGAGAGAGTAGACAGAGAGCAGACTAGACTAGCACATTCATATCTACTGAGCAGACAAGATGAACCTATATGCCGCTACTCCAGTAGATGCCTGACTCCAAGTAATAGAGACTCTCTAAGAGAAGAAATAGTGCTTGGAGAGAGTAGACAGAGAGCAGACTAGACTAGCACATTCATATCTACTGAGCAGACAAGATGAACCTATATGCCGCTACTCCAGGTTATGCCTGACTCCAAGTAATAGAGACTCTCTAAGAGAAGAAATAGTGCTTGGAGAGAGTAGACAGAGAGCAGACTAGACTAGCACATTCATATCTACTGAGCAGACAAGATGAACCTATATGCCGCTACTCCAGTAGATGCCTGACTCCAAGTAATAGAGACTCTCTAAGAGAAGAAATAGTGCTTGGAGAGAGTAGACAGAGAGCAGACTAGACTAGCACATTCATATCTACTGAGCAGACAAGATGAACCTATATGCCGCTACTCCAGTAGATGCCTGACTCCAAGTAATAGAGACTCTCTAAGAGAAGAAATAGTGCTTGGAGAGAGTAGACAGAGAGCAGACTAGACTAGCACATTCATATCTACTGAGGAGCAGACAAGATGAACCTATATGGCTACTCCAGTAGATGCCTGACTCCAAGTAATAGAGACTCTCTAAGAGAAGAAATAGTGCTTGGAGAGAGTAGACAGAGAGCAGACTAGACTAGCACATTCATATCTACTGAGCAGACAAGATGAACCTATATGCCGCTACTCCAGTAGATGCCTGACTGTGGCGGCACTGACTTTGCTCAATATGTTTTTTAGCGAATTTCCTTCAAGTATCGAATGAGCCAATGAATGTGGGTGAATTGCTCCACCTGTTGCTTATCTAGAACAACGAGGTCTATATCAGTTGCAGCCATATATTTACAAGGCTCTGCAAATGGGTTCGTCATCGGATCAAGATGATGGATTAGATTGATTGATGGCTTTTATTTCCGACACTATTTGCCTGTGGGTGTCAAGGATTGTCTTTTATATTCCTGCATCTGTGGGAAGGGCTGACCTCTTTCTTTACCACGCTTACATTATATATATATATATATATATATATATATATATATATATATATATTGCGCTCTAGTGTTTGGCAATTTACTTAGCCTGAATGATTGTTACCAAAACTCTTCTATAACTAAAGATGAAGTCTAGTTAAGGGGTTCAATTAGGGGGGGTTCCAGGGATTTGCCAACTCCAAGAATCTCCGAATTAGACAGGCTACTAATCTATTTCTGCCCCTAAGGAAATCTGCTACGACCTTTTCGCAAGTTTTCTATAAATCCTTGTTTCTATTCATTCATCTTTTTCTAACTCGAATAATTAAACTCGAAATATTTGTATTTATGGTATAGTTTTTAAGCCCTCCAACCAACTCCTTCCCCATGGTCCTTTGTTTATTTTTGCTTTCCAGTTGTTTTGTTTTGCGTTTCTATTTTCTATTTCTTCCTCTGTTGTTCATGTTTTATTTCTCTGTGATAGCATTGTGAATTAATCCTTATATATTGTTTTGAGCTGCTACATATATCTTTCTTCATGAAGTGATCTTCTATGCATGCTGTGTTCTGGTTTTGGTTCTATGCTGCTTTTCTCGGTTTTGTTGTTCATTCTGTTTTTTTTTTTCTTTTTGTGTTTTTTTTTCTTTTTTTTTTTTTACCTTTTCTGGGGGGGGGGGGGGGGGGTAAGGAGTTTGTTGTGTTCCATTATGTTTTTGTTTCTTTAATTTTTTTATTCTTTTTTGTCTTGTTTTGTTTTCCTTCTGATTTTGTATTTGTTTTCATTTGAGTTTTGGGTTTTGTTTAGTAGTTTTTTAAGTTACGAAGCTTTGTTTAGAGCAACATCGCCAACAAAGCTGCAAACTCCCAAGAAATCAAATAAATTAAATAGCAATATGTTTCCGATTTGATATCCCCCGTTATTTAGAAGCGGGCCGAAAAATGTTAATAAAATCAATGTTTAAGCAGTTCCTCTCATTTTGTGGAGAAAATAGAAAGCGCATCCTATAAATTGAAAGAATATTATCAACAGGTTGGAAACAGTCCTTAGTTTACCTAATATATATATTATATATAAGTATATATATATCTATATATATATCCGTATATATAATTATATATACAACACACACTCACACAGAAACGGTAATTAAAAACGGGATAATGAAGTCATTAAGTTGATAACAATAACTTTTATTTTAATATTTCCCTAGCAAGGCTGGGCATTTCACGTATGAACCCTAAACAGTGGGACGATGAAATGTGATAATAATATGCAAAGTAAAGCCTTGCCAAAAAGAGTACCATCATCATCCGAGCATCCGCCGTGTACCTTAGCTAGCCTGCAATAGACTTGCCTCATCGAGGCTCAGATTAGCCATGCGAGTTAAAGCCGTTGATCATTATCTTCACATGGTAAACCTAGAGTGGCAGAGTTGGATTCTCCGCCTGGGGCAAAGGAAATTATTTAGTGACGAAATTCATTAAATAACATCTTAAGTTCCCACCCTGGCTATAAAAGGGTGGTAAACCTGGTAGATAACCCGTCCCGATTAGGCCTGAGTTGCAAAAAGTGGACGTTAATAAATAATAAATAAATAAATTGGCTTGTAACCGCGTAAAAGGAGGATCGAGGACTAAACCAACAGCATAATATTAAAATAATTCCAACATTACAAAAGATATCAATCAAATCCGTATTTCCTTTGTGATATATATGGTTAAATATATTTGAGCTATTGCTCTTTTTCAACTGCAGCACACGCCTATGCCCTTGACATAGTTCAACAAATCTCCATGACCTTACATACCATAGTTCCTCTATTGTATATATTATATATGTATAATATATCTTATAAATAAATACATATATATATATAGTTTACAGTATATAATGCCTGTTAATGTGCCTATCATCATTTTAGCAGATTGTCCTTAAGTGGAAGTCAGCTTGTTGATGTTTCATATTTCGTAGAGAACTGAAATCGAACTGGAGAAGGTGGGGGGGTTAGAAGTAGAAGGGGGGGGAGAAGGGAGAAGGGGGGGGGTTAGAAAGGTAGAAAGGGGGGGGGGTAGAAGGGAAAGGAGCAGGGGGGGGGGGGGGGGGTTACGAAGGGAGAAGTGAAGGATGGGGGGGGGGGTTAGAGAAGGGGGGGGTTAGAAGGGAGAAGGGGGGGGGGTAGAAGGGAGAGGGGGGGTTAGAAGGGAGAAGGGGGGGGGGGTTAGAAGGGAGACAGGGGGGGGGTTTTAGAAGGGAGTGAAGGGGGGGGTTAGCATGAGAAGGGGGTAGGGGGAGCTGGGGGTTAGAAGGGAGAATGGGGGGGGGGGGGGGTTTGAAAAGGGAGAGAAAACCAGGGGGGGTTAGAAGGGAGAGGGGGGGGGGGGTTTCTGAGAGAGGGAGAAAGTGGGGGGGGGCTTAGAAGGGAGAAACTTCGATGATTGGGTTGACGAAAATGAGGTCCGTTCAAAACAATACAAAGTGGATTATAAATATTGTTATATAAATTTATTATCTATCTTTCATATTAACAGATATGTTCATTTATTAATTTTCATCCTTCACTAAATCCCCATTCCTACTCATGTCATATTGACATTAAGCTGTTGTCATGAACCACTTTTTTCCAAGCTTAAATATCAAATATTGTTTCCATTGAACA
Source organism: Riptortus pedestris (assembly GCA_019009955.1). Classification (NCBI taxonomy): domain Eukaryota; kingdom Metazoa; phylum Arthropoda; class Insecta; order Hemiptera; family Alydidae; genus Riptortus; species Riptortus pedestris. Next base: position 256,777,023 of record CM032228.1, read on the forward strand.
TGTGAGATACATACAAATACGTACTACGATGAAGTCAACAATTAAGTTTTTGAGGTCGTGAATAGAAAATATTTCTTTCTTCCATACCATACTCGATATTTAACAGACTTAGTCAAGGCTAAAGATCTTATTTGTTATTGGAACTGTAATCGTGGGGGTTTAGCTGGGGGGGGGGATTTGGAAGTTTAAAATATATCCTTTGTTATGAGTCGGATAGTAAAATGTTATAGAACCAATCGTATTAAACTAGTGATGTTATACAGTTGTTTTATAAACATTTTTTCATAATTCAAGTATTAAGTTAGTTATTCCTACTTTCTTGTTTTCTGAATTCAGTACCCCCCCCCCCCTTCTATTAGTCAGTTTCAGCAGATTTCCCTTCAGGGAAATCAGCAATTGAGGTTGTACTCATGACGAAATTTTCGAAATTCTTCTTCAAAAGTCCGTTCAAAAATGATATATATATATATATATATATATATATTGTCTGTTACCGCTCTAGCTTTGTTTGATCGGTACCAAACTCGATATTTAGTCGTTTTATGTAAAAAGAATGATCAAGTTCGTTAACGGCAGAAATCGGACTAGTGGGAGGGGGGGTTTAGAGGAGGGGATATTCAAAAATTCGAAATATTCCGTTATTATGCATCGGATCGAAAATTTGTATTGAACCGATCTTATTGCAAATTAAAGTTACTATAAATATTGTTATATACATTTATTCTCTATCTTGAATATTAACCGAGATATTTGCAATTTTATGAAGTCTATGGGCGGGTATAATTCGGCCGTTTCCGTCAGTACCTGGCTCAGGTGGAAGCTTCTTCCTAACCTTACCTGTCGTTTCTAACCTTACCTTATCTTCGTTACCTACTTTGTGAGATCTATTTAAGTACGTTCTGTTCATCCGCCCCCCCCCTCTTCTTTAGTTCTAGGACTACTAACATTTGAGTTATTAAAATATAAATTATTCTTACAATTCAGAAGCCGTTTCAGTTGGGAATTTATTTTCATTAACTGAAAGATATCTCATTACCGTTTGTATTTAATCTTGGTGGTGTTGTGTACCAGTATGCAGATTTCTCTATTGTAAAACTTCACGTGGGAAATTTGCTTAGTTTACGCAGCCCCTGTGTGACGGACTTTTTAGGACTTTTTACATATAACTAGTGAATATGTGGCGAGATTAGATCACGAGGCTTTGATACCAGCACTTGAAAAATGCGCTTTGTTTACGCAGCTCCTGCGTGACGGACTTTTTACATATAACTAGTGAATATGTGGCGAGATTAGATCACGAGGCTTTGATACCAGCACTTGAAAAATGCGCTTTGTTTACGCAGCTCCTGCGTGACGGACTTTTTACATATAACTAGTGAATATGTGTTGAGCTTAGGTCACGAGGCTTTGATACCAGCACTTGAAAAATGCGCTTTGTTTACGCAGCCCCTGCGTGACGGACTTTTTACATATAACTAGTGAATATGTGGCGAGATTAGATCACGAGGCTTTGATACCAGCACTTGAAAAATGCGCTTTGTTTACGCAGCTCCTGCGTGACGGACTTTTTACATATAACTAGTGAATATGTGGCGAGATTAGATCACGAGGCTTTGATACCAGCACTTGAAAAATGCGCTTTGTTTACGCAGCTCCTGCGTGACGGACTTTTTACATATAACTAGTGAATATGTGGCGAGATTAGATCACGAGGCTTTGATACCAGCACTTGAAAAATGCGCTTTGTTTACGCAGCCCCTGCGTGACGGACTTTTTACATATAACTAGTGAATAAGTGGTGACGTTAGGTCACGAGGCTTTGATACCAGCACGTGAGAAATGCGCTTAGTTTTCGCGGCCCCTGCGTGACGGACTTTTTACATATAACTAGTGAATATGTGGCGAGATTAGATCACGAGGCTTTGATACCAGCACTTGAAAAATGCGCTTTGTTTACGCAGCTCCTGCGTGACGGACTTTTTTACATATAACTAGTGAATATGTGGCGAGATTAGATCACGAGGCTTTGATACCAGCACTTGAAAAATGCGCTTTGTTTACGCAGCTCCTGCGTGACGGACTTTTTACATATAACTAGTGAATATGTGTTGAGATTAGGTCACGAGGCTTTGATACCAGCACGTGGGAAATGCGCTTAGTTTTCGCAGCCCCTGCGTGATGAGCTTTTTAGAATAAGGAGAGCTGTTGGAGCCAGAGCATTTCTTTGAGGAAACCCATGGCAGCCCTTCTGGGTGTTTATAAAAGTTTTCCCTCTGTCCCTATGAAGGGCTTAGGGCTAGGGATAAGGGAGTCATCAATTATCTCGGGGGGCTTATCTCTGCCTCCCCCTCATCTGCCTAGGGCTTATCACTGATAGTAATGACAACCAAACACCCTTCGAAAAATGGAGCAACCCTCATGGATCTCTTCCTACTTCCCCTTGCTCTCTCAAGTCTTGAAAGTTCCACCCTTTACTTTGGGAAAATTTCTTCAAATGTCCATCAATTCTATTCTATAATAGCAGATAGGTGATATTTTGATTTGTCCCCTAATAACCTAAGGCACTTCCCGTCCCATTTTGACCATTAAACAATTTTATCTTTAGATTTACACCGAACGTTTATATAAGTCAACTTTGGTAAGGAGCTAAAAAGCTGCGATCCCAGAGAGCAGATATATGTGTGTATGTTATATATATATATATAAATATATATATATATATATATATATATATTGACACTACCTATTAGCAAAGGCATTTTATCATATTTCCCCTGAGGGAAATCAGCAATTGAGGTCGTACTCATGACGTGAGTCTTACAATAAATTGCATATAACACGGGAAATGGAGGATCTGATTAAACCAACAACATTGTTAATACAAATCCCTATACTACAAAATAAATCAAAGAAAATGTTTAAAAATCAGAATTTACTAGTGATATATAGGGTGCATATTGTTTGTTCCCTCAACTGCAGCACACGCCTAGTGCCCTTGACTTAGTCTGCAGGTCTCCATGACCCTTACATACCAGTTCCTCCAATGATATATATATATATATATATATATATATATATATATATATATATATATAGATATGTATGCCTGCATAGAAATGCTAGAGAACCCATGTTTCTCAGATTGTTGGAAAGTGTGCTCATAATTGGGGCCAAAGGCAAACATTTTTTTCAATAATTTCATCCGAAAATGCTGAACAGTAGAGGAACCAATTGATGAAGATCACTAAAAAGGACTTGTCCTCTACTAGTGTTATAATTCATAAAGAGTGGACTGACTCTGAAAGCGCTCCATCGTCAGTGCCTGATGAGAAACAATAACCTTAAGACTAAACAACAAACATAGCATGGCCAGTGTATAAACACCAGTCACAAAACACCAATAGAAAATTTAAATAAACAATCAACCAATAAAATTAAAACGATAAACAGCGTCATAAAGATAAAAAGTTGAAACCTATCTATCTAAACTAAAAACAGACAAGTTGCTAAATAAGAAAACTATTTTTGCATATCACTATGGGGTGAAGATCCCCCTGAATGCACACAAGAGGAACTACAGTGAAAATGTCAAACTAAAAAAGTCCGTCACGCAGGGGCTGCGTAAACTAAGCAGATTTCCCACGTGAAGTTTTACAATAGGGAAATCTGCCTAATAACAACTGTAGTAGTAAGAAACCTCTAAACCTAAAACATTATTTAGGGCGTAGTAACCCAGTAGTTTCTAGCCCCAAAAAACAGTTGACCTAACCTCTAAACCTATTCACGAGGGGCGAAGTTATAGAAACGGCCGCCAGAGCTCTCGCCGGAAAGTTCGAACAGCCTACTGGTGACCAGTATCACGCAGAATACAAATGCAAATATCTCGGTTAATATTCAAGATACAGAATAAATGAATAGAACAATATTTATAGTAAATTTAATTTGCAATAAGATTTATTCTATACAATTTTTCGATCCGACGCATAATAACGGAGATATTTTGAATTTTCAAAAATACCCCCTCTAAACCCCCCCCCTCCCACTGGTCCGATTTCAGCCATTAACGAACTTGATCTTCCTTTTTACATAAAACGATTAAATTCCGAGTTTGGTAACGATCAAACAAAAATTGCGACCGCTAGAGCGTTAACAGACAAATATATATATATATATATCTATATATATATAAAATTGTAACCTCTGTCTGTACATTGATTTTTTTCGCGAAATTTCACGATAACTTTTCGTTTCACATGTCATAGACACCATAACTGCATTTTGTTTCTTTGGTGTCTGTTTGTTTGTTTGTTTGTTTATTTGTTTGTTTGTTTATTTGTTTGTTTGTTTGTTTGTTACCTTTTCACGCATAAACGGCTGAACCGAATTTTATGAAACTTGGTATGTATATTACTACTAGCCCAACTTAGACTTTAGGCTATATTAATGTTCTCTAAGACGAACAGGAGTGGGGGTTATAAGGGAGGCCTGAAATTAAAAATAGCGATATTTCATTTTCTATTGCTTTTTCAGCAAATATGCTCATAACAAAAGTTGTTTATTTTGTAATTTAGAGTAACTTTTGTTATATGCACTTTTGCCGTATACGGAAGTATAAATGAGTTATACGCTAAACACTATAGCGGGAGTCCACAATTTTATTTGGCATAAAAGACTCAACCGAACTAAAACAAACTCGCTGTGTGAATTAATACTAACGATTTACTTATAATAAGCCATACTAACATTTCTAGGGACGGGCAGGAGTGGGGGTTATAAGGGAGACCAGAAATTAAAAATAGCGATATTTCGTTTCCTATTGCTTTTTCAGCAAATATGCACATAACAAAAGTTGTTTATTTTGTTATTTAGAGTAACTTTTGTAATATGCACTTTTGCCGTATACGGAAGCATAAATGAGTTATACGCTATAAACTAAAGTGGGAGTCCACAATTTTATTTGGCACTAAAAACTCAACCGAATTAAACCAAACTGGTTATGTGAATTAGTACTAACGCCTTCATTATAATAAGCTATACTAACATTTCTAGGGACGGGCAGGAGTGGCGGTTATAAGGAACGCCTGAAATTTATAATAGTGATATTTCGCTTCCTATTGCATTTTCGGCAAATATGCACATAACAAAAGTTGTTTATTTTGTTATTTAGAGAAACTTTTTTTTTTATATACACTATCATCGTATACCGAAATATTAAGACGTTATACGCTAAAAATTATAGCGGGAGACAACAATTTTATTTGGCACAAAAGACTCAACCGAACTAAATAAAACACTCATTATGTGTATTAGCACTAACGCCTTCCTTATAATAAGCCATTCTAACATTTCTAGGGACGGGCAGGAGTGGTGGTTATAAGGGAGGCATGAAATTAATAATAATGATTTCCTATTGGGTTTTCGGCAAATAAGCACATATCAAACGTTGTTTATTTTGTTATTTAGAGAAATTTGCTCAACACTTCTTTTCAATATGAACTACCAGGTACCTCACCTGAAAAAATTAATTCAAATGTATATCAATATTTTCTCCTTAATAATTCAAATCTATGCATAATGCACAGGAGACGGGAAATATGACAATATGCAGGACAGTGAAGTTTTACATAAAAAAAATAATTTTATTATTAACAAATGCCAACAACGGGTATTAACCCTAAACACTGGAACGGGTAAATGTCAAAATATTGTGCAATGTAAAGCCTTGCCAAAAATATACCATCACCATTCAGCCTCAAATGAATTCCCGAGCGAAGCCGGGTATCTAAGCTAGTATATATATATATATATATATATATATATATATATATATATATATATATATTATATATATATAATTTTGAACGGACCTCATTTTCGTCATCTTCTGGGTAGGATCGATGGACATTTGAAGAAATTTTTTGAAACTCGCGTCATGAGTACGACCTCAATAGCTCATTTCCCTTAAGGGAAATCTGCTAAAAGTCCGTCACGCAGAGCGTATACTCTAAGCAGATTTTCCTCGTGAAGTCTAACAATAGATAAATCTACATACCAATACCGTGACTATTAAGTGAATTAATACAAACGATAATAAGAAACCTCCCGACAGAAAGCATATGAAATGTAAACAAACAGTTCTGCCAACTTCTTACCCGAAGGAAAAACAATTACTGCAATATAATTTGATACTATAACGTATTATTAATTTGATTGAAAACATCTATTTACTTTTACTATATCTAGTACTGTTAACTTTATAACTGACATCCACGGAATTAATTTTTACGTCAATCAAGCAATTATTTTTGAGAAGTTAAAATAAATTTTCGAGGAAAGTTATTTTTAAAATAATAACCTTTCAAGAAGGGGTTGGTTGGTTCTACAAGCCGTATTTGTGTGTACTCGCGAATATAATAAATGTCTCTTGTTGAAATCGATATTTCGCGTATTTTAAGCTTCTCGATAAAATATGAATGTCGGTATGTTCTATTACAATAACACACGATACCATCTTATTATAGCGCAGTTTTCAGCTGCCTGTCTAAACCGATACATTGTATTTCTTTTCACATAAAACAGACCCTAAATATCGAGTTTGTGCGTAACCGATAAATAAAAGAAGAATTGCGACCGGCTTTTTTGAGCCGGTGTTATATTAACAGGACAAATACTATATATTAGTTTTTTTTTTGCAACGAACGACACACCTCATTTTTGTTATCTCCTGTGGTATAGGATATCGATGGAAAATTGCAAGATGGAAAAATTTGGAAAGAAATCGTTTTCTGAGTACGCTCCAGTCACAATAGGTTGATTTCCCTTCTTTAAGGGAAATCTGCTCTATTAAAATAAACATCCCACAATAATACTAATGACAGAGAGGAGGATATTGTAGAAAGGGTAGCTGATTGGTGGAGTGTAGCCCTGGACCAAAATCCGCTCAGCCTGGGATGCTATTGGCGCTATTTTTAGTTTTAGCAGATTTTTTCTTTAAGGGACTCGGGAACATCACCTATTATTGAGGTCGTTCCCGCGTACTCATGACACGATCCATTATTTTCGTCGACAAATTTTCTTCAAATATCCATTTGATCCTACCCAGGAGATGACGAACATTGATCTTGTTCCCGCTTCAAAACCTCTAAACACACACACACAACTCTCACATATTATATACGATGCTAACCTCTATATATACTAGTATTCTTTATATTATGTTATTAGATAATATATAAATATATGAATATACTATATATATATATACTATATATATATACTTTGTTGTTTAACGCTCTAAGCTCGCTCGCAATTTTTTGTTTGATCGTTACCCAAACTTCGATATTTAATCCGTTTTTTATGCCAAAATACAGATGGCTTATGCAAAGGTTCATTAATGGCTTGAAATCGGACCAGTTAGGATGGGGGGGGGGTTTTCTTATTAGTTAGCGTAGGTTGTTCTTTCTTGGTTAGAGGGAGGGGGGGCGTTAGTTTGGGACGGGGGCCCCGGTGTGTTATTTTCTCTTGTGTTGGGGGGGTTGGCGGGTGTTAGAGGCGGGGGTGTTTTTTTAGTTTTTTTATTTTGATAGCTCGGGGGGGTTTTTTATTAGAGGGGTTTAGATCTATTTTTTTTTGGAGGAGTTATGTTCTTCTAGTTAGTTAGGGGGGGGGTTAGTTTTAGCTTAGTAGTGAGGGGGATTTTTGTTAGAGGGGGCGGGGTTTATTTAGTTCTCGCGATTTGGCGGGTTAGCTATGAGGGGGGGTGAGGATATGGGATTTTGTGGGGCGGGATTTTCGAAAATTCGAAATATCTCCGAGTTAACATACGTCGGATATCAAAAAATTGTATTAGAGCCAATCTTCATTGCAAATAAATGGGACTATATTTACTAAAATATCTGTCGACTATACATTTATTCTGATGTCTTGAAATATTACCAGAGATATTTGCATTTGTATTAAATGTGGGCCCGATATAACCGAACCTACACGAGTGGCGGAACGAGAGGTGAGTTTTTCCCGCCAAAGCTAAATGCTTAGTTCGGCCATTTCCGTAACTGTTCGTTTCTCTATTGTATAACTTCACGTGGGAAATCTGCTTAGTTTACGCAGCCCCTGCGTGACGGACTTTTTTATATATATGTCTTAAATCCAAACTCTATTATATACTCTACTCTCTAAATTAACGAGTATTCTAATAGGCAAAGTTCCGATATGGAAACCCTTAGATATCGAAGGACTGTTTCAATAATTATAAATAATGTAACCTATATCAGATGACCGAAGAAATATATTGCTGTAAAGAGGGATTCGACGTCATGCCAATCAGCTTCCATGTCGGCCATCAAACAAATAAATAAGTTCGTAAAGCAGTATAATACCTTGCTGAGGAATTGATTGCTTTCTTTGGGAGTCGTATTTCATCTCTGTTACATTATTCGAATATCTTTTGAAAAGGTTTGAAATAAGTAGCTGGGTCTGGTATCTGGCTCACTCCAAAATAAGGGAGGCATATATATTATAATCGGAAAATGCAATTTCAGAAAGAATTGAACTCGAAATGAGGTTCCAACCCTCCCTCTCTTTCTCTCTGGTGGTCTCTTTCTATCCCCCACCCCTTCTCTTTCTCTCCCCCTCTCCTTCTCTTTCTATCCCCCTCTCCTTCTCTCTCTGTCCCTCTCCCCCGCAAACAATACCTCAACTTTTCTAATGCATAATAAACAGGTGCTAATTAACAAGCCTTCCGTTAGCCATTGTTGAACCAAATTGACTTTTGCAAAAACAGTGCCAACCAATTCAGCACTCACCCTCTCTCTCTCTCTCTCTCTCTCTCTCTCTCTCTCTCTCTCTCTCTCCCTCTTTCTCTCTCTCCCTCTCTCTCTATCTCTCTCGCTCTCTCTCTCTCTCCCTCCTTTTTCCCCTCTCTCTCTCTCTCTCTCTCTCTCTCTCTCTCTCTCTCTCTCCCTCTCTCTCTCTCTCTCTCTCCCTCTCTCTCCCTCTCTCTCTCTCAACAGATTTCCCACATGCTGGTTTAGAATACTAGTGACCTTCATATTCTCTATATATTTTATAATATATATATATATATATATATATATATATATATATATATATATATATATATATAATTTTTGACAGACCTCATTATGGGACTTCATTTTATTCATGAGTACATCCTCTATAGGTGATTTGAAAAATTGTCAATGTTTGATTCCCCTTAAGTGACATTAGCTAATAAATAAATGATAATGGGAATTTACAACATGATAAGATCCACCAAAATTATAATTTTTTATTGAATCTTCTTTAGTCATCCCTAACTATGGATTTATAGGGAAATCAGCTATTGAGGTTGTACACATGACGCGAGTTTTGAAAAAAAAATTCCTCGAATATCCATCGGTCCTGCCCAGGAGATGACGAAAATGAGGACTGTTCAAAATTATACACCACAACACACGCACGTAAAACTGCAAAGTACGCCGTACGGCTAAGCACGCAGATTACACATACAACACGCCTTGTACTCTTTGCCCTGTTTAACGCCCTAGCTGTCGGAATTTTTGTTTGATCTCTACCAAAATCGATTTTGTATCCTTTTATGTAAGAAGGAAGGTCATGTTCGTTAATGGCAGAAATCGGAAGGACAGGAGGGGGTTTAGAGGAGGAATTTGAAATATCAGCGTTACTATAAGTCGGATCAAAAAATTGTACCTTGACAATCTTATGAGAGATAAAACACCTCTTACTCATGTCACCCTGACAATAAGCTGTTATGTCATGAATCTTTTTGTTCTAAGCTTATATGCCAAATATTCGTTAAAAGGCAACTTTATTATGCGAGATTCAAGGGAATTATTTGTGCGATCCTTTTTGCGATCTTGCCTGGAAAATGTTTATTTGATTTATGCTATATATTCGGACTATTTAAACTGTTTCAGGTTCATATTTTTTAGCAGATTTCCCTTAAGAGAAATCAGCTACCGAGGTCGTACTCATGACGCGATTTTCAAAAATTTTCCTCAACTGTCATCGATCCTACCCAGGAGATGACGAAAATGAGGTCCGTTCAAAACTATATACGTATATATATATATATATATATATATATATATATATATATATATATATATATATATATTTTTGTTAGATCTGTAGTGGTCGCAATTTTTTTTTAATCGTCACGAAACTCGGTATTTAATCGTTTTATGTGATAAGAAAGATCAAGTTCGTTAACGGCAGATATCGGACCACTAGAGTAAAAGGGGTACGATTTTCTAAAATTCGAAATATCTTTGCTACTCTACGTCGGATCGAAAAATTGTATAGACACAATCTTATTGCAAATTAAATTTGCTATAAATATTGTTATATACATTTATTCTCTATCTTGAATATTAACCGAGATATTTGCATTTGTATTCTGCGTGTGATAACCAGTAGGTGATCACCTGGCGGCCGTTTCTATAACTACTCGTCCCTCGTGAATAGGTTTAGAGGTTAGGTTAACTGTTTTTTGGGGCTAGAAACTTCTGGGTTATTACGCCCTAAATAATGTTTTAGGTTTAGAGGTTTCTTACTACTACAGTTGTTATTAGGCAGATTTCTCTATTGTAAAACTTCACGTGGGAAATCTGCTTAGTTTACGCAGCCCCTGCGTGACGGACTTTATTGGCTTAAATTGGACCAGTATTAGAGGAGGATTCGAAATATCCCCTTCATTATGAGTCGGGGAGTAAAAAGATTATAGATCAAGTCTTGTTAAACTATTGTCGTTCTACAATTGCTGTTCTATGTATTTTTTTTGTAACTCAAATATTGATATTGTTTCGTTTCCCACGCCCCCCCCCGCCTTATTTACTTATTGGTCATAAATATAGAATATATGCTCTGAAGGGATCACAAGTGTGTTACTTTTATGTTTCTTATTTTCAGTCAGAATAGGTAGTGACATGAATCGGTAGTGTACTATACCAGGAAGCTGCGTGACGGACTTTTTAAACTTCTCAGGTAAGTGGGGAATCGTGTAGGGTCGAGTCAGCTTTCTGTCAATCGCTGGCCTCGGCTTTGACATTCAGTCAGCCAGGTTGTCAGCTGATCTCACAGAATGACCTATCTCTCTTCGTCCAATTAAATATTTATACCTGTTGATTTGCAGAGGCCTGGTCTATGCCTCAAATAGGAAAAGGAATGTCCGTCACGCAGGGGCTGCGTCAACTAAGCAGATTTCCCACCTGCTATTAAGACACACTAGTGAACAAGAAAGTACTAACAACTCGCGTAGAGTAAATGTATAGGACAGCAATTGCAGAACATCAACACGACTTGTCTTATAACATTTTTCGATCCAGGTCATTGTTCAAATTTCCCCCTCTCTAACCCCCCCCCCTCCTCTCCCGGGCCCGATTTCATACATTAACTAATATGATCTTATTGTTGAGCGAAGCAGTTAATTATCGAGAATGGTATAGATCAAGTAAATATTAGCAGATTTCGCTTAAGGGAAATCAGCTATTGAGGTTGTACTCATGACGGAATTTTCAACATTTTTCTTCAAATGTCCATCGATCCTACCTAGTAAATGACGAAAATGAGGTTCGTTCAAAACTGTATATATATATATATATATATATATATATATATATATATATATATATATACTCGTATATATATATTTGTCTGTTACCGCTCTAGCGGTCGCAATTTTTGTTTGATCGTTACCAAACGTAAAAGAAAGATCAAGTTCGTTAATGGCTGAAATCGGACCAGTGGGAGGGGGGGGCTTAGAGGGGAGGAATTTCGAAAATTCGAAGTATCTCCGTTACTATACGTCGGATCGAAAAATCGTATTGAACCAATCTCATTGCAAATTAAATTTACTACAAATACTGTTCTATACATTTATTCTCTATCTTGAATATTAATTGAGATATTTGCATTTTTATTCTGCGTGTGATCGGCAGGGGTCGGCATGTTCGAGACGTTCCGCCGAGAGCTCTGGCGGCCGTTTCCATAACTACTCGTCCCTCGTGAATAAGTTTAGAGATACCTTACTACTACAGTTTTTATTGGGCAGATTTATCTACTATATAACTTCACATGGGAAATCTGCTTAGTTTACGCAGCCCCTGCGTGACGGACTTTTTTTAGATAAAAAAACGAAAAACCTTTATTGATTTCGTCATCATAATAAAGGTCTTATATCAACTTATTACTATCATGACATGTGTAGGAGTGGGGGTCTAATGAAGGCTGCAAACTAAAATACAAATATCTCGGTTAGTATTCATATTAGACAACACTTCTATATTACAAAATTTATATACAATTTAATGTACTATAATATTGGTTCTATACATTTAATAATAACGGCGATATTTTAAATTTTCTAAATCCCTCTCCCACCGTTCCGATTTTAACCGTTAACGAACTTGACCTGTAGTTTTTCATGAAACGCTTATATATCGAGTTTGATAACGTTGAAACAAAAATTGCGGACGCTAGAGCGGTAACAGACAAATACACCACACACACACACACACACACACACACACACACACACACCTATATATATATATATATATATATATATATATATATATATAATATTCAATAGCTGATTTACCATAAGGGAAATCTTTTAAAATCAGAATGAACTATTTGAATGAAACCACTCAAGGCTAATAAATGAATTTATCAATTTCGCCCACGGGAGTGCTCCAACTATATAAATTATTCAATAAAGTTTCCTAATAGAGTGAGAACTCTCTCGCCCTTCATTAAAAGCTTAATAAATATTAATAGTGATAGCCTATAATGATTTAAATCGAGACGGAGCCGACAATTTTTCGTTAATAACTTCAGAAAATAATAAAAAAGAACTATTCGTTGACAAACAGCTGTCAGTTAAATACCTCTAAATAGCATATATATGAGTTGAGTGATTGATGGCTTCAACCCTATTAGAAAGGATGGGGAAATTAAGTTGTATAAAATGTGGGAATACCTCTATCTAATCAATTATAATTAGTATTGTCCATTTTAGGCGGGAAGTTATTGGCGGGAGTATCAATGTCAGCTGGAGCTGATCGATTTTTGACGCCCCCGCTCTAATCTTTATTAATTGGTTTATAAGCAGATTTCCTTAAGGCAAATCTCCTATTGACCTGTTACTAGTTTCCGAAAAAAACTCTTCAAATGTCTATCGATCCTATCCAGGAGATCGAAGTTTCATTAAGTGTTCCTTTATTTACATGGATAGTTATTGCATTGCAAAATAGGGCCGTATTTATTTATTTATGCTGTAGGTTAATAAATTAAGAGGAGTTCCCATAAGGATGTCCACCGATCTACCTGCGGCATGATAATGAGGTAAGTTCATTACACACACACGCACGCTCACACACACACACATTATATATTATATATATATATATATATATATATATATATATAGATATATATATATATATTTGTCTGTTTCCTAGCACTCACAATTTTTGTTTGATCCTTATCGATCTCGATATATAAGCATTTCGGGAAAAATTAAAGATCAAGTTCGTCAATGCTGAAATCGAATTCTGAGATTTTTAAATCTCCGTTATTATGGGTTGGATCGAAAACCATTCTATAGAATCAATCTTAATGCCCATTTTTAGCAGGGAAATCAGCTATTGAGGTCGTACTCATGACGCGAGTTTCGAAAAATTTCTTCAAATGTCATCGATCTACCCAGGAGATGACGAAAATGAGGTCCTTTCAAAATTCTTATATAGATATATAAAATATATATCTATATATATATATATATATATATATATATATTTGTCTGTTAGCGCTCTAGCAGTCGCATTTTTGTTGGAATCGGTACCAAACTCGATATTTAACCGTTTTATGTAAAAAGACAGATCAAGTTCGTTAATGGCTGAAATCGTATCAGAGAGAGGGGGGGATTTTCGAAAATTCAAAATATCTCCGTTATTACGCATGGATCGAAAATTTGTATAGAGCCAATCTTATTGCAAATTAAAAATTACTAAAAATATCGTATACACTTATTCTCTTTCTTGAATATTAACCGAGATATTTGCATTTTGATGATGTCTGTGGTCGGGTGTTGTTCGGGTTAGTTCGGTGTCTATAAATGGTGTTTTATACATTTATTTTTTATCTTAAATATTAACGGAGATATTTGCATTTTTTAGTTTTCTGCTTTTTGTAAACCCTAGTCATGTCTGAATAGCAATTCGTTGTTCATATCAGGAACCATTTCCTCTTGTGAATACCATATATTGTTTTCAAGAGGCCATTATTATGCAAGATACATGCAAATTCGTTTGGTGTTGACCTCATCAATTAAGGTTTCAGCTCGTGGGAAATCTGCTTACTTTGCGATACCCCTTGCGTGACGGAATTTATTTTTAGAGCACTGATGAAGAGGCTGCCCCAAAGCTTCCTCCAAAGGAAAAAAGAATTAGAATTTAGTGAAGGCGATCACCTCTTTGTCACCCGTGGATAAAATGAAGTCCATTCATATTATAAATCTAGCAGTTTTAATTTTTGTTTGACCAATTCCAAATTCAATATTTAATCTTTCAAATAAACGAAATCTCAAGTCCAAAGTCGGATGAAGAGGAAGACAAGAATTGTCTGTATCTGGCAGCAATGAAGCGTGTATTTTCAACAATATTCCATGTTTTAGTTCCGTAATTAAAGGAAGGAGCGCCAAGGCTGCCAATTGCACCATGTACGCAGCACCAATGCTGTGTCCTCATAAGTTACACATTCGAATTGATTTAATACTAACCAATATACTTCTAAGCAACATCGTTTGCAATATAATTTACCTTTTTTACCAATTACTCAGTTATCCAATTAATAAACTACAACATGACAAAATGTGAATGTATCCAACTTAAGGAACTTATTTCAATAATAACTATCAAGTAATATTTTTATGTAATTAATTATTTTTCAGTGCACTTTTATTGCAATAATTATCGTGAACGTATTTATTCAATCTTAACATTCAGACGGTCAACTATAGATTTGAAGACATTTCCCCCCCCCCCTGTAGTAGATTACTTCATGAGCAAGATACAGACCGACCCCTCGGGTAATAATGGAGGTATTTATGGCTTTACATCTTACCTCTTCGCTAACACCCCCCCCCCCTTCAACCTGCGGAACCGATTTCGTACATTAACAATTTTTATATTTAGCAAAAATTTAGCTACCATATACACAGTCACACACACACACACACAAACGAGATATATAGATGCTTTATTGTCATAGGGCAGTGTTCCTATCTTACAGATAATTAACATATAAAGAAGTGATGTTAATTAAAAGAAAAGGCCTATTAATTTGTATTTTAAAGTCCCCATGGGAAGTATTGTTTGATTCTATATTTAGTTATTATTTTTATAGTTAAAGTTAGAGATTATAATTATAGTTGATTTATTGTAAATAAACTAATTTGTTTTTTTGAATACTGGTTTCGTTGTTACCTTTGAGAACAAACAACGTGGCGCCCTTAATATATTTATTTCCGCCTATTGATATGAGGCTAGTTAAATTTAACTAATAAACCCACACCCTTCTCCACTGAGCAGGGGCAGTCTTGGTTACCCAGTCTGTGGGTGACAGTATCAATAATAGAATCGATAGACATTTGGAGAATGGTTTCGAAAATAGCTTTTTAAATACCATCTTGGTTGAGGAAAATATGTTAAAACGGCAATGGCTGAGGCATTTGGGGTTACGCTAATGAGATTTTAAGAGCTTGGCAAAAATATATATGGAAGAGTCATTGTCGAACTTCAAAGGTTAATACGCCTGGTGAAGAATAGCTCATTCTGTCCAAGTGAACAGGCTTTCTGCTGCCTCATCACTTCACAAGCACTCAAGAAGAACTTTAAAATGTCCTTGCAATAAGAGATCCTGGAGCATTCTTAGGTTTCAAAACGAATATCGGGCAATTAAAACAATATTATCCGGTCGAAATCAATAAAATGCCTGTCCCTCAAACCAAATAAAAGATATACATATATATATATTTTATCCATAGCAAACGTTATGTATCACGCGGCGAAATCAAAAAGTCCGTCACGCAGGGGCTGCATAAACTAAGCAGATATTCCACGTGAAGTTTTACAATAGAGAAATCTACATGCTAGTAACAGTAGTAGTAAGGAATCTCTAAACCAATTCTCGAGGGACGAATAGTTACGGCAACGGCCAAACTAGCTTTCGGCCGAAAGTCCTGAATATAGCCGACTTCTGCCGACTACACACACAATACAAATGGAAATATTTCTGTTAATATTCAAAATACAAAAAAAAATAAAAAAATGTATAGTACAATATTTATAGTAAATTTAATTTGCAATAGGTTTGATTCTATACAATGTTTCGTTCCGACGCATAATTACGGAGATATTTCAAATCTTCAAAAATTCCATCTCTAAACCCCCCCCCCCTCCCACTGCTCCGATTTCAGCCGTTAACGAACTCGATCTTTCATTTTACGAAAAAACGATTAAATACCGAGTTTGGTGACGATTAAACACAAATTGCGAACGCTAGAACGGTAACAGACACACACACACACACACACACAACATATATATATATATATATATATATATATATATATATATATATATATATATATATATATATATATATATACTAGCTGACCCGGCAGACGTTGTCCTGCATGATATATCAAGCCGTATGGATATTAAATTTAATAATATGTTTAAATCAAACACACTTTTTAATAACACAAAAAAAACCTTTGTTATGTGCACGTTTGCCTAAAAATAAATAGAAAATGAAATATCGCGAAAACTCGGTATGTTAAATGAAAAGGAAAAATGAGAGAAGAATAATAAAACGTTTTAGTTCTAAGATTATCTGGTAGAATGCGTACTATACGACTTAACAAAACAAATAGTTGTAGACCAATAGTTGAAATAAATTAAAACCCTCAACAATAATAATGCAAATAAATAAATATAAATAAAGAAAAGAAAATAATTGCGTCATTCAAATGAGATTAAAATAAATTTGGATAATAAATAATAGTTTTTGGAAATTGAACACCTTTATTTAGATGAGATACTTAAACTCTAAGGATTAGATAAACATATTATCATTTCATTACATTTCCAATAACCTCACCCATTGCCCTTCGACCGGAGACTCGGCGCGAAGTGAATATGACGTCTTATGAAAATACATTTATTAAACATTTATATATAGCAGAGTAAAAATCTTCTAAATAGTTTCCTTCTGAGTCAACACACCCCTGCTAGCTAGTTTTCCACTGTCGGAAGGCTTCCTGAAGCTCCTCTACTGGAATGGTGTTCTGACTCTGCGTTGAAGCCGTTTGAAATGTTGCGACGCTGCCTAACTCTTCCCTTTCAAGTTCTTCTTCATACGGGGGAACAAAATGAAGTCGCTGGGGCAGATGTCCGGGCTATAGGGTGGCTGCGGAACCGTTGCCACGTTGTTTTGGGCCAAAATCTTGGTAACGGCCAGACACGTTTGCGCCGGAGCGTTGTCGTGGTGCAGCACCCACTCTTCTTTCTTCTCCTGGCGGACGCGGACGACTCGATCCTTCTAACGACGGATGACGGCAGAGTAAAATTGTCCACTGACAGTCTGTCTAGCTGGAACAAACTCTTTATGGGTCATTCCTTTCGCTTCCAAAAAAGGTGATGAGCATGCTTTTCACACGCGATTTGCTCATCCCGGTTTTTTTCGGTTTTGGCGAATTCAATGTTTTGCCACTCATAGCTTTGCTGTTTCGACTCTGAGTCGAACTCAAAGACCCTGGTTTCATCCCCGGTGACCACTTTGTCCAAAAAGTTCGCTTCGACTTGCAACCGTTCGAGCATTCCCTGCGCAACTGTCACGCGCCGCTGCATCTGATCTTCCCTGAGCACGTTCGGTACATGTTTGGCACAGACCTTCATCATCATGAAATCTTCAGTAACCATTTGAAACACGGTACTATAATTCAAATTAATTCTATCCGCGATAAGTCTAATGCTCAAGTGTCGGTCAGTTTTTAAAACATCCCGCAATTTGGCCAGATTTTCTTCCTATATATATATATATATATATATATATATATATATATATATATATATATATATATACAGTTTTGACCGGACCTCATTTTCTCTGGAATATGCTGGATGGTAGAGGAACCAATTGATCAGGATCAATAAGAAGGCCAAGTCCTCTACAGTTTTTTTTTTTTTTTTTTTTTTTTTTTTTTTAATATAATGCAGAGTGCACTTTCGACCTCATTTTCGTCATCTCCTAGGTAGGGTCGATGGAAAATCGCGTCGTGAGTACGACCTCAATAGCAGCTAAAATGGAGTTCCATGACGGCTGAATTAGGACTGGAAGAAGGGGAAGTTTGAAAATTTGAAAAATCTCAGTTATATTATATTCGGTGGGATCGAAAAATGGTATAGAATCAATCTTATTATAAATATGAATGTTAACCGAAATATTCGTTTTTTTTTTTAGTTCTTGTCCTTTAATAAAGTCCCACTGTCACTCATGTCATATAATAAGTTGTTGTAATATGGACTCGGTAATTTTAATCTTAAATATCATATTTGTTATTAGCAGAAATCGGACCAGGAATATTGGGGGCTTAGAGGGAGGGCTGTTGAAAATTCAAAATATCTCCATTATTTTTAGTCGTAATTATAGATGCTCCACAATTCTTGTTCTATACGTTTTTTTGCTCAAATATTAAGCTAGTAATTCGTAGTTTCTGGTTGTTAGTCATAATATGGTGCGAGATGAGTCCACTGACTAGTGTGTCCTGCACATGACAAATCTGCTTAGATTACGCAGCCCTTGCGTGACGGAGTTTTATCATATTTACTTGAAGATGTTAGAATTGCACTACTTTTGATTTGAGAATGCCTTCAATACGTCTCAAAGCAGCTGAGGAATTTTGATTTATTTATTTTACAAATGCAACAAAAAATAATAATCCTGAATCAAGAGCTGATTGATTTCCCCACTTACCCCTTATATAGGAAGTACAGGAATTGTAAATAGTGATTATTCATTGGTAATGTTCCCCGTCCCCGGCCAATAAAAGAATAGAAGCAGACCTAAAGCACTGTGGTCGGAAAAGATCAAACAGTTTTAGAAGCCTACCCTAGCGCAGAGCAGGTCATTGAGCCGATAGGAAACGGCCGAATGGGCCCACCATATAGGCTTTCTGCCGACCATAAATCTGCCCATTTTCCGCGAGTTTCCCATAAAAGCCCCATTAAAATTTGATAGAGGACTCGAATCTGAATAATTTTTTATCAGGCTCCGTCGGTAAAATGAGCTCTCACGGCGCTCAGCTTATGATTGTAAGCCGTAATCCAACAATCAATATTTCAAACAATCCATCCCAGAGATTTGGAAAATCAACTGCAATATTTTCAACAAGGCCGATATACTGGGGTTTTGTCCTATTAGCAGATTTCCCATTCGAGGAACATGAGTTATTAAGGTCGTCCTCTTGGAGCGACTTTCAAAACCTTTCATCAAATAGCCATCGACTCTACCTAAGAGATGACTAAAAGCCCGGGACGCGCGTAAACAAAGCAGATTTCCCACGCCCTGCTATAACATACCTTAGATCTCATCACCCCACATATTCTCCATATCTATCTGGGGGGGGGGGTTACTGAAGGCTGAAACCTATTTACGCCCAGACTGCATGGAACGGTAAAATATCGAGCATGGTATAGATCAAATAGACATTTTTTGAGACACGAACGTAAATTTTTACTTCATAACGTTACTACACGAAGAATCTGCATGTATGTAAAATTTTAAAATTATGACAACTACAGGGATAACAGAGTTTAGAGATTTTCGGTGATCATTTTCTAAAACTGGATGAAATTAACTGCAACCTGAATGGCTGATTTCAGATATTCAGCTAATCTAATCCTAAGATGGGTTTTCGTTATATATATATAACTAGCTCAGATACCCGGCTTCGCCCGGGAATTGATTTGAGGCTGAATGGTGATGGTATTTTTTTTGGCAAGGCAAAATATTTTGACATTTACCCGTCCCAGTGTTTAGGGTTATACCCGTTGTTGGCATTCCTTAATAATAAAATTAATTGTGTTAAAAATTAATGTCTTCATTGCCCTCCAAATTGTCATATTTCCCGTCTTCTGTGCATTATGCATAGATTTCAGTTATTAAGGACAAAATATTAACAAAGATTTGAATTAAATTTTCCAGGTGAGGTACCTCATAGTTCAAATTGGAATGAATTGTTGAGCATATCAATCTTTCTACCCAAATTACTTGCTCCACACATTGTTCCTGGAGAAATGTATAAAAAAAAAAAAAAAAAAAAAAAGTTAATCTAAATAACAAAGTAAACCACTTTTGTTATGTGCATGTTTGTCGAAAAACATATAGACAATGAAATATCACAAATTTTTATTTCAGGCCTCCCTTATAACCCCCACTCCCGTTCTAACCTAAAAATTTTAATATAGCCTATAATCATGGAAGAATTAATGCTAATTGACATACCGAGTTTTTTTAGTTCGGTTTAATCGTTAGCGCCCAATGAAATAGTTGACTCCCGCTTTAGTTTATAGTGTATATCTCGTTTACACTTTGTTAAAAGATAAAAATGAATATGACAAAAGTTGCCGAAAAACGAATAGAAAACGAAATAGCGCTATTTTTAAATTCAGGCCTCCCTTACAACCCCCACTCCTGCCCGTCCCTAGAAATGTTGGTATGGCTTGTTATAATGAAAGCGTTAGTGCTAATACACATACCGAGTTTTATTTATTTCGGTTGAGTCTTTTGTGCTAAATAAAATTGTTGTTGCTATAAGTTTTAGCGTAGAACGCCTTTATACTTCGGTATACGACGATAGTGTATATAACAAATGTTACTGTAAATAACAAAATAAACAACTTTTGTTATGTGCATATTTGCTGAATAAGCAATAGGAAACGAAATATCGCTATTTTTAAATTCAGGCCTCCTATATAACCCCCACTCCTGCCCGTCCCTAGAAATGTTAGTATGGCTTATTATAAGGTAGGCGTTAGTACTAATTCACATACTGAGTTTGGCGTAGTTCGGTTGAGTCTTTTGTGCCTAATAAATTGTTGACTCCCGCTATAGTTTTTAGCGTATAACTCATTTATACTTCCGTATACGGCAAAAGTGCATATGACAAAAGTTACTCTAAATTACAACATAAACAACTTTTGTTATGGGCATATTTGCTGAAAAAGCAATAGGAAACGAAATATCGCTATTTTTAATTTCATGCCTCCCTTATAACCCCCACTCCTGTTTGTCTTAGAGAATATTAATATAGCCTAAAGTCTAAGTTGGGCTAGTAGTAATATACATACCAAGTTCCATAACATTCGGTTCAGCTGTTTATGCTTGAAAAGGTAACAAACAAACAAACAAATAAACAAACAAACAGACACCAAAGAAACAAAATGCAGTTATGGTGTCTATGACATGTGAAACGAAAAGTTATCGTGAAATTTCGCGAAAAAAATCAATGTACAGACAGAGGTTACAATTTTATATATATATAGATTATATGTCACTGAACTCCCCCTAAACGGCTGGGCCGATTTGAATGAATTTTTTTGTATGAGTTTGGGCAACGCTTAGGATAGTTTAGATTCACAAACGACTCAGCCATAGCCATGTTAACAGATTTCCCTCAAACAAGATGGTATTTAAAAAGCAATTTTCGAAACCATTCTCCAAATATCTATCGATTCTATTATTGATACTTCTATTATATGTTAATTATCTGTAAGAGAGAACCACTGTCCTATGACAATAATGCATCTATCTCGTGTGTGAAATTAAAAATAGCGATATTTCGTTTCCTTTTGGTTTTTCGGCAAATATGCACATGACAAAAGTTGTTTATGTTGTTATTTAGAGTAACTTTTGTTATATTTACTTTTGTCCTATAACAAAGTATTAAAGGGGGGCTCGGGTTGGCCGTGCGAGTTAGGGCGTTGGTCCTAATCTCCCATGGCAGACTTAGAGTGGTGGGTTCAAATCCCGCCCCCTGGGCAGTAGAAATTTATTTAATGACGGACTCATTAAATAAACTCCTTAGTCTCACCCTGGCTAGGAAAGGGTGGCAACCTGTAGATAACCCGTCAAGATTAGCCTAGTAGCATAAAGTGGGCGTAAATGAGAAAAGTATAAACGAGATATTCACTAAAAAACTAAAGTGGGAGCCAACCATTTTATTGTGCACTAACGATTCAACCAAGCTTAACAAAACTCTATATGTAAATTAGCATTAATTCTTCCATGATTATAAGCTATATTAATTTTAGCAGATTTCCCTTAAGGGAACGCGATTTTCGAAAAGTTTCTTCAAATGTTCATCGATCCTGCCCAGGAGATGACGTTCGTTCAAAATTATTTATTTATATATATATATATATATATATATATATGTGTGTGTGTGTGTGTGTGTGTGGGTGTGTGTGTGTGGGTGTGAGAGAGCGAGTGAGAGAGAGAGAGAGAGAGAGAGAGAGAGAGTGAGAGAGAGAGAGAGAAAGAGTGAGAGAGAGAAAGAGAGAGAGAGAGAGAGAGAAAGAGCGAGAGAGAGAGAGAGAGAGAGAGAGAGAGAGAGAGAGAGAGAGAGAGAGAGAGAGAGAGACAGACAGACAGACATGTTAAGGTAGCTATTAATCGCGGTGAGTGATAAGGCTGTTATCAGTAGCCCAATCCCCCCTAATCTTATCTCAGCTCCTAATGGCATAGCCTAAACTTTCTTCCAGCTATATACTCACACATCAATATACCTATATACACACACGCACACACATACATAAAGGGGTGTCCTCCCCCCTTCAAAAATCCCCCCCCCTACCACTTAATAAACATTTTCGAACCAAATAAATAAAATCTTACCAGATAACGTTATCTTGCAGCATATTTGCATCTCATCATGCAAAGCCCTTAAGGGAAACTTTCTATAAAGGCGAAATTTTCAAATCTCTATGTATACGGTTTCTACATATTAATTTGTTCGTGGGTCAGTTTGAGCCTTTTGTAATTGTTTACTTAAAGCTAGCTGTCCAACTTAAATTTAAATTCAGAGAGTGTTATTACTAAGGAAGAAATAAAGAACAGACTGTGGAACATCGTCATCAACTTGTAACGGGCTATCGTTTTAGTTTAGAATTTATTTTTTTAATGTTCTTGGTAGTATGAAAACTAAAGAAAAATCATCTATAATATATTTGAGGATTATGGTTTAATTCCATTGTGGCAGGTGGTTGGACTAAGGTCCCTGAGCAATGTGAGTACACAATCAATATGCTGGAGGCATTCAGGTCACAAAGTTCATCTGCTGACTCCAACCATTTTCAAATCTGATCCGACCATCCTCATCAGATGACCAGAGCTAGGCGGCAAACCTCTTAGCCATCTATTAACTTTTTATTCTTGTTTTCTTCGGCTCATGGTTTTCTAAATAACTCCTTAGTTAACTTAACATAAAATAAAAAAGTCCGTCACGCAGGGGCTGCGTAAACTAAGCAAATTTCCCACGTGAAGTTTTGCAATAGAGAAATCTGCCTAATAACAGCTGTAGTAGTAAGTAACCTCTAAACCTATTGACGAGAGGGACGAATAATTACAAAAACGGCCGCCAGAGCTCACGGTGGAAAGTCCGAACAAAGCCACTGCTGCCGAGCACACGCAGAATACAAATGCAAATATCTCAGTTAATATTCGAGATAGAGAATAAATGTATATAACAATATTTATAGTAAATTTAATTTCCAATAAGATTGATTCTATAATATTTTTCGATCCGACGTATAGTAACGGAGGTATTTTGAATTTTCAAAAATCCCCCCCTCCCACTGGTCCGATTTCAGCCATTAACGAACTTGATCTCTCTTTTTACGTAAAACGCTTAAATATGAAGTTTGGTAACGATTAAACAAAAATTGCGACCGCTAGAGCGTTAACAGAACAAATTATATTATATATATATATATAATATATATATATATATAATATTATATATATATATATATATATATATATATATATATATAATTTTGAACGGACCTCATTTTCGTCATCTCCTGGGTAGGATCGATGGACATTTGAGGAAACTTTTCAAAACTCGCGTCATGAGTACGACCTCAATAGCTGATTTCCCTTAAGGGAAATCTGCTAAAAGTCCGGCTGCGTAAACTAAGCAGATTTCCCACTTGCGTCCCTTATTCGCATTAAACTCATGACGCTAAAGTTCCATGAGAACAATATTTGTTATTTAGGCTTCAAATAATGTGCTTCATAATACAAAAGCTTATTGTTGATGTGGCATGAGTAGGAGTGAGGCTTTACTGAAGGCCGAAAACAAAAACTCAAATATCTCAGTTAATATCAAATATAATGAAAACATGTACATAACAACATTTATAGGTCATTCAATTTGCAATAATATTGCTTCTATAATTTTTCGATCCGAGTAACAGAGATATTTCGAATTCTCAAAATTCCTCCCCTCCCACCCCCCCTCCCCCTGGTCCGATTTTAGCCGTTAGCGAACTTGATCTTTCTTCGATATATATATATATATATATATATATATATATATAAATATCTATATATATATAGATATATATATATATACGCACATACATAAACACATATACACCGTTTTGAATGGTGACCTCATTTTCTCCGTAGGTAGGATCGTTGGACATTTGAAGAGAAATTTCGAAAATCGTGTCGTGAGTACGACCTCAATAGCTGAAATCTGCTAAAAATATTGTTAAGCGAAAGCGTCCTGTCGTTTTAATAACTTGTTACAGTGGAAGCTTAGCCATTTCTTTCATCAACCTACATTAGAAGTCACTTCCGCCTGTCAGAATACCAACTCAGAAATATTGTAGTTAGCGAATAAATACTTTTAGTGTTAACATATCCCGAGCAACGCCGGGTAACTTAACTATATTTATATGTAGTAACTTGAATGGACCTCTCGTTCGTAAGTTACTAGTTAGGATTGGTGGACATTTGAAGGTGACGTGAACAGGTTCTGAAGCAGATTTCCTTAAAAGTATAATGGAGTAATAGCTATGTGGCTATAATTCCATTTATTCTATGTGACACGTGCGAGAGTAAGTCCACAATTTGTGGTCTGCAGGGGCAGGCAGATAATTGGCACGTGACCTTTGCCCCGTCGCCATGGCAACCGTCTCCCTCCCTGGGTTAGGCCCCTGGCACGATGGCCCTACGGCTCTACGAGGACCTGGACCTACACAATGGTTAATTCTGTTCAGCTCCCCAGGGTAGCGGGCCCCCATAACACCATTAGCTCCATGGGATTTATCATGGGGGTTAGGCCCCTGGGGGGCAAACCGATGGCCCCCCCTAACGGCTCCCTACGAGGGAACCTGGGCCCCTACACAATGGTCCCCCCCCCCCCCCCAATTCCAAAGCACCCACCCAGGGTAAAAAGGCGGCCCATAAGACCCATTAAGCTTTTTTCCTTAAAGGAAAGCGAAAAGAATGGGATTATCATGGGTTTTTTTTTAAAAGGCCCCTGGGCACGATGGGCCCCTACAGGTTTTTCCCCCCCCCCACCCCCCCTTTATTACGAAAGGATACCTGGGAACGGAAACCTGTAAACAAACAAATGGATCATTCAGCTCCACCAGGGTAAAGCGGGGGCCATAAAAACCCCCATTTAGCACTATCATGATTATTAATCAACATATTTGGGGTTTAGGGCCAACCTGGGCCCCATTCGTACGAATATGGCCTAACAGGGTTTCCCCCCCCCCCCCCCCCCCCCCCCCCCCTATATCGTGAGGCCCTTTAGTTGAACCCTAAAAACCACATATGGGGGGGAAAAAAATCATTTCCTTTTAGCAGATTCCCCCCAGGGGGTAACCGGTCCCCCATTGAGGTTGTACTCACCCCATTAGCTTCCTGAAATTTTTCTTCAAATGTTCATGGGTTTAGGCCAACTCTGGGGATGGCAAACGATGGGGCCCCCCCCCCCCCTACAGGCTCTACGAGGGAAAACCTGGATACCTACAACAATGGTAATCATTCAGCTTCCCCAGGGTACCTGCCATAAAACAGATAATTAGTCGTTCCAAGATGAAAGAATTATTCAAGTTGGTTAACGGCCCCCCTCGGTCCAACGGTATGGGCCCTACAGGTCTACGAGTGGAACCCTGGGACCCTACAACAATTCGAATTCATTTCCAGCTCCCATAGGTCGGATCGAAAAAGTGTATAGAATCAATCTTATTGCAAATAAAATCTACTATAAATATTGTAATATCCGGGGGGGCCATAACCCCATATTAGCCCATGGGCATTTATCATTTGGGGTTTTTAAGGCCACCCTGGCCAAAACGGAATTTTTGGCCCCTACGGAAAAAAACCTCCCCCCCGAATTTAATTACATTTTCCGATTTAATTTTGTTTTCCCTTATAAATACCAAAAGCTGTATTGAAAAAATCCGACCAGTTGGGGGGGGGGGGGGGGGGAAGGGTGGGGGGGGGGGGTTTTAGAGGGGTTTTTTACGAAATACCCGGAAAGAAATTCCCCCCCCCTCCAATATCCCCCTCCGTTTTTTATTAATTTATGCGTTTTTTGGGAACCCCGTAAAAAAATTGGTTGATAAAACCAATATTCTGACTCCTTATTAAGGGCAAAATTGTAAATGTTCCTATAGAAAAATGGTTGTTTATGGTAACTGTTTAATTTGTCACTATCTTTGAATTTTTATTTCAAAACTGGAGATATTTTGGGTGTGAGGGGGGCAGACCCGTTTGTAATTACTTTTATAAGATTTTTTTCGGGCCCTCCAAAACCCACTCGGGCCCCCTACTTCAAATTGGTCCATAATTAACAATATTGCCCTTGGTTTAATTATTCATGAAGCGCATTTAAAATTTGAACCATAAAGTACCAAAATATTTAAAAATTGTTAAACTTCACAATTTGGGACCCCCCATATGCTTTCCCTTTTTTGGGGGGGGGGGGGGGAGGATAAGTGCAAATCATGGTGCGGGGGGGTTGGCGACACGTGGGGGGGGGGGGGGTAAAACGCAGTCAGCCCCCCTGGCGGGGGGGTCCCCCCCACTTACCATTTTTGTCCTTTTAGCTTAGCTTTTTTTTTTCCCCTTAAGAAATCCCAATCGCCTTCCCCGATTTCTTCCCCGTTTTTTTTCAATAATTCTAGATTCTCGTTGAAATAGTCCATAAAGCCTTGGCTCTTCATGAAATGTGTGTCGGCATTCTTCTCCCATTTCGTTTAATCTGAATATAAATTCTACAGAATGCTTTCCTTTCCCAGAAGTTTGCCCCGTTAAGGTTAGCTCGCCACCCTTTGCAACTTCCCTCCCACGGGAGACATGGCGTAGGATCGTC
Source organism: Riptortus pedestris (assembly GCA_019009955.1). NCBI lineage: Eukaryota > Metazoa > Arthropoda > Insecta > Hemiptera > Alydidae > Riptortus > Riptortus pedestris. Next base: position 256,804,507 of record CM032228.1, read on the forward strand.
TTATATATGAATGCTGGCTGGACTTTAATGGTAGTTAGAGAACTTCACAATCTTCTGTAGTACTTCAGATATTTAACGTGATCTGGTACATGTCGTGAAGCGAGATTGTAATAATAAAAGGCCGTCACGCAGGGGCTGTGTGAATTAAGCAGATTTCCCACGTGTGCCACGTATTTGCATTTATCTCAAAAGTGAAATTTTAATGAGAACAATAATTGGTATTTATGCGTCAAATAATGTGCTTCATTTTATTATAGTTTATTGTTTATATGACAGGAGTTCACTGAAGGCTGGGAACTATAAAAGTCTGTCACGCAGGGGCTGCGTAAACTAAGCAGATTTCCCACGTGAAGTTATACAATAGAAAATATCTATACGAGAGCCCAACAGTTACGGCCGAACTAGCTTTTGGCGGGAAACTCACTCGTCCGTTACACTTAATAGAAATGCAAATATCTCGGTTAATATTCAAGATAGAAAATAAATGTATAGAACAATATTTATTGTAAATTTAATTTGCAATAAGATTGGTTCTATACAATTGTTTGATCCGAAGTATGGTAACGAAGATATTGCGAATTTTCGAAATTCCCCCCTCCCCCTGGTCCGATTTCAGCCATTTGCGAATATGATCTGTCTTTTTGCATAAAACGTTTAAATATCGAGTTTGGTAACGTTCAAACAAAAATTGCGATCACTATAGCGTTAACAGACAAAATATATATATAGATATAACATTTTGAACGGAGCTCGTTTTCGTCATCTCCTGGGTAGGATTGATGGACATTTGAGGAAATTTTTCAAAACTCGTGTCATGAGTACGACCTCAATAGCTGATTTCCCTTAAGGGAAATCTGCTAAAATGCACATGTCTCGATTAATAATCAAGATATTGAAAATAAGTACATAACAACATTTATAGAACGTTACATTTGCAATAAGATTGGTTCTATACAATTTTCGATCCAACGCATAATAGCGGAGATATTAAGATCACTCGGTATTCTACCCCTCTAAACCACCCTTCCCACTGGCCGGATCTCAGCTATTAACAAATTTGATCTTTCTTTTTGTATAAGACGATTAAATATCGAGTTTGGTAACGATTAAACCAAAAGTACGACCGCTAGGGCGGTAACAGACAAATATATATATTCCGCCATAGGATCGTTTTATTGTTGGTGAATCTGCTGAAATGTGTCTACACTGATCGATATCCATTGATGACTATAGATTGTAGGTTAGGAAGTCTGCACCTCTCTCTCTCTCTCTCTCTCTCTCTCTCTCTCTCTCTCTCTCTCTCTCTCTCTCTCTCTCTCTCTCTCTCTCTCTCTCACTCTCTCTCTCTCCCCCCTTCTCTACTCTTTCTCTCTCTCCCCCCCTCTCTCTCTCTCTCTCTCTTCTCTCTCCCCTCTCTCCCTCTTCTCTTCTCTCTCTCTCATCTCTCTCTCTCTCTACTCTCTCTCTCCCTCTCTCTCTCTCTCTCTCTCTCTCTCTCTCTCTCTCTCTCACACACACACACACACACACTCTCCCCCTCTCCCTCTGTCCAGTGTGGATAATGGCTGATACACGTCACTACCTGCACGTCATACATGTGACGTCCTTCTCACCCCATTCAGCCGACAATCAGGGCGGAAATAATTTGAACTTGATATTCCTGAATGATTTTCCTCTCGGTCATCGGATTCCTACACACACTCTTTAGATCTCTATGGCCTTGCCTCTAAGTCGCTTAATATTAAAAGTCCGTTCCGCGGAGGTTGAGTAAACTGAGCAGATTTCCCACGTGTTGGCCTAACATACAAAATCGAAATATCTCCTTTATTTTGAGTGGGATTCAAAAAATTGTGTTCAATGAATCACGCGATCATTTAAGGTTCTATATATTCTCAAAATAGACTTTATGTAGATTATGTTTATAGAGATAGATTGATTGTAATAGGTAACGAAAATGAGGCCCGTTCAATATATATATATATATATATATATATATATATGGTTATGTTTATTACAATGAAATCAGTAATAAACGTTGTTTATTAGAGCTCTTTTGGATTGCAAAATTAAACACACAAGCTTTAGAGTTCTATCACTGCACAATTTATTTAACAATGCACTACACACTTGGCTTCACTGTTCTTCTAAATACACAGTCCAATAACTCACACACGATCACTGAAGTTCACAAAAACACGGCACTGCACTGATCTTCTCAATGCATTGCGCTGTCCTTTTACTTAAACACGGCACTACACTGTCCTTTACTTAAATCACTTTACCGCTCTGTACTATTCACTATAGCACTGAACGCACTGTTGATCACTTGAAGAGAGCTGAGAACAAACTAAATTTCGGGACGAGCTGAGCCGCTTTTATAGGCGGGCGGTAAACTTCAAAGTGGAATGCCCAGACACGACGGCTAGACCATCGGTCGGCTCGTTTCATCTTCTTAACTTTTTAAATATGTATGTAATTGCTACTCTGTAATTTTACATGTTCGTAGTTTTCGCAACAATATATATTTCTGCTACCACTCTAGAGATACCAACTTTGGTTTTTCGGTATCAAACTCGATGTATAGGCGTTTCATGGAAAACTGAAGATCAAGTTCTGCGCTACCATTTACACTTACGTACAATTTTAATTTGGCCTTTTCTGTGGCTCTAATAACGGTAAATGATTTAGCAAGTCCAAGTTTTAATGGTTTTTCTCATGAAGTGAAGAGATTGTTGCATAACGATTCGGTCTAAGGTTGAATTCCTTGCTTCAAATATCATTCGGAGTAATTAGAGATTAAGATATAGTTAATCATATAATTGCTTTATAAGGCAACAAGCCGATAAATACATCTCGCCTACTTGAGAGCTCATTCATTTTATCACAATTAATTAGATTTGTTTTTGTACTTGAATAATCCCACGCTTATTATCATCTTTCTTTTTTATTAATTGCAACTGCTGTCATATTGCAAATTGACACGCCGGTTTATTCAACAATGCAGGGTGTCGTATGCGGATATTGCCTTTCAGGGATTTATTAAACTCACTCCAACGGTGACTTACCACGCGACCAGTTCATTCAGAAAATAAAGTCCGTCACGCAGGGGCCTGCGTTTAACTAAAGAGATTTCCCCACTTGCATTTATCTCAAGGACGTAAAAGTTCAATGACGTACAATATTTAGTCTTCATATAAAGATGCTTCATAAATATATACAGGTTATTGTCGATATTTACACGAGAAGGAGAGAAGGGGCTTTACTGAAGTCTGAAAACTAAAAAATGCTAAAATATCTTCCATAATATTAAAGATAATGAAAAACATGCGCATAAAACATTTATAGGAAATATTTCATTTGCTATATGATTGGGTCTCTCTATAATTTTTCGATCCGACATCATAAATAAGACGAAACGGGGAGAATTTTAAAATTTTTCGAAATTCCTTCCCCTCTAACCCCCCCCCAGTCCGATTTTCAGCTAAACGAACTTGATCTTTCTTTTTACATAAAACATTTATATATCGATAATGGTACCGTTTCTGAAATAAATATTTGTGCATTTTTCGGATGATGAATGCGTCAAATTTCTCTGATATATACTCGTTTTGGAAGTTGTTTTTCTACAAGAACCTGTCATTAAATGTACGGCATTCCATGGGAAAATTCTAAATTATGGTTCGCTTGGAGAAAGGTTACGTGGTTGAAAAAAAAATTTCTTCAAGGGTCACAATTATAGCAGACCAAGTTTATCAGTATATATATATATATATATATATATATATATATATATATATATATATATATATATATCGGAACAGAAACATCATATTTAAACTGCTCTTATTGCAAATTTAATAAAAAAATAAAATGCTATATCGATATGGCTCCTTATCATGAATAATAACCGAGATATTTGATTTTTTTTTTAGTATTAGCAATAAGCTGTCATATCATGAACGGGACGGTTCATTCTAAGCTCTTTAAATACCAAATATTGTTTTTCAAGAAACCTTTTTTATGCATTTACGGAGGATGAAGATACAGCCAACTTCTTTATGTGATGACTCCTTCAAGTCAGATTTTACGTTCTTGTTTCGAAAATGTTAATTGATCAATACCATACTAGATATTTAATAAACCTTTTCAGTCCAAACACTGAGGATGATATTTGATATTGACTGAAGTCGGGCCTGGAATAGTGGTGGGGTTTAATGGGGGGTGGGATTCGAAAAATCATCAATGATGTCTTCCGATATTTTGACGTCAGAATCGTACGCAGACATATATATATATAATTTTGAACGGACTTTCATTTTCGTTATCCATCAATAGCGGATTTCCCTTAAGGGAAATCTTTTAAAAACGTTAATTTGATCTATAGCGTGATCTAACCTAGTTCCGCGCCAGAAGTTATGAAATCTGCTTAGTTGACGCAGCCCCTGCGTGAGGGACTTTTATTATTGATAATATCAGAGGAGCTGTAGTAGCCGGTTTATGGACTACATGGATAGATATATAGCCAGTATGAAGATACTTGCCAATTCCTCCAGTATACTCCCTTCTGCCTTTTATGAGCCTTTTTACGATCCTTCCACCTGTCGGCCCTTTTATGACACTCTCTCTACGTGTTTCCCTGCTATTAATTACACTTCGTCTTACTCTCCTCCCTCTTTCTGATATTTCATCCATTTTCAATCTCTGTCGCTGCCATTCTTGTACTTATAAACTCAGAGATTCGGGGGCTAGTGGAGTTTTTTATTCATGCTATAAATATATTTATATATGTCTGTTGACGCTCTGGCGGCCGTAATTTGTGTTTGATCGTTACCAAACTCGATATTTACTGGTTTTATGCAAAAAGAAAGATCGAGTTCGAAACTTCGAAATGCATATCTCCGTTACTATACGTCCGATCGAAAACTTGTATAGAATCATCGTATTTACTATAAATATAGTTATATGCATTTATTCTCTATCTTGAATATTAACCGAGATATTTGCATTTTTATTCAGTGTGTGCGGATAGTGGGCGAGATGAGATCGGCTGATGTCGGGTCTGTTCCTGAATATCCGCCGAAAGTTGGTTCGGCCGTTTCCATAACTGTTCGGCTCTCGTGGAATCGGTTTAGAGGCTTGTTACTACTACTGTTTCAAGTATACAGATTTCTCTATTGTAAAACTTCCTTACGCACTCCTGATCATGCTACTTTCTCATATTTCTAATATACGAGCAAACATCCTAAATTTCAAGCCTGGTTCACTGAGAGTTCTTACTACGGGAGAAATGGAGATGAGATGATGGAGTGCAAGTGACATTTCAGCCGACGGGAAATGTGCTTTGTTCCCGCAGTTCCGGCATGACAGAATGTTTGCCCGGACAACAGTAGTTATCTGACAGGGGATTCCCCGCTGTTGTAGCACTTGGACCATTAGGTTCGGTGCGTGTCCTTGCTCCGTGTCAAGTGGCTGACTCAACAAGCCAATAATTACACCACTGCCTGTCTCTAATCGCGTTAGTATTATAATCCTAACGGGCCACCTCCATCTTGCAGGCAGATCGCTTTCTCTTGCCGCCTTTCTGCTCCTGACGTTCGGTCTGTCCGATTAACTGATAGGTATGCCATTGGAATGTGCCTCTGAATGCTGATAGGCATGTGGCAGGCATAGGTTGCTGGTCCTCAAGGATAGTTCGGACAACCAGTGCAGGATCTTTGTTCGGAACAAACATGGACGGGGGAGTACCTTGGAGGAAGGTCTACGTGAAGTAAGCAGATTTCCCTATTGGCGTTTTCATACTTAGCGACACGAGATAGCATTGCTGCTGTTGGCGTACACTCATGTAAACCAATGCGATGCTTCCATACTCACCGATATACCGACGCCGTGTAGCTACTACCTCCGACATGTCGGCGAGAAGCAGTCCCTCTCGTGTCGGCACGGGGAACCTTACCGTCAACATAAATATCACGGCGAAAACCTGGGTGAATTTAAAAAATGTCTAGTTATAAGTGACTCTAATTAACTGGTGGATTCTAAACCCTATATTTGGCTGGTTTTGTACTTGGTGAGAAAATCTGACAGGAAGTATTAGTAGGATGTACCCAAAACTCCCTTTTAGCATATTTCCCTTTTGAGTTCCTACTCCCAATTTTGAATTTCGAAAGATTTCCCCAAATGTCCATATATTCCACCAATGAGATGAATTCCGTTCAAAATTATATATATATATATTTGTCTGTTACCGCTCTAGCGGGAATGGTACTCGCCACTCTAGGACATCCTAGATTTACCATGTGAGATTAAGACCAACGCCTTAACGCACATGGCTAATCTGAGCGCCTTTTTGGATTAAAGATTAAATATTAAGTTTGGTTTAAATGTAGGAAATTTGCGACAACTAGTGAGCGAACACACCAACAAGATCTAGACATAGATAGAAAAATACATATCAATTTCAAAATACCAAATTTGTGCTAAACAAAACTTTCCTAGATGAGATGTATGGAAAAGTATGCCATGTAGGTTCGGCTGACCCCCCCCCCCCCCCGAATTTTGTTCTCGGAAAACTAGAGTGATTGAGATTATTCTGATTCCTTATACATTACACTAATATATATAATAAATAAATTTCAACAAAATTAATATTTATATTCAGATATATTTGAGTAATTGTTTTTCTCTCCGGTCAAGTATATTTCTATCTATCTATTCAGCTCTGAGAGGCTGGCTGACCTGTTTGTTTAGAATTCAGGCGCTTCCTGTTATGAGTCACTTCTTATTATTATTTGTATTTATTCATTTAATATTCATGGTGGTGTTGCCAGTATGTAGAGTTGTAAGGGACATTTTTATTTTGCGAATTAAAATATTTGTTATTATCATCACAAGTGTGTTATACCAGCACATGGCAAATCTGCTTAGTTTACACAGCCCCGGCGTGAAGGACTTTCACATCAACCGTTCTTCAGCAGTCTATATATAACTTATATATACATACATTCATATATATATATATATATATATATATATATATATATATATATATATATATATATAGTGAATGAGGGAGTGTATAGTAGAAGTGGGGAGCGTGAGAATTGAGTTAATGAGGATGCTGTTGCTAAAGCTTGTTCCGCTATAGCTCCAGTTGCCGCCTTTCCTTATCTCCGTCATCCGATATTCCCGCCCAATCAGCCATTCTTATCAGTTGTTAATCCAATCCCATTGATAACACACAAACTCCCTGGATTCCAGCTCCGATCGGCGAAACATCAAGTATGCCGGTAGGGCTGCTTGACCCAACTACAGAAGTGGGCCAGCAATGATCCGCTAGTACATAGGACAGACGGATAAAAAGTTCGTCACGCAGGGGCTGCGTCACAAAGCAGATTTCCCATCTGCTGATTTTGCAAAAAAAAAAACCATGAATAGAAGGGGTTGGGCGGAAGGGTAGATTGCTGAGAGCTGAAAATTGGATTAGAATTTGAGTTACGAAAAATGCATAGAAACCCAATTGCAGAGCATCAATAGCTTAACATGATTCGTACTATAACATTGTACAATAACACTGGTGATGACGAAAATATTTTGAGTTATTATTACTACTATTTCAGTTATCACGAATTTGCATGTATTTCTCTTGTACACGCAACAATATTTGGTGTTTAAGCTTAGAATAACGTGGTTCTTTGATAACACTGCTTGTTGCTATTCTGACATGAGTAGGAGTAGGGGTTTACTGAAGGCTGAAATCCAGAAATGCAAATATCGCTGCTAGTATTCGAGAAAGAGACTAAATGTATATGACAATGTATATTAGCAGATTTCCCTTAAGGAAGATCAGCTATTGAGGTCGTACTCATGACGCGATTTTCGAAATTTTTCTTCAAATGTCCATCGATCCTACCCAGGAGATGACGAAAATGAGATCCGTTCAAAACTATATATATATATATATATATATATATATATATATATATATATATATATATATATATGTCTGTTAACACTCTAGCGGTCGCAATTTTTTATTAATCGTCACCAAACTCGGTATTTAATCGTTTTCTGTATAAAGGAAGATCAAACTCGTTAACGGCTGAAATCGGACGAGTGTGACGGACTTTTTTTTACATTTAACGGAGATATTGTGAATTTTCGAAATTCCAACTCCAAACAACCCCTACTAGTGGTCCGATTTCAGCTATTAACGAACTTGACCTTCAGTTTTGAATAAAACGCTTATATATCAAGTTTGGTAACAATCAAACAAACATTGCGACAGCTAGAGCGGTAACAGGCATATATATATATATATATATATATATATATATATATATATATATATATAACTGAATAACTAATTTTCCTTATGTGCCATATGCTAAAAAGTCCGTAACGCAGGGGTTGCGTAAACTGAGCAGATTTCCCAAGCGAAGGTTTAGAACAGATAACTGTACATATTGGTAACACCACCGCGAATATTATGTGAATAAATACAAGAGGTAATGAGAAATCCTTCAGTTGCAAGTTAATAACTCTACAACGAAAAGCGTCTGAATTGTAAACGAACAGGGCAGCCAACCTGAATTCTAGACCGGAAAGAAAAGAAAAAAAAAGTATATATATATATATATATATATATATATATATATATATATATATATATATATAATTGTGCTGATGTTTTCGACCAGGTTGTATTTATATGTGGTGTGTTGTTCTTTTTGGAGTTTTGGTCAATGTTGGTGAAATGAATCTTAGTTTATGCCAATATTTCGAGAATTTTTATTTTCTCTTCCTCAGGGCTGTAAAAATTACATGTACTACATTATAATATTGCACATTGGTGTTATACATTGTTATAAAAGGGTGTGTTTTCCTTATTATTACTTACCAAGACTAAATATATTTATAGACTAGCATACATTCTTATTGCACTATGACTAGGGTTATAGTAACCTTCCTTGTTTTGTTTACATAGCAGGGTCACAGCCTTTTGTATGTTTTATATATTTATAGGATGGTGTATTTGTTTGTTAAACTATATTATAATTGTTGTACTGTGGTTCTTATATTATTTTACAATGGTTATTGCTATGCACTATTTTAATTATTGCTATGTTACATAGCAATATTATATTATTATATTATATAATATATTATTGCTATGTTACATAGCAATAATTAAAATATAATATATATATATATATATATATATATATATATATATATATATATATATATATATATATAGTGGGTGAGAGACGACCGCCGGAACAGGCTGCCAAGAGAATTAAACTTCTTGACCTGTTAATCTAGTGATATGATTAATCAGGTAGCCTTTTATTTGGGCGCCCGAAGGAACCGGCCATGGAGACAGATTGTACTATCAGATACCTTTAATAGGACCATCTAAGGAAAAATCAGATGTTACTACAACGCCTGTTATTAACGAGATTATTTTTTCCACTCTAAGCTTATACCTATTTATATTTATTTTTATAACTAATCCGTCGAAATATAGATATATCTTGATGGAGATTAGCTTCATTTCGGAGAGCTATTAAATAAAAGTCCGTCACGCAGAGGCTGCTGAACCTGATAGATATTGAATGATGATAAATCTACATACTTTCACAGATTTCCCTTAAGGGAAATCAGCTATTAAGGTCGTACTCATGACACGATTTTCGAAAATTTTCTTCAAATGTCCATCGATCCTACCCAGGAGATGACGATAATGAGGTCCGTTCAAAATTTTATATATATATATATATATATATATATATATATATATATATATATATATATATATATATATTTGTCTGTTAATGCTCTAGCGGTCGCAATTTTTGTTTGATCGTTACGAAACTCAATATTTAACCGTTTTATGTAAAAAGACAGATCAAGTTCGTTAATGGCAGAAATCGGACCAGAGGGAGGGGGGGTTTAGAGGGGATTTTCAAAAATTCAAAATATCTCCGTTATTGTGCATCGGATCGAAACATTGTACAGAACCAATCTTATTGCAAATTAAATTTACTATAAATATTGTTATATACATTTATTCTCTATCTGGAATATTAACCGAGATATTTGCATTTTTATGAAGTCTGGGGTGGGGTATAGTTCGGATTATGTCGGCCATCTTCATCATTTCTCGGCTCAGGCGGAAGCTTCTTCTAACCTGGCGTTTCTAACCTTACCTTACCTTCCTTACTTTGTGAGATTTATGCAAATACGTTTTGTTTATCCGCCCCCCCCCCCCTTCTTTAGTTCTTGGACTACTAAAATTTGAGTTATTAAAATATAAATTATTCTTACAATTCAGAAGCCGTTTCAGTTGGGTATTTATATTAATTAACTGAAAGATTTCTCATTATCTAATCACGGTGGTATTGTGTTACCAGTATGCAGATTTCTCTATTGTAAAAGTACACAGGGGAAATCTGCTTAGTTTACGCAGCCCCTGCGTGACGGACTTTTTTACACTTAACACCACTCTGAATATTAATTGAATTGTATACAAACAAGTCAGCCGACCCGTAAGAGCTGAATTGATTGATAGAAATTTCCTTGATCTGAAAGAAAACGGTCCGTCACGTAAAGTAAGCAGATTTCCCACGTGAAGTTTTATAATAGAGAAATTTCACAAGAGCCGAACAGTTACGGAAACGGCCGAACTAGCTTTTGGCGGAAACTCATGACTAGAACCGAAGTTAGCCGATCTCACCCCGTCCTTTTTTCGCACACACAAAAAAATGCAACTATCTCGGTTAATATATATATATATATATATATATATATATATATATATATATATATATATATATATAAATATATAAATATATAAACCCCCATTTCACACTGATCCGATTTCAGCCATTAACGAACCTGATCTTTATTTTTACACAAAAACTTTTAAATATCGCCATTTTTAATTTCAGGCCTCTCTTACAACCCCCACTCCTGCTCTTCGTTAGAAATGTTGGTACAGCTTGTTATCATGGAGGAGTTAGTGCTAATTCACGTACCGAGCTTTGTTTAGTTCGGTTTCGTCTTTTGTGGCTTAAAAATTGTTGACTTCCACTATAGTTCTTAGCGTATAACTCATTTATACTTAGTTATAAGATAAAACTTGAGTACGGGCTTACCTTGAGGGAAATCTGCTGATAAGGTGTTATTTATGTTGTGGACTTATCAGTCCTAGGAGTTAGGATGAGTACTGGACCTTGTACTGAGGGGCATATGAAGGCTCGCTGTGACTACTAGGCTGACAGGAGTGTGACAACAGCTGGCTGCCATAACAATCCATTCATCAAACCACCATATTTCATTGATGAAAAGAACGCCTCACGATCATTCATTGATAGCAGAGTCATTAACAACCTTATTTAATGATTTGTCATATCCTCCCCACCCAATACGGATCTACATTTAGCGAAGCCAGTCTTTGAGATGAGTAGACTTACTCAGACACGATTTTCGCCAAATTCTCTGCAAATATCCATCTTTCCATCACTACAGAGGAGTCCGTACAAAATCAATATTTATAAAAATGGTCGTTTATTTGTATGTCCTTTGTAGAACCGTAAACGGCTGAACCGAATTTTATGAAACTTGGTATGTATGTTACTACTAACCCAACTTAGTTTTTAGGCTATATTAATATTCTCTGAGACGAACAGGAGTGGGGGTTATAAGGAAGACCTGAAATTAAAAATAGCTATATTTCGTTTCGTATTATTTTTCGGCAAATATGCACATAACAAAAGTTGTATATTTTGTTATTTAGAGTAACTTTTGTTATATACACTTTTGTCGTATACCGAAGTATAAATGAGTTCTAAACTAAAAACTATAGCGGGAGTCAACAATTGAAGGGTTTGCTGCCAAAAGGAGGTAGCTCCATCCCATAGCTGTTGGGAGTTATAAACACTTTCATGTGCCAAAAAAAAATCTTTTATTTGGCCCCAAAAGGATGCAGCTTTCAATCGTTATGATGTTATTTTCGTTAGAATGATGTTATTTTCGTATTTTACGTTATTCGTTATAATGATGTTATTTTCTGTTTGTAAACCTAATAATTTTGCTGTACTTTATTTTCAGTTTTCTTTGAATAAAAATACATAATAATAGTACATTCAATCTATGTTTACACCTTTTTCCAAGACATAACATATTCCTAAATTCCTCTTATTCCATTCTTTTGGGCAAACAAGAGGTAGCTCCAAGGATTATCCACGTACCACCAACATTTGGATGATATTTTTTGAATGAAAATACTGTTCTAATGTGTAAACACCATAATTGAAAGTAAGCAACAACAATATTTTTACATAACTTAAAACATAAAAGTTGAATTTTTTAAACGTTTTTTTTTGGTTTCCCAAAAACTGGAAAAATTGGAGCTACCTCCTTTTTGCAGCAAACCCTTCAATTTTATATGGCACAAAAGACTCAACCGAACTAAACGAAACTCCGTTTGTGATTTGGTATTACCAGTACCCTGATTATAAGCTATACTAAAATTTCGAGGTATGAACAAGAGTGGGGGGTCATATGATATTTTGTAATCTATTCATTTTTCGGCAAACATGCATATAACAAAAGTTGTTTTTTTTCTTTAAAGTAACTTTTGTTAGATGCTTTTTTGCCGTATAACGAAGTATAAATGAAGTATATGCGAAAACCTATAGAAGTTGTAAACAATGTTATAGGACACGAAAGATAGTTAATGTAGAAAGTAAAGCCCAAAAAAATATCACATCATTCAGTCTTAAATGATTTCCTGAGATGATCCGGGTTGCTTTAGTTAGTTACAAATACATGAGTCAGTTCCATTCTAGTGCTCTTGCTCTTTGTGTTATCTTGAGCAATCTCGTCATTTAAGCTCTTTATGTAAAAAAGAAAAGTCCGCCACGCAGGAGCTACATAAACTAAGCAGTTTTGCCACGTGCTGGTATGAGGCACCAGCGTAGGGGGGGGGGGCTTACGGACGCTAATAAACAAGATAGTTCAAAAATTCGGTTAATACTTGAGTTACGAAGAATTGCTTTGAACAAGAGTGGGCTGACTATATATGTAACACTATATATATATATATATATGTGGTGTGTTGTTCTTTTCGGAGTTTTGGTCAATGTTGGTGAAATGAATCTTAGTTTATGCCAATATTTCGAGAATTTTTATTTTCTCTTCCTCAGGGCAAGACTAAATATATTTATAGACTGTTATACATTCTTATTGCACTATGACTAGGGTTATAGTAACCTTCCTTGTTTAGAACACAAGGAAGGTTCCTAGCTTAGAAACAAGGAAGGTTACTATAACCCTAGTCATAGTGCAATAAGAATGTATAACAGTCTATAAATATATTTAGTCTTGCCCTGAGGAAGAGAAAATAAAAATTCTCGAAATATTGGCATAAACTAAGATTCATTTCACCAACATTGACCAAAGCTCCGAAAAGAACAACACACCACATATAAAAAATACAACCTGGTCGAAAACATCAGCACAATTATATATATATACATATATATATATATATATATATATATATATATATATAGTGTTAGCTAGAGAGAGAGTTTCTGCTAACAGTCAATGTAAAGAAATTCGGTGACGAGTTGTTGATGAGAGGGTCCAACTTGCACCCCCCTCCCCAATCGGGGTCCATACCCCCCAAGAAAGGCCCCGGGGTTATTGGACCCCTTAATTCCGCCCCAATACCACCCCCTAATTAAAATTGTTTCCATCTTCTCTCTCGCTCTTACTTTCTTTTCCTTTTCTTCGGCAACCATTTCTTTTCCTCTTACACCACAATTCCCTACTTCGTTAGGGGTAAAATTATTCGAATTTTGTTTGTGGATTTTCGGGAAAATTTCTCCTTCTATAGGTGTTAACGCTGTCTTTCTTCCGTGGGCATTAATATTCTACTAGCGGTGAATGTTTTATGTATAATGTAATATGCCATAATCGCGTTGGCATTCTTATTAAATGTATTATGGAGTTGAACTTGCTGAATTGTAGCTAGTTTTAAATAGTTTATATTTTGGTGGCTGGATCTAATTTCACGGGGCGCTGGCACATTAATTCCTTCTCTTCCAGTTCCGACAATTCTCTCCAGAATCTCTTAGAACAAATATAGACCGTCAACTGAATATCTCATTCAATGTAAACTATATATCTCCATATTTCATACAAATGAAGTCAATACATTAATCTTTCCCATTAACTGTAGTGAAATTCCTCCATAGAGAATAAGAAATGTTCAAGTTATCTTAACTTTAAGAAACATTAATAAATAGAATCCTGTAGTTTTATAACAAGGCTTGTCAACAGTTCATTACGTTCTCTACACACACTTCTTCATTTACACCGATGGTTCTAAATATGATAAGAAATGCGGTTCAGCCGCCATTCTAGGCACTGTTCACAGCTCAAGCTGAACTAGAAGCGATTCATTTGGGACTCATAGAAATTATCAATAATATAGTACTACTATACCTCATAGTTAAGTTCTTTGCAAAATATCGGAGAAATGTATGCTTATATTGAAAAATCTTGTAACTAGTCACTTTGTAAGGCGAAATCAGCTATTGAGGTTGTTACTCATAACGCGATTTTCAAAATTATTCTTCAAATGTCCATCGATCCTACCTTGGGTATGTCGAAAATGAGGTCCGTATATATATATATATATATATATATATATATATATATATATATATATATATATAATATATATAAGAAATTCTAAATATCTTCGTTACTATACGTCGGATCAAAAAAAATTATTTGAAGGTTTAATGAATGATGAATTTTTTTTAAATGTACTTTTCGAAATATTTTTCAAATGTAAATCGATCCTAAAAAATAGGTCCGTTCAAAATGTATATATATATATATATATATATATATATATATATATATATATATATATATATATTTGTCTGTTACCGCACTATTTTTGTTTAATCGTTGCCAAATTCGATATATAAGCGTTTTATGTAAAAAGAAAGATCAAGTTGTTTAACGGTTGAAATCGAACTGGGGGAGGGAGGGGTTTGAGAGGAGGAATTTAGAAAAGTCTAAATATCTTCGTTACTATACGTCGGATCAAAAAAGTATATAGAACCAAAGTTATTGCAAATTCAATGTTCTATAAATGTTGTTATACACGGTTTTTCATTATGTAGACTATTAACCGAGATATTTGCATTTTTTATTGTGTAACGGACGAGTGAGTTCCTACTCACGCATACAATAAGCTTAGTTCGGCTGTAAGCACTTTGTTGGGCTCTCGATGCCAAATATTGGCATTTCTCTATTGTATAACTTCACGTGGGAAATCTGCTTAGTTTACGCAGCCCCTGCGTGATGGGCCTTTTCCTTATGATGACGCGGATAGCGGACACCTGAAACCGGATTCGAAGAGGAATCGGTCTTCCTTGAACTTGGCTGGCCTTGCTTGGACCAGGCCAATTGCAGGCTAGTTAGAATATCATACACTCAAGCAGAGGGAGGCCGCCACGCAGGAGCTGCGTAAACTAAGCAGATTTCCCAACTGCGAATATGAAACACTAGTGATCTCTTCTCACTATATATTATCTATGTCTAAGTAAAAATCGGACGAGCAGAAATTATTGTTCATTGAAAGATGGAAACATGAAAAGTACGGATAATTCACTTAATACTCGTGTTACGAAAACTATATATAGAACAACAATTGTAGATCATTAGTGGTTTAACAAGATTGGATTTATAACACTTTGTTAATGCCTCTCGTAATAACGAATAAATTGAGAATTTTCGAGTCCCCCTATGCCACCGTTTCCTCGACTGGTTTCTTCCATTAACGAAAATGAACTTTAATGTTGAATGAAGTGGTTAAATATCGAGTATGGTATAGAACTAAGAAACATTTGGAGGCGGCGGGGTTTAAACCAGGGGTCTCCAAACTTTCCAGCCTTAGGGCCATACTGATTACTCCAGTAAGCTCCGAGGGCCAAAACCATATTATCATTGTTGCCGGTGGTAAAAAGTGAAATATTTCACTGATGAAAAAAAAAAGTCCCGAAAAAGTACGCAACGTTTAAAAAGGCTGCAAATCTGACTAAAGTCCGCAAAACGGCATCACTGCATATTATTAATTTTTCTGTCAGTATCTGTAATATCTAGATTAGTCGTAAA
Organism: Riptortus pedestris; assembly: GCA_019009955.1. Lineage (NCBI taxonomy): Eukaryota > Metazoa > Arthropoda > Insecta > Hemiptera > Alydidae > Riptortus > Riptortus pedestris. Next base: position 256,820,707 of record CM032228.1, read on the forward strand.
AAGTAGGGAAAACAAGGGAGTACGAGCCATGAGGAGTAACGTGACACGACATCTGGTGGACACAAGCGGAAAATAGGTAGTACCTTCTATCGAATACTTCAGTAAACTAAATTTAATTTGCTATAAAAATATGTTCTCGAAAAGGAGTTTTCAAGTCGGCTAGCTCTCCGCGGGCCGGACAAAATCTGTCCGCGGGCCGGATGTGGCCCTCGGGCCGTAGTTTGGAGACCCCTGGTTTAGATGATAGAATCGAAGATTCAAGAATTCTCTGTTATGAGTCGTATCGAAAAGTCCGTCACGCAGGGGCTGCGTAATATAAACAGATTTCCCTCGGGTAGTTTAGTAATAGATAAATATACATACTGCTAACACAACAACACCGTGAATAAATACAAACGGAAATAAGAAATGTTTCATCCAATTTCAATAACCTGCCGACAGGGAGCGTTAGGTTAGAAATGTAAACAAACGGGTCGGCCCGGCTCACACCGGAAAGAAAAACAATTACTGAAATATATCAGAATATAACACATTATTTTATTGAGAACTATTTACTATATTTAGTACTTTATTGAAAAATGAGTCACCATAATTTTTATCTCAAACACCACAATATTAGTAGTCCCCAACAGTACGAGGGGGGGGGGGTCACCAGGGCATATTTGCATTTATCTCGTATAATAAAGGTCTCTTGAATACAATTTTTGGTATTTAAACTTCCAATAATGTGATTTATTTTGTAGCAGAGTATTGTTTACGTAACATGAGTAGAAGTGGCGGTTTGCTGAAAACTGAAAAATGCACATATCTCGGTTAATATTCAAGATAGAGAATAAACGTACAGAACAATGTTTATAGTAAATTTAATTTGCAATAAGATTGGTTATATACAATCTTTCGATCCGATGCATAATAACGGAGATATATGGAATTTTCGAAAATTCCCCCTCTAAACCCCCCCCCCTCCCTCTGGTCCGATTTCAGCCATTAACGAACTTGATCTGTCTTTTTACATAAAACGGTTAAATATCGAGTTTCGTAACGATTAAACGAAAATTGCGACCGCTAGAGCGGTACAGACGAATATATAATATATATAATTAGATATATATACTATATATATATATAAATATATATATATATATACACAGTTTTGAACGGACCTCATTTTCGTCATCTAATAGGTAGGGTCCATGGACATTTGAAGAAAAAATTCGAAAATTCCGTCATGAGTACAACCTCAATAGCTGATTTCCCTTAAGGGAAATCTGCTAAAAATGTTTTAGAGCTAATCTTGAGAACTATTGATGCTCTACTGATGTCTTATAGATATTTTTTTTTTGTAACTATAGCTAGCGAGTTGTTCGTACTTTTTTGTTTGATGAGAATATGTGTTGGGACGAGATGAGTATTGTGGTATAGCCGTAAGGGAAGCCTGCTTAGTTTACGCAGCCCCTGCGTCATGGCTTTCCGATAACGTTGCCTGGCGTCTGCTGGAAGGTAGGTCTGGATTGGGCTAGGTGTATATGGCAGCAAGGTATATGGTAGGTTTGCTCTGACTAACATGTTAGCACTTCCGGCCACCGTCACTACTGTTTCCTGGCTAATTACTTCCGGGGGAATCCCACTCCCCAATAGATATCTACAATTTAATTATGTTGCCTTGTGACGTGGGTTGTCTGCACGAAACGGCCGGTGTTAGAGGTTCTAATCCCTGCGAAATGGATGTGGGCAGAACCCAATCCTCCAGCGCTCTCTCTCTCTCTCTCTCTCTCTCTCTCTCTCTCTCTCTCTCTCTCTCTCTCCCTTTCTCTCTTACACACACACGCACACTCGGAAAAATCGTATGTACTCTTGTTACGATTCGTACAAAACTAATAAACGTTCATAATAAGGGAGCTATTCAGCTGTTCTCCAGATATTCATTTATGTCCTGTACAATAGTCACTCAGTATCATCTTGACCAAACTACCGCCAAAACTAACAGCATTAAGCTTAACTACTAGAAACCACCATGGCGATCAACACAATCATTTTTTCTACGCTTTTTTTTAAAATAATTAATTAACTCAGAATTGCAGAACCCCCAAACTAGTTTCAAATAGGAATATAAGGTAATGGTTTTCATTCTTTTAGAAACTCTGATATTGGAGGGACTTCAGTATAAATGCATAGATGGGTTAATGTTTGGCTGTAAGATCTGTTGAGCTGACACTTTCCCTGGACTGAGGACAGGATAAATAGCTAGCAGGAGATGTCAGACTTAGTGGTGGTCAGGTCAGTAGTCAGTAGGTCAATACCGCCAGTAGTCAGAAGTAGTACTGACTACTGGCGGTATTGGCCTCCTAACCTGCCGACTACTGGCGGTATTGACTTACTGACCTGCCGAGTACTGACGGTATTGACCTCCTAACCTGCTGACTACTGACGGTATTGACCTCCTAACCTGCCGACTACTGACGGTATTGACCTCCTAACCTGCCGACTACTGGCGGTATTGACTTACTGACCTGCTGATTACTGGCGGTATTGACTTACTGACCTGCTGATTACTGGCGGTATTGACTTACTGACCTGCTGATTACTGGCGGTATTGACTTACTGACCTGCCGACTACTGACGGTATTGACTTACTGACCTGCCGACTACTGACGGTATTGACCTCCTAACCTGCCGACTACTGGCGTTATTGAACTCCTGACCTGCCGACTACTGGCGGTATTGACTTACTGACCTGCTGATTACTGGCGGTATTGACTTACTGACCGGCTGATTACTGGCGGTATTGACTTACTGACCTGCTGATTACTGGCGGTATTGACTTACTGACCTGCCGACTACTGGCGGTATTGGCCTCCTAACCTGCCGACTACTGGCGGTATTGGCCTCCTAACCTGCCGACTACTGGCGGTATTGGCCTCCTAACCTGCCGACTACTGGCGGTATTGGCCTCCTAACCTGCCGACTACTGGCGGTATTGGCCTCCTAACCTGCCGACTACTGGCGGTATTGACTTACTGACCTGCTGATTACTGGCGGTATTGACTTACTGACCTGCTGATTACTGGCGGTATTGACTTACTGACCTGCCGACTACTGACGGTATTGACCTCCTAACCTGCCGACTACTGACGGTATTGACTTACTGACCTGCCGATTACTGGCGGTATTGACCTCCTAACCGGCTGATTACTGGCGGTATTGACCTCCTAACCTGCCGACTACTGACGGTATTGACCTCCTGACCTGCCGACTACTGGCGGTATTGACTTACTGACCTGCTGATTACTGGCGGTATTGACTTACTGACCTGCTGATTACTGGCGGTATTGACTTACTGACCGGCTGATTACTGGCGGTATTGACTTACTGACCGGCTGATTACTGGCGGTATTGACTTACTGACCGGCTGATTACTGGCGGTATTGACTTACTGACCGGCTGATTACTGGCGGTATTGACTTACTGACCGGCTGATTACTGGCGGTATTGACTTACTGACCGGCTGATTACTGGCGGTATTGACTTACTGACCGGCTGATTACTGGCGGTATTGACTTACTGACCGGCTGATTACTGGCGGTATTGACTTACTGACCGGCTGTTTACTGGCGGTATTGACTTACTGACCGGCTGTTTACTGGCGGTATTGACTTACTGACCGGCCGTTTACTGGCGGTATTGACTTGAAATTTCACGATAACTTTTCGTTTCTCATGTCATAGATACCATAACTGCATTTCGTTTCTTTCGTGTCTGTTTGTTTGTTTGTTTGTTACCTTTTCACGCATAAACGGCTGAGTCGAATTGTATGTAACTTGGTATGGATTACTACTGACCCAACTTAGACTTTAGGCTATGTTAATATTCTCTAAGACGAACAGGAGTGGGGTTATAATGGAGGTCTGAATTTAAAAATAGTGATATTTCGTTTCCTATTGGTTTTCCGGCAAATATGAACATATCAAAAGTTGTTCACTTTGTTATTTAGAGTAAATTTTGTTATATACATTTTTTTCCGTTATTAGTATTTTCAATAATTTATAATAAATCCTGCCTATTACTTTTCGACTTTTGAATTAGAAATAAAAAATATTTGGTGAGATGGTATAATGAGTAACTCCTACAAGCACGTGGAAAAACTATTTAGTTTACGCAGCTCCTGCGTGACGGACTTTTTTTATTTACCGTTTCCAGTTAAAATTTGCATTAAATAGAAAGGAATGATCCAATTTTTTGTCGTGTCCTCAAGAGTGTGGGCTATGACCATAAATCTACCGGGCCGTCCAGCTCCTCCATTTTTTTTTTTTTTACGGAAATCGTGTCATCAGTTAATAATACATATGTTAGCCTTCTTAGCTAACTAACTAGTTAAATGGAAATGCTGTAAGATTAATATTTATTTAGTTCAGATGATCGCCCTTTATGAATGGATCATTCACTAATGGTAGAGAATGCCTCGGCCATTGTAGTTAGAGATGCAGTGCTGCCATCTATAATAGCAGCTAATTAAAATACTTATTAACCTGTCACAAATTCCACTTCACTAAATAGCTAATTATAGTTCATTGTTTGCCTAAATATCCTCCATTGATGTATTGCAATATTTTTTGTTTACATAATTATGAGTTTTCCTGAGAAAAATTATTAGAAGCTAATTTCGACTATTCTGTATGACAACCGTCCGCAAAGTGGCGCAAATTAGTTAAGTAAATGCGAAGCTATTCATTAAAGATGTTTTTTTTTTCCTTAAAGTCAATAATGATTTCTGAATATTTATATAACCTTGGTGTAATTTAGGTTTTGTTGTCAAACAATGTCACTTATGTTAATGTAAGTATCAGTAGTGCATGACCATCTAAATCGCCGATTTGTATTCGTCTGGGGTTTACTTGTGTATTTTGCACTTCGGTACAAAGGAACTAGTTGTTTTTTTGAAATAATAAGCAGATCGATTTGGTTGAAAAATCGATAAGCAGGAAGGTGTGAAGTCGGTCACGCAGGTGCTGCGCAAACTAAGCAGATTTCCCAAGCGAAGGTTTACAATAGATAAAACTACTGGTAACACTTAACACCACCTTCAATAGTAAATGAAAAAATACGAACGATAATAAGAAATACTCGAGTCCTTTAATAATAACCTCTCATTTATTTTAATAACCTGTACACAATAAGCCACTGAATTGTACAGCCTACCTGTCAGAGCTGGAAGGTGGAAATAATCTTGAGTGAAATGAAAAAAACAATTACTCAAATATATCTGAATATAAAATATTAATTTTATTGAAAACTTTTTACTATATCCAGTTCTTTAGTTTATAATGAATCAGAATAAATTTAATTGCAATCACTCAAATTTTAGCCATCCAAGAATTAGATTAGAAGAAGAGACGGAGGGGGGAGGATCAACAGAATCGTATTTGCACGTATCTTGTATAATGAAGGTCTCTTGAAAACAATATTTGATTTTTAAGCTACAAATAAAGTTGTCTATTATTTAACAGAGTATTGTTTATGTGACGTAAGTAGCAGTGGTGGTTTATTGAAGGCTGAAAATTAAATGTAAATGTCATGGCTAATATTCAAGATAGACAAAATATGTATATTTCAACATTGATAGGTACTTTAATTTGCAATAAGGTTTGGAACATTTTCGTAATTACCCCCCCCCCTCTTACTGGTTTGATTTATGCCATTAACGAACTTTTTTTTACATTAAACCAATTAATATTGAGTTTGATAATGATCATACCAAAATCGCGCCGCTAGAGCGTTAACAGGCAAATATATAGATATATAGTTTCCGCAGTCCGTATAGATTACGGACCTCATTTCCGTCATCTCCTAGGTAGGATCGAAGAACATTTCAAGACATTTTTCGAAGTTCATGAGTACAACCTCAATAGCTGATTTCCCATCCAATAAGTTAAATCTGTTAAAAGGAGTTGAGGGAGGGTCAAAACAATACTTAATTCCATTGTTGATATTAATGATATTTACGGTAAAGAAAGCTGGCTGACGTATGAAGTAAGTATTTAATTATAGCAGAATAAGACAAACTAAATTTAGACAATTCTTAATATAGATATTTGAGGAGAGAGAGGGTCAAGCTAAACAAATGAATGGGATACTTTATGCATAAATATTTGTATACCTTTTGTTGTTATTGTTAGTTTAGTAAATGCTTTCCAAGATTTACGAACGTAAATACGGCGAGATGGCTGATTCATTGCGCTCTCGCAGTTTATAATTACGGATTAGTCATTATTAATTGTTTGTGAAACTGCTTAAGAGTGTGGCAGTGACGAGGGGGGAGGGAACAACTCTTCTCAAAATGATTTTTTTTTTTTTATTTATTTATGGACATCACATCAAAGGTAATTTGACCATTCAAAAGTCAGAAATCGTAAAAAGTTAAATAACAAAAGTAAAATAGATACCAGATAACAACAAGTAACAATAACAAATATCAAAAACAATGACAAATATCAAAAGTGAAAGAGATGAACATATTATAAATGAACAATAAAAAAAAAAAAAAAATAAGAAAAAAAAATTGTTGCTGAGAATAGTTGGTGGATGATCAAAAGGAAATGAATGGCCGAAAATGGCACTTTTGCTCATGATTGTCCCTTCCCAATATGATTTAATGCTTAAGCAATGAATATATATATATATATATATATATATATATATATATATATATATATATATAAAAGAAAGACCAAGTTCGTTAATGGCTGAAATCGGACCATTGGGTGGGGGTGGGGGGTTAGAGGGGGAATTTCAAAAATTCGAAATATCTCCGTTACTATAAGTCGGATCGAAAACTTGTGCAGAACCAATCTATTGCAAATTAAATTTACTATAAATATTTATTCTCTATCTTGAATATTAACAGAAATATTTACATTTTTATTAAGTGTGCGCGGATAACGGACGAGATGAGATCGGCTGTTATCGGTTCTGTTGGTAACATTCTGGACGGTAATCTTTTACTTTGTGAGATTTATGCAAATACGTTCTGTTCATCCGCACCTCCTCTTCTTTAGTTCTTGGATTACTAAAATTTGAGTTATTAAAATATAAATTATTCTGATTCATTATACACTGCAGTACTATTTAGTTTCCAATTATCAGAAAAATTGAAATGTTTTATTTCGAGGAGATGATCAACTAAACACCTCATGTCAATCTTAAATTTCAAGTCCTGTTTACTAAGGCATCTAATTATAGGCAAAATGGAGTATAAATGGTTTATGATAAGCAGCATTTGTGGGAAATCTGCTTAGTTTACGCAGCCGCTGCACTAGGGACTTTATTAGTAGCTAGTATTGTTTAGTTGGCAGGGGCTCTAATATGAGGCAGATGTCGGCCAGTTCAAACACAATCCACGTTTAGGTCCTTTTATTTCGGGCAAAACAAACATTGGCTCTGCGGTGGGGAGCAGCAACATATGGAGAGCTCTGTGCTACACCGGGCTAGCAACTCAGCAATGTAACAACACTCTTATGCAACAAGGGAAATCTGCTATGAGGGTTGGACTCATAACGCCATTTGTTTGTAGTAATAAAATTGATATAATATTATTTGACTATATTAAATTTGTTATTGCTATATGTCATCACAGTTATTTTTATATTATGTAAAGCAATAACAAATGTAACATAATAGAAGAGGAATAATTGTAGCAACACACAACAATAATTAGTTGTAGCATAATAATAAATTAAACAACAATAACATTGTAACTTTAATATAACTTGAACATAGCTTTAACATAACATAACAACAGCTCTGATACCATATAGCAATAACAAATGTAACATAGTGAAATAACAATAATATATCAATTTTATTACTACATAAAAATAGCTTTAATAAAAAATAATATAACAATAATTATAATAACACATGTCAATAGTTATAACATAGTTCAACAAACAAAAGACAATATACTGTAGTAATACAAAATATAAGGCAGTGACCAAGCCAATTATAACAAACTTGAGGTTATACATAGTACTCCTAATGTAAACAAAGGAGCTACAGTCATGTAGAATAATTTTTAAGTATCTTTAGTCTTGGTAAGTAGAATTAACACAAACACTATCTGTTACACTCTAATAACAATGTGCAATATATATATATATATATATATATATATATATACACACGCGCACACTCATATATATTTGTCTTTTAACGCTTCAGCAGTCGCAATATTTGTTTGATCGTTACCAGATTCTGTATTTAATCGTTTTAGCAGATTTCCCTTTAGGGAAATCAGCTATTGAAGTCGTTGACATGACATGAGTTTCGACAAATTTCTTCAAGTGTCCATCGATGCTACCCAGGAGATGACGAAAATGAGGCCCGTTCAAAATTTTATATATATATATATATATATATATATATATATATATTTGTCTGTTAACGCTCTAGCTGTCGCAATTTTGTTTGATCGTTACGAAACTCGATATTTAACAGTTTTATGTAAAAAAGACAGATCAAGTTCGTTAATGGCTGAAATCGGACCAAAGGGAGGGGGAGTTTAGAGGGGGGGGATTTTCGAAAAGTCAAAATATCTCCGTTATTATGCATCGGATCGAACAATTGTATAGAAACAATCTTATTGCAAATTAAATTTACTATAAATATTGATATATACATTTATTCTCTATCTTGAATATTAACCGAGATATTTGCATTTTTATGAAGTCTGTGGTCGGGTATAGTTCGGATTACGTCGGCCATCTTCGTCATTTCTCGGCTCAGGTGGAAGCTTCTTCTAACCTTTCCTGTTGTTTCTAACCTTACCTTACCTTCGTTACTTTGTGAGATTTATGCAAATACGTTCTGTTCACCCCCCCCCCTTCTTTAGTTCTTGGACTACTAAAATTTGAGTTATTAAAATAGAAATTATTCTTACAATTCAGAAGCCTTTTCAGTTGGGAATTTATTTTAATTAACTGAAAGATTTCTCATTATCTAATCACTGTGGTATTGTGTTACCAGTATGCAGATTTCTCTATTGTAAAACTTCACGTGGGAAATCTGCTTAGTTTACGCAGCCCCTGCCTGTCGGACGTTTTCTAATTCCCATGGCATTGTTTTGTATATAATGTCTGGATTTATGGGCCACATGTTTCCCAGTTTTGAGATGAAACGTTTTTAGTAATTATCTGTGACTGTATTGTCATTAATTAGATGCATAGATGTATTTTCAGTGTAATTGTCACATGGCCAATTGCTTGTCTGAGTTTTGTGAATGTAAGAAATTGTTGAGCCGTGTCTCTAAAGTGTTGTGTAAGATAAAATGATGATAGGTTAATCCTAGTATTTTGTGTTATTTATGTCTGGTATAAAATATTTATAATGAGTGTCGGATCGGAAAATTACAGAACCAATCTAGTTTAAGCTATTAATGCTGTATAATTGTTGCTCCGTACATTTGTTTTCGTAACTCAAGTATTAAGGGAGCTTTGGGAATTTCTTGTTGTTTTCCCAGTAACCCTCCATGCTTCCTTAACCACTCCCCCCCCCAACGATTTTACTTATCGGTTTTTACATGGAAATAGAGAATATCTGGGGAGATGAGATCACACCTATGCTATTCCAACACGTGGGAAATTTGCTTAGTTTACGCAGCCCCTGCGTGGCGGACTTTTTTAATATCATGAAACATCTTATTCCAAGCTTAAATACCAAATTTTTTTTGAACATTTCTTTACTTGAGGTTATCCATAAAGATATTTTGTTACATGGATAATGCTTTATTCATGATTGTACGTCCAACGAGGATAAAAACCGGTATCAAGTTGATGATTCTACCTCGGTGCTGTTTGTTGTATAATAACCTCGCTGTTTTTTCTTGTCGTCCTTCCTAAGTGCTTGAGTAGAATGCAGGCCTTGATAACGGTCATAAACCTTCAGCAGACTTTATGATGACGGGCAAAGTCCATGACGCAGGGGCTGCGTAACTAAGCGGATTTCCCAAATGTCGGAAAGACACACTAGTAATCTGATCTGACCAAATATCCTCTGTTTCTAAGTAAAATTCTGAAGTCCGGGGAAAAGAAGGCTGAGAACATGGATATACGACTACCTCCCTTAATATGCGAGTTACGCAAACATGTATGGAATAAACATTGCAGAACATTAATACCTAAACAAGATTGGTTCTATAACATTTTACGATCCGACGTATAATAACGGAAATATTTTGAAATTTAGAGCCCCCCCCCCTATTTCTGGTGCGATTTCAACCCTTAATGAATACGAACATTAGACTTGAGTTAAACTGTTAAAGTTAGAGTATGGATCAAATAAACATTTTTAATTATTCTTATAGTAATCGAATTTCGAGACTGTGGCGATTCCAAATAACTGCGTTATTACGAGTCCGATAGTAAGTTTTTTTGAACTAATTTTTTTAAATTAGAGAGGCTCTACAATTTCTGTTCTATGCATTTTTTCTTAACTAAAATATTAAGCCAGTTATTGGAACTTAATGGTTTTCAGCCATTGGAACCACCCCCCCCCCCTCCTACTCTTCGGGTTTTTACATAGATATATAGAAAAGTCCGTCACGCAGGGGCTGCTTAAACTAAGCAGATTTCCCACGTGAAGTTTTACAATAGAGAAATTTCACGAGAATCAAGCAGTTAAGGAAACGGCCGAACTAGCTTTTGGCGGGAAAGTCATCCTTCCGTTAGCGGCCCAGATATAATAAAAATGCAAATATCTCGGTTAATATTCAAGATAGAGGATAAATGTATATAATAATATTTACAGTAAATGTAATTTGCAATAAGATTGATTCTGTACAATATTTCGATCCGACGGAGATATTTCGAATTTTCAAAAATCCTCCCCTCTAAACCCCTCCCCCCTCCCACTGGTCCAATTTCAGCCGTTAACGAACTTGATCTTTAGTTTTGCATGAAATGTTTAGGTTAATCACAAGAGAGGTATAGATAATGTAATGTGCATATAACACGGTGTGCACTGTTGTGACACAGATGACGGCATTACTGTTAAAATACGCAGACAACACGCACGTGTTCAAATTTCATTATAACCAAAAAAATAGATAACATATCACAGGATGACGTAGCTACGACTGTAGCCTTAACAATTACAACTGGAGGAATATCTGCTTAGTTGCAGTGAGAAAATAGGAATCATATTTTGGTGATTATTTTCTCCTTTCTCTGCCTCTCCCCCCTCGGCATCGTTAAATTCAAACTGCAATTAAAATAAATGAGGCTGTCCTTCAGATTCCGCCATCGCAGAATCAATAAAGCCCTAAACATAAAACAAACTTTTTTAAATAAAAGAACTCTTCATAAATCCATGAAGAAATATTTTGAATTTCCCATGTATAGTTTCTTGTAGTAAATTTCAAACGTAGAATTTTTCAACCCTCTCCCCCGTCAATTTAATAAAATTCGGGGTTGCGGGAGATCCGTAAACTAAGCAGATTTTCCAACTGCTACATTTCTCATCATTCTTACAAGATTCCTCATGCGGGAAACATACTATTGACATTGCAACCATTCTACGAGTTCCGAAAAATATCATCAAACCTCCATCCATCATACTGTAGGTTCACAAAAATAATATATATTCTTGTATGTTACATCTGACGGTCGCAAAATTATGTTAAATCGTTAGCAAACTCGTCAGCGTTTTTTTGGAAAACTAAACATCAAGATCGTTATTACAGAAACCATACCAGTGGGAGGGAGGGTTTAGAGGAGGGTATTATCGAAAATTCGAAATATCTCCGTTACTATACGTCGGATCGAAATATTGTATAGAACCAATCTTATTGCACATTAAATGTACTATTAATATTGTTATATACATTTATTCTCTATCCTGAATATTAATCGAGATATTTGCATTTTTCAGTTTTCAGCAAACCCTGTCTTCTAATATTACATAAACAATACTCTGTTGTGTAATAAACCACATTATCCGAAGCTTAAATATCAAATATTGTTTTCAAGAGACCTTTATTATACGACATGCGTGCAAATATATTCTGAGGACCTCCCGCGTCTTAAGTTCTTGAACTACTAAAACTTGATTGCTTGAGATAAAAATTATTCTGATTCATTACAAATTACATTACTAGATATAGTAAATAGTATATATCAGGATTAAATTTCAAATCTCCTTGTCTTTGCTCGACTACCCACTGTTTCTTAATTTCTGATTTTTTCGGGAACCTATGATGAGATACAGACTTGCCTTATTTCATTGGTTTGTTGGAACATGTTGCTACTGCACAATCAGTCGACATTTGGCAAAAAATTCATTTATAACAATAGAAAATAAAACAATTTACTAAAATAGAACAATGTTTACAAGGTAAACAAAGCTGATCTGTGGCATCGAGCTACATCATGTGTCAAAGTTGCAAAACGTTACGATCAGCGCATGTACCGATTGGCACCTCCCCCCGGCTTCAATGATTCAATGAGAACAACTTCACTTCCCAGACCGGTAATGTTTAACAGTCATCTTCTGGATAGGATCGATGGACATTTCATGAGTACGACCTCAATAGCTGATTTGCCTTAAGGGAAATCTGCTAAAACCAATACTAACAATAGAGAGGAGATGTAGGAGGGAGCATTTCGGGATAAATCTCTGCCAAGTCCAAACTCATAACTGATTCCAGTTAAGGGAAATCTGCTAAAAATGTACGTATTTAGTAAAGGTTAATTTAGGTCCTTCTCGGAACCTGCTGGCCAATGTGACGTTTGAGTCATAATTATTATGTTGTACTCATGACGGATTTGTTTGATCGTTACCAAACTCGATATTTAGTCGTTTTATGTAAGATCAAGTGTCATATACATTTATTCTCTATCTTGAATATTAACCGAGATATTTGAATTAGGTCGGTTTGTTGTTTCTCTATTGTAAAATTTCACATGGGAAATCTGCTTAGTTTACGCAGCCCCTGCGTTTCAAAGACTCGGGAAGTGATGTACAGTCTCAGTACACGTTGATAAGTCAAACATTAAATCGTTTCAACACAAAAGTTTTAGAATCTATAATTACAAAAATAGTTCTAAAAATAATATTTATTGACAGACATTAGTGACCTGTTCTCAACTTGGAACCTGAGCCTAATTACACAGGCTGCACTGCATATCGTGTTGTTGGAAGAGCCAGCTGTTGCCTGCAACAATATTGTTGCTGTGAATATTTCTGGCGTCCTTGTTTAATATTGAACAGCTAATATAATTAGTTAGGTCATGAGTGCTGAATGTAAAGGTCATGTTTTGACTGCCAACTATGCTTATCAACCACCGGGCACGCTCGTCCATACCTGTCAGCTGGTCTCTTATCATTTCTAGCATAATTCCCTTAAAGGAAATCACCTATTCAGATTGACTCATGGCATGATTTTTGAAATATGTCTTCAAATGTCCATCGATCCTACCCAGGAGATGGCAAAAATAAGGTGTATATATATATATATATATTACAGGGCAGTAGAGGGACTGACTCATTAAATAAAATCCTTAGTCCCACCCTGGCTTGAAAAGGGTGGTCACCTGTAGATAACCCGTCCCGATTAGCCATAGCAGCTTAAAGTGGGCGTAAATAATAATGAACAATCAAACATAATTTTTTTTTATTGTTACCAAACTGGGTACTTAAATGGTTCGTTAACAAGTGAAATTGGACCGGGGAATGGGTGAATTTCGAAAATTTGAAATATCTCAATTATTATACTTCGTCTCGAACAAGTGTATAGAATAAATCTTATTGCAAACTAAATATTCTATAGATGTAGATAAATATACATGCCTTTTGAGTATCTTAAATATTAATCGAAGTATTTGAATTTTTTTTTTTTTTTTTTTTTTTTTTTTTGGTTTTCGGCTTTCAGGAAACCCCCTACTCCCACTCATGCCGTATTAAGAATAAGCTGTTGTATAATTGAACTTTTACTTTCTGAGATAAATGCAAATACGTGCGCGCTCGTGGGAAATCTGCTTTGTTAACACAGCCCATGCGTGACGGACTTTTTTAGTATAATTCCCTTAAAGGAATTATACCATTGAGATTGACTCATGACGCAATGTTCTAAATTTCCTCAAATTTCCTTCGATCATACCCTGGATATGAAGAAAGGTCCGTTCAAAAATATCTATATATTTGTCTGTTAACGTTCTAGTGGTAGCAATTTTTGTTTTCTTTTTACCAAACTCGATATTTAAGCATTTCATGTAAAATTAAAGATTTTTATATATTCAGTATCACAATATCCCTTATGAAAGTACAGTTCTTCCTCTCTCCGAACCGGCTTTCGAATAAAATATAAATAGAAACTATATGAATTGAACAGAAATATTTGAAGGGTCCTTCACTAAAATAAGCATATATATATATATATATTATTGGCTAAGGTACCCAGCTTCGCTCGGGAAATCATTAGATGATGAATGATGGCATTTTTTTGGCAAGGCTTCAATGTGTACAACTATATTTCCTGTCTGGGCGCATTGTTTTCCCGTAAGGTTCAGGTATGGGGCTTATAGGATAGAGATTTTAGTTTGAAGTATAAACGAAAATAAGTCTCAAGTCAATGGATCTGTACTGTTTGTACACACCGTGAACATTTCAAATTATAATCATGGATAGTATTTACTACAATTAAACAAGTGAATTAATTACTTTCAATAATGTACCTATTTCCTGCCAGAAACCAATCTGAGATTGTGAACCTGGTTATATAGATACTAGAAAATTAAGCTAGAATGCAATTCTAGCCATCCACAGGACATATTTCACAGGGAATAAGTTAACACAATTAATTTATTTTTGCCTCTCGACTTTGCTTTACTAAAATTATTTATTTATATCATTAATAAAAATATTTTCTAGTAATTTATATACGTGGTGTATATAAATAACAGTGATACCCTGAAATAATTTAATTTATATTCTAAAAGAGAGGTGAGGGAACGAGATTGTAGCCCTCCCTGCAAACTCAAATCATATTGAGTTTGAACAAATATTGTATTTTGTTATAATGGCATTACCATAGTCAATTGAATAACGACTACATAACGGAGGATTATAAGATAATATATACCACAATTTGATTCCATTTATTTATTTTGGAGCGTTCGCAGCGAGGAGATATTGCTCTTAAAAAAACAACAAAAACAATTTATATAAACAAAATACAAAATGAAAATAGAAACGCAAACAAATAACAAAACTCGACTAAATAACAGAACGCAACAATATAACGAAACACAACTAAATAAAACTCAACTAAATAATAGAACGAAATCAAATAACCAAACACAACTAAATAACAGAACGCAACAATATAACAAAACACAACTAAATAATAGAACGAAATCAAATAACCAAACACAACTAAATAACAGAACGCAACAATATAACAAAACACAACTAAATAATAGAACGAAATCAAATAACCAAACACAACTAAATAACAGAACGCAACAATATAACAAAACACAACTAAATAATAGAACGAAATCAAATAACAAAACAACAATAAACACAAAATAACAAATAAAATAAATAAACAAAAACAAAACATTAAGTTCAAAAACAAGAACTGTAAAGACTAATAAAATTACGTAAACAATTATATAATTTCAATGGATAAAAACTAAACTAAAATCAAATAAATATAAATTAGTATGTAAATAAAATGAAGATTTCTAACACCTAAAATATTTACAATTTGGATTCATTCAAAAATACTTTTGCGTTTGTTTTTTTTTTGTTTTTTTTTTTCTTAAATTGCAGAATCCATTCCTTTCCCCGTAGACACACGTTTCAAATATAATTTTCTCCACCGCAACTTTTAAGTCGCAGCATTTTTCAATAAAATGTGGCGTTTCTGAAATAAAGATTTGTGTATTTTACGGCTAAAGGATGCGTCCAAATCGAAAATTTCACCGATTTAAAGTCGTTTTAGAAGTTATTTTGTACAAGAATCCGCTATAAAAAGTAGGGCAGTCCTTGGAAATTATAAAGTTATGGTCGCTGGAGAAGGTTAGGAGGTTGAAGGCGGACTGAAAGGATTCTTCAGGGGACACAGTTATGGCACGCCAAGTCTCAGCTTTGCACTAAAATAATTGGAGATTTTAAAAGATGGCAGAAGAAATTGGGACACCCTGTACATACATATATATTACCAATAGTTAAACCGATGAAGAATAAGGCAGTAAAAATAGGTCTATCAAAACATTTCGATAGCCTTCGTCGATGGCGTGTCTCTAAAAGTTGAATGTAAACTTTGAACAAATAATTTGGCCAAAGTCTACATTAAATTATTTTATTGGAAATTTATTTAATAATGAGGTGGTGCAAAAGTATCCATGTTTCAAAAAATTACTCTATTATTGCTAGAATTTGCCTGCATCACCCACATGTTACATTTTCAATTTAAAACTTATTGACAGAAGGATAACAAGGCAAATGGGAAAAAGACAACGCTCGAGTTACACGTATTTAAGTGTTCCCATGTTTTGTAAATTCATATTTAATTCTCATATTTAAAAAAAAAAAAAAAAAAAAAATTCTTTTCAGTCCAGACTTTTGTTATCAGTTTAAGTTGTTTATTGTTGTCATTTACTGTATTAATTTTTGGTACTATTGTTCCTTAACTTTTGTATTTCTGTGGTCTCTAATCTTTGTTTTGACTGGTGAACTTCTTTAGATGAGATTCAGAAAAATAATTAAATTAATATAAGATATTTCTACTTTAAGATTTACGACCCCCCCCCACACACACACACTCATATTGCACATTCATTAATGAACGAGAGATTAGATTGGCTTTCAGAATTAATTTATACTTTAATTTATTTGTTTTCACAACTTTATCTATACTAAAATAAACTGCTCAAAAGTGAATATGGATATTGGCTGTTTTGTGGTATTTATGGGGCCTAGCATATTTTTTTTTTTATTATAAATATCATTAATATTTACTAGAAATTATTGTCTTTTCCCCCATAAAAAAGAAATTTAATTAAGATCGATTTAATTAAAATTAATAGGATAAGAAAAAATAACCAATATCCCTATTCATTTTTGAGCAGTATATATTTGCAGTTATCAGTGTTTGTGTATAAAGTACATTTTGTTTGTGTAATAATTATTTCAATTATTCCAACATTTCCTTTAAACCTCTAAGAAAATTTCAAATGACTAATAATTTATAAAAATAGCTCATTAGATATTTTAAATGAAGAAGCTGCATGCTGGAAACATTAAAATGCGTTATAAATTGTCAAACTTTGTAATACATACTTACTGAGAAATCCTTCTTCAATAGAATCCTGAACATAAATTTTTCCAATTCACTTCCTTTGTCATACACTCCGACGATTTTTTTTTTTTACAAAAAAGCGGTGTACTTTATTGAATTTGTAAAATGGAATAGACCTTCATTAAATAAATTGTTTAATTACACATTATTTGAGTTAGCAGTTACCAAAGAAATACCGGTTTGCAAACCCGGCAGTTAAAGACAGCCATTTCTTTTTCTCAAATAATTCGATTATTAATTATATACAAACAAATGTTCTGTCCTCTCTATTCAAAATAATAATATGTTTGCCAAATATTTAAAAACTAAATACACATTTCTTTAAGAATGTTTTATCTGTAAATAAAAACATCTTTATCTGTAAAAGCTTCTTAAATGGCTTCTGTGAGAATCATTAGCTAAATCACACATAAAACGAGACGAAATGTCCCACAATAGCAGCGGCTGTTATGAAACAACATTACAGAAACTTCAAGGGCAAAACCTTTATATTTATTTAAGCATTATAGCTGCAATATTAATAATTTATGAAGTGTTTTAGGGAAGGATGTTCCAGAATAATGTTATTTTCATATTATTATTTAAAATTAAATGGTGATTGCGTAAGCCAAAATGAATATTGTGCTCTTTGTAGACTATCGTCAGCGAAGAAAGTTTTATTTGTTTTGGGAGGGAGCGTATTACCCGAAGTGCCCGAATAGAAAAATTGATCTTGGCATTTTCTTCAAAATTCAATTTACAGCTTTCAATTCGTTTTTTTTTCTGAGTACACTTGTTACTTTTCGTTGGTAACAATTGATTCAAGGATCATTTTTAAATATCAATTGTTTCGAAACGAGTTTTAAATTTTAAATCCAGCCGCCAAACACTTAGTGAATGGATGGACAGGTTGTGGCAGTTATGCACTTTCTCTAGAGTTTATGTATTAGCCTTGCTTTCCTGTTTATTTTTCAAAATATAGGCCTGATGATGGTAGTTATGGGCTAAACTAAATGAAGAGAAAGTATTATACAGGAAGACTGCATCTTTCAAATCCAGAATAAATTTATTAATTTTTTTACTCATTAAAGTATTTGGGATTTAATCTGGATAAGCGGTTTTAGCATTCCGGGGAATTAACTAATTACTCTACATAACGAGAATCGATTTATAGTTTTTTTTATTCTCCGCGTATTTGGGACAACAGATTTAATCAAGATTACCTGTTTTCGCAATCCGAAAAATTAATTATTTGTCCAATAAGACTAGAATAAATGTATTAATTTTTTTACTTATTAAAGTATTTGTGAGTAGGGATTTAATCTGGATAAGCTGTTTTCGCATTCCGGGAAATTAATTATTTGCACTACAACACGAGAATAAATAAATTAATTTCTTACTCATTACGGTATTTGGGAGAAGGAATTTAATCTGGATAAGAGGATTTCACATTCCGTGAAATTAATTATTTGCTCTACAACACGAGAGTAAATTAATTAATTTCTTATTCATTGGAGTATTTGGAGGAGGGATTTAATCTGGGTAAGCTGTTTTCACATTCCGGGAAATTAATTATTTATTCGACATAACAAGAATAAATTAATTAATTTCTTACTCATTACAGAATTTGGGAGAAGGGATTTAATCTGGATAAGCTGTTTTCATATCCCGGGAAATTAATTATTTATTCGACATAACAAGAATAAATTAATTAATTTCTTACTCATTACAGTATTTGGGAGGAGGGATTTAATTTGGGTAAGCTGTTTTTTCATTCCGGGAAATTAATTATTTGCTCTACAACACGAGAGTAAATTAATTAATTTCTTACTCATTACAGTATTTGGGGATTGGGATTTAATCTGGATAAGCGGTTTTCGCAATCCGGGAAATTAATTATTTGCTCTACAACACGAGAATAAATTAATTAATTTCTTACTCATTACAGTATTTGGGGATTGGGATTTAATCTGGATAAGCGGTTTTCGCAATCCGGGAAATTAATTATTTGCTCTACAACACGAGAATAAATTAATTAATTTCTTACTCATTACAGTATTTGGGAAGAGGGATTTAATTTGGATAAGCTGTTTTTGCATTCCGTGAAATTAATTATTTGCTCTACAACACGAGAATAAATTAATTAATTTCTTACTCATTACAGTATTTGGGAAGAGGGATTTAATTTGGATAAGCTGTTTTTGCATTCCGTGAAATTAATTATTTGCTCTACAAAACGAGAGTAAATTAATTAATTTCTTACTCATTACAGTATTTGGGAGGAGGGATTTAATTTGGGTAAGCTGTTTTCGCAATCCGGGAAATTAATTATTTGCTCTACAACACGAGAATAAATTAATTAATTTCTTACTCATTACAGTATTTGGGAAGAGGGATTTAATCTTATAAGGTGATTTTGCATTCCGGGAAATTAATTATTTGCTCTACAACACGAGAGTAAATTAATTAATTTCTTACTTACAGGGGGATTGGGATTTAATCTGGATAAGCGGTTTTCGCAATCCGGGAAATTAATTATTTGCTCTACAACACGAGAATAAATTAATTAATTTCTTACTCATTACAGTATTTAGGAATAGGGATTTAATCTGGATAAGCTGTTTTCGCATTTCGGGGAAATTAATTATTTGCTCTATAAGACGAGAATAAATTTATTAATGTTTTACTTATTAGAGCATTTGGGAGGAGGGGTTTAATCTTATAAGGTGTTTTTGCATTCCATGAAATTAATTATTTGCTCTACAACACGAGAGTAAATTAACTAATTTCTTACTCATTACAGTATTTGGGGATTGGGATTTAATCTGGATAAGCTGTTTTTTCATTCCGGGAAATTAATTATTTTCTCTACATAACAAGAATAATTTCATTAGTTTTGTACACATTACAGTATTTGGGAATAGGAATTTAATCTGGATAAGCGGTTTTCGCATTTCGGGAAATTAATTATTTGCTATATAAAAGGAGAATATTTTTATTAATGTTTTACTTATTACAGTATTTGGGGGTTGGGATTTAATTTGGATAAGCTGTTTTTGCATTCCGTGAAATTAATTATTTGCTCTACAACACGAGAATAAATTAATTAATTTCTTACTCATTACAGTATTTGGGAAGAGGGATTTAATTTGGATAAGCTGTTTTTTCATTCCGTGAAATTAATTATTTGCTCTACAACACGAGAGTAAATTAATTAATTTCTTACTCATTACAGTATTTGGGAATAGGAATTTAATCTGGATAAGCGGTTTTCGCATTTCGAGAAATTAATTATTTGATCTACAACTCGAGAATAAATTAATTAATTTCGGAGTAGGGATTTAATCTGGATAAGCTATTTTCGCATTCCGGGAAATTAATTATTTTCTCCATAAGACGGGAATAAATTTATTAATTTTTTACTCATTACGGTATTTGGGAGTCGGGATTTAATCTGGATAAGCTATTTTCGCATTCCGGGAAATAATTTACTCTATAAGACCAGAATAAATTGTTATTATTTTTTTTTGTTCTATTTTTCCGTCGGCATATAAATGAGTGTATATTTAGGTAGGATATAGTGTAGGTATACTTTGTCTATTTTGGTGGTATATGGTATATTTTACCGTAAATAATGAGGAGTAATGCAGCTACTGGCAACTTCATGACCCCACACTCTCACTGCTGGCGCTAGACTGAATGCCTGGCTCTCTCTCTACCCCTCCTCTGCCCCCCACTCCCTCTCCCTCCCCTACCATCCCTCATACAGAAGGAAATTTATGGGATTTTAAGAGGTTAAGGGGGGGTCGGAGGGGGGTTATACCCAATTTTTCCTCCACCTCGGAGGCTCATCGTAATAAAAGTTAATAGCCCGTGTCGGAAGTAATTTGACTCACTCATAAATTATTCATACAGTCAATCGTTTCATTCAATTATATATTAAGTTTCTTTTCGGGCTTTTAGCGGATTTGCCTTCGATAAGGCTGTGCCAAATTTTGAAAAATGTATTCAAACGCCCAACGATTGAATTTTTAAATATCTCCGTTATTATAAGTCGTGTCCAAAAAGTTCATGGAACAAATCTTATTGTGAATGTAATGTTCTATAAGTGTTGTTGCATACGTTATTTCACTATCTTGATTATTAACTGAGATATTGCTCTTTTTTTTAGTTTTCTGCCTTTAGTAAACCCCCACTCCTACTCATGTTATATTAACAATAAGCTGTTAGGAGCATTATATCATGATTAATTCGATGCATAATTTGTGTCCGAGCTATTAGCAGATTTGTGTTTGATAAGTCTGTGCCCAGCAGCAGGGGCTGCGAAAACTGAGCAGATTTCCCACGTGATGGTTCCACGAGCACGCTTTTCATCTCATCTCACATTATATTCTCTATTTCTATGAACCCGATGAGTAGAAGGGGGCGAGAGGAGTTTTTAAGCGATGAAAAGAAACGGTTAATGCTTGAGTTACGACAAAATGCATAGAACAACAATTGTAGATCATCAATAGTTCAACAAGATTGGTTCTATAACATTTTTCTATCCAACTCGTAACGGAGATATTTTGATTTTTCAAACCGCCCCCCCCCCTCCTCTAAACCACTAGGAATCCCAGACCCTTCCTTTTAGCAGAATTCTCTTTAGGGAAATGAACTATGTAGGTCGTACTGATGGCGCGATTTTCAAAATTTTTCATCAAATGTCCATCGATCCCAACCAGGGGATGACAAAAATGAGGTCCTTTCAAAACTATATATATATATATATATATATATATATATATATATTTGTCTGTTACCAGTCTAGCGATCGCAGTTATTGTTTAATCGTTACGAAACTCGATATTTAGTCGTTTTATGTAAAACTAAAGATCAAGTTCGTTAAGGGCTGAAATCGGACCAGGGTGAGGGGGAGAATTTTGAAAATCCGAAATATCTCAGTTACTATACGTCGGATCGGAAAAATGTATAGAATTAATCTTATAGCAAATTAAATGTACTATAAATACTGCTATGTAGATTTATTCCCTATCTTGGATATCAACCGAGATATATCCGTAGACTTCCACGGTCCTGGTCATTAATACTGTTAAGGTCTTCGGGTCTTGACCGTGTCTTCATTTTTGTTGCCAACGTTTCGCTAGACATGCTTCTAACTTCCTCAGGGCTATCTCTGAGACTGAAAGATAGCCCTGAGAAAGCTAGAAGCATGTCTAGCGAAACGTTGGCAACAAAAATTTGATTGATTGAGATAAAAAGTATTCTGATTCATTATAAATTTCAGTACTAGATATAGTAAATAGTTTCCAATCAAATTAATACGTTATATTCAGATATTTTACAGTAATTGTTTTTCTTTCCGGTAAGAAGTTGGCAGAACTGTTTGTTTACATTTCAGATGATTCCCGTGAGAAGGTTTCATATTATCGTTTGTATTTATTCACTTAATATTCATGGTGGTGTTGTTTTGCCGGTATGTAGATTTATCTATTGTTAAACTTCACGCGGGAAATCTGCTAAATTTGCGCAGCCCTTGCGTGTAATCCTTTGATCCTTTTACAGCTTCCACTGCCTATTCCCGCAGCCAGATGGCAAAAGATGCCCAAAGTTCCCCCTGAATGTCTTTAGCTTTGTTAATATCCAGGAAGGCGAGACGTCAACCAGTTGGAAAAAGTTAATAAATTTGAGTTGAATCCTTAAGATCCTTTTTTTTTTGACTGAAATAATTTAATTTTGATATTTTTGGCATATTTATTAGAAAAAAGTCTAATATAACCATTTTTACAAAATATGTTAATACATTATAATATAATAAATAAGTAGGTTAGGAGCAGAACACATATTTAAAAAGTCCGTCACGCAGGGACTGCGTAAACTAAGCAGATTTCCCTCGTGAAGTTTTACAATAGAGAAATCTCCATACTGGTAACACAACACCACGGTGATTAAATACAAACGGTATGAGAAATCTTTCAGTTAATTAAAATAAATTCCCAACTGAAACGGCATCTGAATTGTAAGAATAATTTATATTTTAATATCTCAAATTTTAGTAGTCCAAGAACTAAAGAAGGGAGGGGGGCGGATGAACAGAACGTATTTGCATAAATCTCACAAAGTAACGAAGGTAAGGTAAGGTTAGAAACGACAGGTAAGGTTAGAAGAAGCACCCACCTGAGCCGAGAAGTTACGAAAATGGCCGACCTAATCCGAACTATACCCGACCACAGACTTCATAAAGATGCAAATATCTCGGTTAATATTCAAGATAGCGAATAAATGTATATAACAATATTTATAGTAAATTTAATTCGCAATAAGATTTGAAAATTGCGACCGCTAGAGCGTTTACTGACAAATATATATATATATATATATATATATATATATATATATATATATATATATATATACTAGCTGAGATACCCGGCTTCGCTCGGGAATTCATTTGGGGCTGAATGTTGGTGGTATATTTTTGGCAAGGCTTTACTTTGCACAATATTATGACATTTACCCGTCTCAGTGTTTAGGGTTAACACCCGTCGTTTATGTGGATTTGTTAATAATAAAATTATTTTTTTATGCAAGACTTCACTGTTCTGCATATTGTTATATTTCCCGTTTCCTGTGCATTATGCATAGATTTGAATTATTAATGAGAAAATATTGACATACATTTGAATAAATTTTTTCATTTGAGGTACCTGGTAGTTCATATTGAAAAAAAGAGTTGAGAAAATTTCTCTAAATAACAAAAGAAACAACTTTTGTTATTTGCATATTTGCCGAAACCCCAATAGGAAATCACTATTTTAATTTCAGGCCTCCCTTACAACTCCCACTTCTGCCCGTCCTTAGAAATAGTATGGCTTATTATAAGGAAGGCGTTAGTGCTAATTCAAATAATGAGTTTGGTTTAGTTTGGTTGAGTCTTTTGTGCCAAATAAAATTGTTCACTTCCGCTATAGGTTTTAGCGTATAACTCATTTATACTTCCGTATACGGCAAAAGTGCATGTAACAAAGTTACTCTAAATAACAAAACGAATAACTTTTGTTATGTGCATATTTGTTGAAAAAGCAATAGGAAACGAAATATCACTATTTTTAATTTCAGGTCTTCCATATAACCCCCACTCCTGCCCGTCCCTAGAAATGTTAGTATGGCTTATTATAAGGAAAGCGTTAGTGCTAATACACATACCAAGTTTTATTTAGTTTGGTTGATTCTTTTGTGCCATATAAAATAGTTCACTTCCTCTATAGGTTTTAGGGTATATCTCGTTTATAACTCGGTATACGACGAAAGTGTATATAACAAAAGTTACTCTAAATAACAAAATAAACAACTTTTGTTAAGTGAATATTTGCCAAAAAACCAATAGGAATCGAAATATCGCTATTTTTAATTTCTGGCTTCCCTTATAACCCCCACTCCTGTTCGTCTCAGAGGATATTAATATAGCCTAATGTCTAAGTTGGGTTAGTAGTAATATACATACCAAGTTTCATAAAATTCGGTTCAGCCGTTTATGCATGAAAAGGTAACAAACAAACAAACAAACAAACAAATAAACAAACAAACAGACACCAAAGAAACAAAATGCAGTTATGGTGTCTATGACATGTGAAACGAAAAGTTATCGTGAAATTTCGTGAAAAAAAATCAATGTACAGACAGAGGTTACAATTTTATATATATACTAGCTCAGATACCCGGCTTCGCCCGGGAATTGATTTGAGGCTGAATGGTGATGGTATTTTTTTGGCAAGGCTTTAATTTGCACAATATTTTGACATTTACCCGTCCCAGTGTTTAGGGTTAATTCCCGTTGTTGGCATTTGTTAATAATAAAATTAATTTTTTATGTAAGTCTCCACTGTCCTCCAAATTGTCATATTTCCCGTAGACAAATAGACAATGAAATATCGCGAAATTTATTTCAGGCCTCCCTTATAACCCTCACTCCCGTTCTAATCTAAGAATTTTAGTATAGCTTATAATCATGGAAGAATTAATGCTAATTGACATACCGAGTTTTTTTAAGTTCGGTTTAATCGTTAGCGCCCAATGAAATAGTTGACTCCCGCTTTAGTTTATAGTGTATATCTCGTTTATACTTTGTTAAAAGTCAAAAATGAATATCACAAAAGTTACTCTAAAACACAAAATAAACAACTTTTGTTATGTTCATATTTGCCGAAAAACGAATAGAAAACGAAATACCGCTATTTTCAAAATTCAGGCACAACTCCTGCCCGTCCCTAGAAATGTTGGTATGGCTTGTTATAATGAAAGCGTTAGTGCTAATACACATACCGAGTTTTATTTATTTCGGTTGGGTCTTTTAACCCCCACTCCCGTTCTAATCTAAGAATTTTAATATAGCTTATAATCATGGAAGAATTAATGCTAATTGACATACCGAGTTTTTGTATGCTCGGTTTACTCGTTGACTCCCGCTTTAGTTTATACTGTAGACTTTATAGGTTTAGTTCGGTTGAGTCTTTAATGCCTAATAAATTGTTGACTCCCGCTAAAGTTTTTAGCGTATAACTCATTTATACTTCCATTTACGGCAAAAGTGCATATAACAAAAGTTACTCTAAATTACAAAATAAACAACTTTTGTAATGGGCATATTTGCTGAAAAAGCAATAGGAAACGAAATATCGCTATTTTTAATTTCAGGCCTCCCTTATAACCCCCACTCCTGTTCGTCTTAGAGAATACTTATATAGCCTAAAGTCTAAGTTGGGTTAGTAGTAATACACATACCAAGTTTCATAAAATTCGGTTCAGCCGTTTATGCGTGAAAAGGTAACAAACAAACAAACAAATAAACAAACAAACAGACACCAAAGAAACAAAATGCAGTTATGGTGTCTATGACATGTGAAACGAAAAGTTATCGTGAAATTTCGCGAAAAAAAATCAATGTACAGACAGAGGTTACAATTTTATATATATATATGTATATATAATTTTGAACGGACCTCATTTTCGTCATCTCCTGGGTAGGATCGATGGACATTTGAAGAAATTTTTCGAAAATCGCGTCATGAGTACAACCTCAATAGCTGATTTCCCTCAAGGGAAATCTGCTAAAATAATGTGATTTACTCGTCTTCAGAGCTATCATAGACTTTACTGACATGACATGCTTTAAAATGACCCAGAAAAAATATCATCTCTTTTACAGATATTATTAAATTTGGTTATAGTTATTAGTGGACTTATAGTCCAGTATATACAATCAACTCGAAATATGTTTCTATCAGTTTACGGAAACAACTAATTATATTTGAAAAACCGTTACGGTTAATGTAGGCTTGCACCAAAATGCACTCCACTACAGAAAGTCTGTCATACAGGGGCTGCATAAACTAAACAGCAGATTTTTCACATGCTGGTATAGCATAAATAAAATCTTAATTGATCATCACTCAATGAATTTGCATGTACCTCACTTAATAAAGGTCTCTTGAAAACAGTATTTGGTATTTAAGCTTAGAATAAACTGGTTAGTGATATAACAGCTTATTATGAATATGACATGAGTAGGAGTGGTGGTTTACTTAATAATGAGAACTAAAAATTCCATCACGCAGGGGCGGCGTTAACTAAGCAGATTCCCACGTGCTTTTATCCCACAAAGTAAAATTTCTATTAAAATCATAATTGGTATTTTAGCTCGAAATAAACTACTTCATGATATATAAGCTAAATGTTGAAATGACATGAGACGTAGTGGAGGTTTGCTGAATATCTGGGTTAATCAAGATAGTAAAGAACGCGTATAACAACATTTATAGAACAGCCAATTTGCAATAATATTTGTTCGAAACACTAATTCGATCCGGCGTATAACAACGAGATATGTCGAATATTCAAAATCCCTCATTCCAATGGTCAGATTTCAGCTATTAACGAAATTGATGTTTAGTTTTACATAAAACGTTTAAATATCGAGTTTGGTAACGATCAAACAAAAATGACGATCGCTAGACATCGTTAACAGACATATATATATAGTTTGGAACGGACCTCATTTCGTCATCTCCTAGGTAGGATCGATGGATATTTGAAGAAAAATTTCGAAAATTGCGTCATGAGTACGACCTCAATAGTAGCTGCTAAAACGACTAGTTGTACACCCGCCCCAGGGCCTTTTTGTCAAATTTGACTAAGGGGTGAGTTTCAGATGGGTCTAAAATAAATTGCAACTTTTCTCGCACTTACTATAGATACGGAAAACTCGATACCCTGGAATAGATTAATATAGCGTATCATTTTTGGAAAATCTTTACGAATGATTGAAAATATTACATCTAATATTTTTTCAGTGTTCGAATTTGTTCTTTGTTTTAACTCCAAATATTTTTGGCAGAAAAGTTGATACGAGATGAGTTAGTATATTTGGGAGCGTTTGGTGGAACGGTTATCATATTAAGGAGGGATCCAGTGACACCATTAGGGCTGGGTCGTTGTCGCTGGCAGATATGGAGATGTATGATGACAGCTGCAATCTATCTAGTCGCTCATTGGTCAATTTCCTGTTGCAGAGGCGAGGGCTCACGGCGTGGGCTACTTCGAGTTCTCCAGGGACGAGGGAGAGAGGCGGAGAGAGCAGGAGCTGCTGAGGAAAGTGAGAGAGGAGACGGTGAGGAAGCAGAAAGAGGTGGAGGAAAGGAGACAGAAGAGAGAGGCTGCCAAGCAGGCTCGGCTGATAGCGGCAAGGCAGAGGCAGAGGGCCAGGATGGGACTAGAACCTATCAGCATACAAGGTAAGGATAATGATAGAACCTATCAGCATACAAGGTAAGGATAATGATAGAACCTATCAGCATACAAGGTAAGGATAATGATAGAACCTATCAGCATACAAGGTAAGGATAATGATAGGACCTATCAGCATACAAGGTAAGGATAATGATAGAACCTATCAGCATACAAGGTAAGGATAATGATAGGACCTATCAGCATACAAGGTAAGGATAATGATAGAACCTATCAGCATACAAGGTAAGGATAATGATAGAACCTATCAGCATACAAGGTAAGGATAATGATAGAACCTATCAGCATACAAGGTAAGGATAATGATAGAACCTATCAGCATACAAGGTAAGGATAATGATAGAACCTATCAGCATACAAGGTAAGGATAATGATAGAACCTATCAGCATACAAGGTAAGGATAATGATAGAACCTATCAGCATACAAGGTAAGGATAATGATAGAACCTATCAGCATACAAGGTAAGGATAATGATAGAACCTATCAGCATACAAGGTAAGGATAATGATAGAACCTATCAGCATACAAGGTAAGGATAATGATAGAACCTATCAGCATACAAGGTAAGGATAATGATAGAACCTATCAGCATACAAGGTAAGGATAATGATAGAACCTATCAGCATACAAGGTAAGGATAATGATAGAACCTATCAGCATACAAGGTAAGGATAATGATAGAACCTATCAGCATACAAGGTAAGGATAATGATAGAACCTATCAGCATACAAGGTAAGGATAATGATAGAACCTATCAGCATACAAGGTAAGGATAATGATAGAACCTATCAGCATACAAGGTAAGGATAATGATAGAACCTATCAGCATACAAGGTAAGGATAATGATAGAACCTATCAGCATACAAGGTAAGGATAATGATAGAACCTATCAGCATGCAAGGTAAGGATAATGATAGAACCTATCAGCATACAAGGTAAGGATAATGATAGGACCTATCAGCATACAAGGTAAGGATAATGATAGAACCTATCAGCATACAAGGTAAGGATAATGATAGAACCTATCAGCATACAAGGTAAGGATAATGATAGAACCTATCAGCATACAAGGTAAGGATAATGATAGAACCTATCAGCATACAAGGTAAGGATAATGATAGAACCTATCAGCATACAAGGTAAGGATAATGATAGAACCTATCAGCATACAAGGTAAGGATAATGATAGGACCTATCAGCATACAAGGTAAGGATAATGATAGAACCTATCAGCATACAAGGTAAGGATAATGATAGAACCTATCAGCATACAAGGTAAGGATAATGATAGAACCTATCAGCATACAAGGTAAGGATAATGATAGAACCTATCAGCATACAAGGTAAGGATAATGATAGAACCTATCAGCATACAAGGTAAGGATAATGATAGAACCTATCAGCATACAAGGTAAGGATAATGATAGAACCTATCAGCATACAAGGTAAGGATAATGATAGAACCTATCAGCATACAAGGTAAGGATAATGATAGAACCTATCAGCATACGTAGACTGGCAAATTAAAGAAAAGTAAAACTCAGATATCGGTAAATTTAATTTTTCGTGATTTATTTTTCTATTTCATTTAGACAAGTTATTTTTTGTAATTATTTCTTTATTTTATTTTTTTAAATATTTATTTCATTTTATGATTATATTCCATTACTGTTGTTAATACACTAATACTTAATTTATATAAATCTAAATGGAAAACCTTGAGTGGCGAGCTCGATTCCCGCTTGGACAGTTCGGAATTTATTTAGTGACCAACTAATTAAATAAAACCCCTTGTCCCACCCTGGCTAGAAAAGGATGGTAACCTGCAGATAACCCGTCACTATTAGCAATAGTTGCAAATAATTTGATTTAGTCTAACCAATACATGTAACTGTTGTCATAGTGGAGACCGTCGTCACTGGCTGATGTTCGAGTACAGTGCAGTGTAGATACAATAGCACCATCTTCAAGCACGTCAAAAAGTTGTACAACTTTTGGAGTACAACTTATTGACGTGCTTGAAGATGGTGCCTTTGCATCTACACTCCACTGTACTCGATCATCAGCCAGTGACGACGGTTTCCACCGACAGCTATGACAATAGTATCATTTATATTGGCGGTTCTAGCCCTTTATTTGAATTACAATACATATAATATACCATGTGGCAATGGAAAATGGTCTCAAAAAATGTCTTCCCATAGGGGAGGAGAAAAAACACAAAAACAAAAAAGGGAAACATACCTGTAGTTTGCTCTTTATCCAGGTCTATTTATTTATTTATTGAAGCTTTTCAGCTATGGCGATTTTTGCTCGAAATAAAAGCTTAGTAAGTTAATAAAAAATAATAATAATTTAAAGGAAAATAAAATCTAACATATGAACAGAAGGCTCGAGATATTTGCATTTGTTAGTTTTGTCCTTCAATAAACCTCCACTCCATATTAAGAATAAGCTGTTATATCATGAAGTCCTATATATAAAGCCTAAATATCAAATATTGTTTTCATTGAACTTTGGAGTTAAATGTAAATACGTAATGCACGTGGGAAAATCTGCTTAGTTTACGCAGCTCCTGCGTGACGGAATTTGTCAGTTTTGAGGGCAACCCTCACCCCATCCCCCCACTCCTTGTAATTAGACATTCAAGTAAGTCGATTGTATACAAGAACATCTTTTAAGTTCAAGTTGCGGTTCAATGGGTTCCATATATAAGGAGAAACAGAGCTTCTGATTTGCGAGAGGTGATCAGCGTGGTACTGGAGCAGATGGGGTACCCTGCTTAGGTCACACAACAACTGATTGGGGGTCTAGTTAGAGATAGGAAGATGGTGATTATATCTGGCTGGGAAATACTGTAAGATGTCTAGAAGGGTATAGCGTGACTGGTTGATGAGTGAACAGCCCTAGAGGTAAATTGAATAATACCCCACCGACACTGAGGGAAGAATTATTCATTCCTCAGGCTACACGTTAAAGGGCGCCTACTATCAATTTACTCGCAGCCCTACACACAAAAAAGTCCGTCACGCAGGGGCTTCGTAAACTAAGCAGATTTCCCATTTGAAGTTTTACAATAGAGAAATCTGCATACTGGTAATACAATACCACCGTGATTAAATACAAACGGTAATAAGAAATATTTCAGTTTAAAATAAATTCCCAACTGAAACGGCTTCTGAATTGTAGAAATAATTTATATTTTAATAACTCAAATTTTAGTAGTACAAGAACTAAAGAAGGGGGGCGGCGGATGAACAGAACGTATTTGCATAAATCTCACAAATTAACGAAGGTAAGGTAAGGTTAGAAACGACAGGTATGGTTAGAAGAAGCTTCCACCTGAGCCGAGAAGTTACGAAAACGGCCGAACTAATCCGAACCAATACCCGACCACAGCCTTCATAAAAGTGAAAATATCTCGGTTAATGTTCAAGATAGAGAATAAATGTATATAACAATAATTAAAGTAAATTTAATTTGCAATAACATTGGTTCTATACAACCTTTCAATCCGATGAATAATAACGGAGATATTTCGAATTTTCGAAAATCCCCCCTCTAAACCCCCTCCCACTGGTCCGATTTCAGCTGTTAACGAACTTGATCTTTCTTTTTACATAAAACGACTAAATATCGAGTTTGGTACCGATCAAACAAAAATTGCGGCCGCTAGAGCGGCAACAGACAAATATATATATATATATATATATATATATATATATATATATATATATATATATATATACAGTTTTGAACAGACCCCTTAGGGAAATATATATATAATTTTGAACGGACCACATTTTCGTCATCTCCTGGGTAGGATCGATGGACATTTGAGAAAATTTTTCAAAACTCGCGTCATGAGTACGACCTCAATAGCTAATTTCCGTTAAGGGAAATCTGCTAATAACACGATCTGGAGTCTTGACTGAAACCTTATTGTCGTTTTATTGCCGTGTAAGTTAGAGATTAAATAAACATATTAGAGATAAAAAAGTAAAACATTTATTGATGATATCATCACAAAACTAATTTGCATATGTCCCGCGTAATGAAAGTCTCTTGAAAGCAATATTTGGTATTTAAGCTTAGAATAAAGTGGTTCATGATATAACAGCTTATTTTATATATGCATAACATGAGTAGGAGTGGGGGTTTACTGAAGGCTGAAAACTAAAAAAATCAAATTAACTCTGTTCATATTCATGATGAGAAAATATCTAAATACCAACACTTATAGATAATTTAGTATACAATAAGACTGGTTATATATTTTATTTTGATCCGACCTATAATAACAAAGATATTTCGAATTTCCGGAATCCCCCCTCTAACCCCCCCCCTTCCCATTGTTGTGATTTCTGCCATTTACGAACTTGATCTTCCTTATTACAAACAACTATTAAATATGGAGATTGGTAACGATCACGGAACAAAAATTACGGGGCGAGGTAATATTCATGAAAGAGAAAATATGAAAATAACAACATACAAATAAATAAAGTCCGTCACGAAGGGGCTGCGTAAACTAAGCAGATTTCCCACATGAAGTTTTACAATAGAGAAATTTCACGAGAGCCGAGCCAGTCAAAGAAACGGCCGAACTAGCTTTTGGCGGGAAAGTATCTCTCGTCCGTTAGGCTCCGAGATTAAATTAAAAACAATTCAATCTCAAAAAACAATTCAATCTCAAAAAACAACAAGAACACAAAAGATGAACTTACCGTTAATGATAGCAGCGCTCTGTAAACTTATTACACCAACACTAAATAGTACCACAGAATATCCATTATTTGTAAGACTTAATACTGCAGTGAATATTAAGTAAACAAATAAAGGGCAAGTCAAATGGTAAAAACCTTCCTGATAGCAAACAGTCTGAGTTCTAAACAATCAGGTTAGCCAGCTTTTACCGGAAATAAAAGCAATTACGGAAATATATTTAAATATAAGTTATAAATTTTATTCATATAACTATTTATTATATCTAGTACTGTAATTAATAATAGAACGTAACCTACAACGTAATACGGCTGGATTGTAAACAAACAAATTAGCCAAACTTGTAGTGCAGTATCGATAGATAGACCGGAAGGTAATTCTGAGCTATTATCCGGTTAACTTCAATTCCCTCCATACTGTAATATTACATTAGTGTAGTGCTGAATATTAATATTCAGTCCTAATTATGTGTCGGAAAACGAAAATATATTAATAAACTTAATTTAGTAGTCGTCTGGCTCACTATCGGTATCTGGCTCATGAACGACGCGAGATAAATTTTGTAACACTAAAATTTCCAAAATAAGCCATCGGTGGTTAAAACCGAGGGTGGGGGTTTTCTTGTTCTAACTTTAGTATAAAACAAGAGTACATCACATTTTTAGGGCGATTGGTCAGATCTACAATGGCGAGGACGAGCATCCTCGCGTCGTTCATGAGCCAGACACCGATAGTGAGCCAGACGACTACTAAATTAAGTTTATTAATATATTTTCGTTTTCCGACACATAATTAGGACTGAATATTAATATTCAGCACAACACTAATGTAATATTACAGTATGGAGGGAATTGAAGTTAACCGGATAATAGCTCAGAATTACCGACCGGAAAAACAAACAATTAAAGAAATATATCTGAATATAAAATATTAATTTTATTCGAAACTATTTATTATAGTTAGTGGAGTAATTTGAAATGAATCAAAATAATTTCTATCTCACTCTCTCAGATTTTTATAGTCCAAGAAAAAAAAGGGTGGGGGGGGTTGTTCAACAGAACGCATTTGTTGTTACCTCGTAAAATAAAGCTTTGTTGAAAACAATATTTTGTATTTAACCTAATAATGAGGTGGTTCATTAGATATCAGCTTATTATTATGTCCCTAGTAAGAGTAGGGGTAGGGGTTTACTGAAAGCGGAACTCATTACAAAAAATACAAATTTCTCGGTTAATACTCATTATACGGAAATATGTATAGAACAATATTTATAGTAAATGTAATTTGCAATAAGATTGATATTATACAATTTTTCGATCCGACAAATAGTAACGGAGATATTTCGATTTTTCGAAAATCCTCCCCTCTAACCCCCCCTCCCACTGGTCCGATTTCAGCCGTTAACGAACTTGATCTTTATTTTTACATAAAACGACTAAATATTGAGTTTGGTAACGATCAAACAAAAATTGCGACCGCTAGAGCGGTAACAGATAAATATATCTCTCTATATATAAAATTGTAACCTCTGTCTGTACATTGATTTCTTTCGCGAAATTTCACGATAACTTTTCGTTTCACATGTCATAGACACCATAACTGCATTTTGTTTCTTTCGTGTATGTTTGTTTGTTTGTTTGTTTGTTTGTTACCTTTTCACGCATAAACGGCTAAACCGAATTTTATGAAACTTGGTATGTATATTACTACTAGCCCAACTTAGACTTTAGGCTATATTAATATTCTCTAAGACGAACAGGAGTGGGGGTTATAAGGGAGGCCTGAAATTAAAAATAGCGATATTTCGTTTCCTATTGTATTTGTGGCAATTATGCAAATAACAAAAGTTGTTTATTTTGTAATTTAGAGTAACTTTTGTTATATGCACTTTTGCCGTATACGGAAGTATAAATGAGTTATAAGCTAAAAACTATAGCGGGAGTCCTCAATTTTATTTGGCACAAAAGACTCAACCGAACTAAGCCAAACTCGGTATGTGAATTAGTACTAATGCCTTCCTCATAATAAGCCATAATAACATTTCTAGGGACGGGCAGGAGTGGGGGTTATATAAAAGGCCTGAAATTAAAAATAGCGATATTTCGTTTCCTATTGCTTTTTCAGCAAATATGCACATAACAAAAGTTGTTTATTTTGTAAGTTAGAGTAACTTTTGTTATATGCACTTTTGCCGTACACGGAAGTATAAATGAGTTATACGCTAAAAACTATAGCGGGAGTCCACAATTTTATTTGGCACAAAAGACTCAACCGAACTAAACCAAACTCGCTATGTGAATTAATACTAACGATTTCCTTATAATAAGCCATACTAACATTTCTAGGGACGGGCAGGAGTGGGGGTTATAAGGGAAGCCTGAAATTAAAAATATCGATATTTCGTTTCCTATTGCTTTTTCAGCAAATATGCACATAACAAAAGTTGTTTATTTTATTATTTAGAGTAACTTTTGTTATATGCACTTTTGCGGTACACGGAAGTATAAATGAGTTATACGCTAAAAACTATAGCGGGAGTCCACAATTTTATTTGGCACAAAAGACTCAACCGAACTAAACCAAACTCGCTATGTGAATTAATACTAATGATTTCCTTATAATAAGCTATACTAACATTTCTAGGTACACCGGCAGGAGTGGGGGTTATAAGGAAGGCCTGAAATTAATAATAGTGATATTTCGTTTCCTATTGCATTTTCGGCAAATATGCACATAACAAAAGTTGTTTATTTTGTTATTTAGAGAAACTTTTTTTTATATACACTATCATCGTATACCGAAGTATAAAGGCGTTATACGCTAAAAATTATAGCGGGAGACAACAATTTTATTTGGCACAAAAGACTCAACCGAACTAAATAAAACACTCAGTATGTGTATTAGCACTAACGCCTTCCTTATAATGAGCCATACTAACATATTTAGGGACGGGCAGGAGTGGGGGTTATAAGGGAGGCCTGAAATTAATAATAATGATTTCCTATTGGGGTTTCGGCAAATATGCACATAACAAAAGTTGTTTATTTTGTTATTTAAATTTGATCAACACTTCTTTTCCATATGAACTACCAGGTACCTCACCTGAAAAAATTAATTCAAATGTATGTCAATATTTTCTCCTTAATAATTCAAATCTATGCATAATGCACAGGAGACGGGAAATATGACAATATGCAGGACAGTGAAGTCTTACAAAAAAAATAATTTTATTACTATTAACAAAAGCCAACAACGGGTATTAACCCTAAACACTGGGACGGGTAAATGTCAAAATATTGTGCAAAGTAAAGCCTTGCCAATAATATACCGTCACCATTCAGCCTCAAATGAATTCCCGAGCGAAGCCGGGTATCTGAGCTAGTATATATATATATATATATATATATATATATAGATATATATATACAGTTTTGAACGGACCTCATTTTCGTCATCTACTAAGTAGGATCGATGGATATTTGAAGAAAAAGGTCGAAAATTCCGTCATGAGTACAACCTCAATAGCTGATTTCCCTGATGGGAAATCTGCTAATAATTAAGGTAGAAGTTGTTCATACCTTCTTATTTTCAGTTCTTGAATAAACTCCCGTTTCTACTCTTCGGATTTTGGCAGATTTCCCTCGAGGGAAACCAGCTATTGAGGTAGTACTCATGAGGCGATTTTAGCAGATTTCCCTTAAGGGAAATCAGCTATTGAGGTTGTACTCATGGCGGAATTTTCGAAATATTTCTTCAAATGTCCATCGATCCTACCTAGTAGATTACGAAAATGAGGTCCGTTCAAAACTGTATATATACATATTTGTCTGTTACCGCTCTAGCGGTCGCAATTTTTGTTTGATCGTTACCAACCTCGATATTTATTCGTTTTATGTAAAAAGAAGATCAAGTTCGTTAACTGCTGAAATCGAACCACGGGGAGGGAGGGTTTAGAGGGGAGGATTTTCGAAAATTCGAAATATCTCCGTTACTATTCGGCGGATCGAATAATTGTACAGAATCAATCTTATTAAAAATTAAATTTACTATAAATATTGTTATATACATTTATTCTCTATCATGAATATTAACCGAGATATTTGCATTTTTATTAAATCTGGGCGGTTGACGGACGTAGTGTCTTTCCCGCCAAAAGCTAGTTCGGCTGTTTCATTATCTGCTCAGCACTCGTGAAATTTCTCAATTGTAAAACTTCACGTGGGAAATCTGCTTAGTTTACGCAGCTCCTGCGTGACGGACTTTTTGAAATATTTCCTGAAATGTCCATGAATCCTTCCTTAGAAATGAAGAGTTTGGCAACGATAAAATAAAAATTACGACCGCTAGTGTGGCAACTGACAAATATATATATATATATATATATATATATATATATATATAATATGATTTTGAAAGGACCTTAGTTTCGTCATCTCTGAAGTAGGCTTGATGGACATTTGATGACATTTTTCGCAAATCCCATCATGGGTTAGATAGCCGATTTCCATTAAAGGAAATCTGCTAATAAACCTGTTCACGCAGAGGCTGTGTAAACTAAGCAGATTTCCCGCCTTCTCCAGTGCTACCTTGATCATCTCTCAAATCCCGTTCTCTATTTCTCTTGGTATAAGAAACCCATGTATACATGACTTGATTTTGAGTACTGAATTTTCGTCATATCCTGGGTAGGCCGAAGGACATTTGAAATTTTTTTCGATTTAGTAGATTATATAAATATGTGTCCCTTAAGGAACTACTTCCATATTAAGTTTTTTTGAAGATTTATTATTAATAAATACATTTCATTTCTGATATTGATTTCGCCATGTTCAATTTTCTGCACCCCATACACTGTTGAGAGTGAAAGGTGGTTCTTTCCTTTGACACATTAATGGCTGGCTTAGAGGGAGGACTGAAGGAGATGCAGGCCTGGCCTGGTTGAGTTGACAGCTGTGTGTTCTGCTTCAGGTTGGTGGTCTCCCTTCTCTACATCTTGCAACTTGCTAATCTACAGCACAACCTTCGCAACCATTATATCTCCAAGTCACAAGTATAACAGTTCGGTATACACTGTAGTGGGTAGTTCTTTTGCAGTTTCCCTTGAAAAGAACTTGCCAAATTTGCACATAGACTATTTAGTGTTGTGGGAACCTGAACTCTTGCCAAGGGGGAAATAATATAAGCTGAAATTGAACAATGATTAACTCACCACCTGTAGATGTACCATCTTAGTAAACAGAAGGTAGCTTCAGAATTGATGCAGAAGGGCATTCGTTGAGGAGGTCACTACCAGAGCGCGCTAGTGTCCCAGTGCTTGTGGATTAGCGGGCCTCTGAGGAGGGAGATCCGTCTGACCTCACTAGCAATTATGACTCTCAATTGTAAAACTAATCATTCCATGTCTAACTTACATTTGAATTTGTAGGTTGCATAGAATTCGTTTCTCATTATAAATATATAAATAGATTCAAAACGCAGCTGTTCAGAAGGAGCATAGAAAGATTTTTCAAAATTCTCCTCTAAATAAAGATCAAGTTCGTTAAATGGGACTGGGACCTTCTACCCCAGTCCAATTTCAGCCGTTAACCAACTTGACCTATATTTTTACATAAAAAGCTTGAAAATCGAGTTGGGTTACGATTAAACAAAAATTGCGGCTGCAAGAGCGTTAAGATATATACACATATGTACAATAAGCTGTTGTGTCATGAACCACTCCATTACAAGATTAAAAACCAAATATGGTTTTCATTGAACTTTTACTTTGTGTATACATGGATATATGTTGCCATGACATCATCAATTAAAATCTTTCGTTCTTCATTCGAAAATGTTTGTTCTATGAATAGCATTTAATCTTTTCAGCCAACACTATCGATCGTATTTGTTAATGGCTGAATCGGACCTCGAATAGTGGAAGGGCGGAATTCAAGAATTCAAAATATTACCGGTATTATATGTCGGATCGTGTAATTCTATAGAACCAATCTTGTTGAACTTTTCATGGTCTACAATTGTTTTTATATGCATTTTTTCATAACTCAAGTATTAAGTGAATAATTCGTACTTTGTTTCTTTGAGTCCGAATATGTGGTGAGGTTAGATCACGAGTGTTCCCCAATGAGCCCAAGTTGCAAAAGTGGACGTTAATAAATAAAATCACTAGTGTGATCACTAAATATCAGCGCGTGGAAAATCTGCTTAGTTTACGCAGCCCCTGCGTGACAGACTTTTCAATAGACTATGTCGAATTGTAAAAAGGAGACTTGGCATTCATCGAACCACGTCCTATAATTCCTATCTTGCTTTACTAACCTCTCAAGACCAATCCCACTGGAACGCTACCCGTAAAATCCTAAAATACCATCCAACGTCTACCCCCCCCCCTTCGCCGAGAAGACGGTGCATGAGCATCTTCAGATAAGGACAAATCCGAAGTATTAGGGCGACACCTACGTCAAACCTTCTCACCTCATCCAGAACGTCAGGACAGCTCCCACGCAAAGAAAATCCAAGAATTTAAATCCTGAACCTATTACTGCTTCGATGAATCTCCAATTCCACTTAACCGAGATCGAAAAATGGTGCAAAGCTTGGCGCATAAAGATCAACGAATGTAAGTCTCACCATATCACTTTTTCCCTCCGGCGAAGTTCCTGTCCTGTTCATATCAACAATATTCCTTTGCCATCAGCCGATTGTGTACGCTACCTTAGTGTAGGTTCGGACACCCGACTTACTTGGAAATCCCATACAGTAGTTAAAAAGCAGGAACTTGTTCAGACGATTCGGACAACTTTACGGGATGCTAAATAGAAGATCTCACTTGTCTACCGAAAGCAAACTAACAATATACAACTTTCTACATAACCAATATGGACATACGCAATAGAAGTGTGGGCTACAACAAAACCTTTTAACTCCAGACCTTCCAATCCAAAGTCCCGCACACCATTGTAGATGCTCCATATTATGTTACACATCTCACCCTTTCTAAAGATCTTCATATCCCATTTGTAAAGGACATAATTCCCTTAAGATTCAGAAACCTCCACAACAGACTATCCTATTATCCTAATCCAGAAGTGCTAGCCATTTCCAGTAGCACTCATCCATATTCCCCTCGGCAAGAGACAATGGCCCAGAGATCTACTACCAAAGAGATATCAGTGGATATTTTCTTCTTCAAGTATCGTATTCCTCCTTGGCAGGTAGGGAGGTGCTGCTCCTCTTACTCTGCTGAAAGGGGTTTAGCTTCTGTCGAGAGTGATGGAGGACCATTGTACAATGTTATATTACCAAATGCATGTATTGTAGACTGTAATTTCTTAATAAAATATTATACTAGATATTTAACCGTTTCAGTCATCAGTGAAGATCATATTTGTTATTGACTGAAATCGGTCGTGAATTATTTTATTCTCTATTATGTATGTGTGCGTCCCAGTTCCCTTGCCACTCCCCTTAAAATCTCCAATTATTTTAATACAAGACTGAGACTTGGTCTGCCATAATTGTAACCCTTGAAGAATCCGTTCAGTCAATATTCAACCTCCTAACCTTCTCCAGTACTTCTCCAGCGACCATAACTTTGGAATTTCTTGTGGAATGCCCTTATTTTTTATGGCGGATTCTTGTAGAAAATCGAATTCTAAAACGAGTTTATATCTATGAATTTTTCGATTTGTCGAATCCTTTACCCGTAAAATGTACAAATCTTTATTTCATAAACGGCACATTTTATTGAAAAATGCTGCGACGTAAAAGTTGTAGTTAACATTATTTATCATTTAAGTAAGTCTACGGGAATAGTAATGGATTCTGAAATTTAAATTTTAAAAAAAATATTTAAAACTAAACAACTCAAAAGTATTCTTCAAACAACCGTCAAATGTTAACTTCAAAAAACTTTCATAGAATTAATTTATTTTAAACTGATTACGTAGTAGTTATTTGTAAATGGAATACATTTTCCCACCTGCATAGTTTCATATTTATAAAACAGGAACTATTTTTTTCTTTGAGCTACAATTCGTACAGTATTTACAACGGGAACGTGGGACACCCTGTACATATATGTATATATATATATATATATATATATATATATATATATAGATAATGTTACGTTTTATTACAAAACCAGTAATAAACGTTGTTAATACGAATTCTTTTGGATTGCAAAATTAAACACACACAAGTTTCACAGTTTATTACTGGACAATTTATTTCACTTTGCACAATACTCTTGGTTAACATTATTACTCACAGTATTACACTGATAGTGTCACTGTTCTTTAGATTTCACAGTCCAATAATTCACTCGCGGTCACAGAACTTCACATAAAACTACGGCACTGCACTGTCCTTTACTTCGCGGCACTGCACTGTCTTAAACACGTACTAAACTGTTACTTACAGTCACGCCACAACACTATTCTTCTTATAAAAACACTTTACCGCACTGCACTAAGTCGCGCTGAACATCCCTCGAAGACCGTCGAGCAACCACTGAACTGTGGGGTACTGTGAGAGTCCCTTATATATACCTGTAGAAGGGCCTAGCCAAGGAAAGGTCCAGAACTTCCTGGAAGGCCTTAATTAGATTCTGCCGGCGGCCCTAATTAGATCAAACACGCGGCTCTCTTTCTCTGCCAATCTTTCACGCAACAATATAAACACATTTTAATATGTCTATATGTCATTCATTATTAACAATTAGTTAAAATATTTACCACGTATAATATACCAATGCAAAAGATGGGAAGAAAAATATGTATTTTCAAATGTTCACAGAAATTCTGAAAGATATAAAACCAGGAAAGGCGAAGGAGGAAGTTGAAGAGAAAGAAGATTTGAGTGTAGCTGGGCCTTCTACAGCTGACCATCTGGAAGTAGCTTTGAAGAAAGCTGCGCATGTCAGGCCCTGGGACATTGGCAAGGACAATCTCAGCCAACCAGGTACTATTTGTTATGTAATATTCTTAGATTTGGTTAGAAGAACTTTTTTCGTACAAGGTTTACTTTATA
Source organism: Riptortus pedestris (assembly GCA_019009955.1). Taxonomy (NCBI): domain Eukaryota; kingdom Metazoa; phylum Arthropoda; class Insecta; order Hemiptera; family Alydidae; genus Riptortus; species Riptortus pedestris. The sequence continues at coordinate 256,862,601 of CM032228.1, forward strand.
CAGAGATGAAGAAAAAACGTCTTCCCACAAAGAAAATTTTACTTTATCGCATTAGGCCTCTCATTCAGCACATCCATGACATTTTCTAGATTTACTTCTTCATTGTATTTTTACAAAATTTTCATGAAAAACACGAAATATAATTTTATAATTAAAACTTCCCTATACAATTGTATTGGTAGATAATTAAAACTTCTCTAAATAATTGTATAGGTAGATAATTAAAACCTCCCTACATAATTGTATAGGTTGATAGTTAAAACCTCCTAATATAATTGTATAAGTAGATAATTAAAACTTCCCTATACAATTGTATAGGTAAATAATTAAAACTTCCCTATACAGTTGTATCGGTAGATAATTAAACCCTCCCTGTAAAATTGGGTAGGAAGATAATTAAAACTTCCCTATTCAATTGTGTTGGTTGATAGTTAAAGCGTCCTAATATAATTGTATAAGTAGATAATTAAAACTTCCCTATACGATTGTATAGGTAGACAATTAAAACCTCCCGATATAATTGTATAGGTAAATAATTAAAACATCCCTATATAATTGTATTGGTTGATAGTTAAAGCCTCCTAATATAATTTTATAAGTAGATAATTAAAACTTCCCTATACGATTGTATAGGTTGATAGTTAAAACCTCCCTGTAAAATTGTATAGGTTGATAGTTAAAACCTCCCTGTAAAATTGTATAGGTTGATAGTTAAAACCTCCTAATATAATTGTATAAGTAGATAATTAAGACTTCCCTATACAATTGTATAGGTAGACAATTAAAACCTCCCTATGTAATCGTAAAGGTATATAAATAAAACTGGCTCAATTAATGCATTATATCTTGTTATTTTTAGTGATGAGCCAGGAGGAATGGATAGAGAAGCAGCGTGGGGAGAGGAAAGGAGAATTCGCGCCGATGTATTCTGATGCAGCTGTTGACTTGGACCTTTCCAGACCGCCGCCGGAGATCAAGAGGCGGAAGATGGCAGCTGGTGAACCTCCAACGAGCTCTTCAGAAGATGCCATAGAAGCAGGGCTCAGGTTCATCAGGGAACAAGTGGAAAAGGAACATCGCTCATAACATAACAAACACCTTATGAATATTTAATTGTTTTCACTCTTATCATATTGTATTCATCTGTAATATTTATTATGTAATAAAGATCACAGTATAAAATGATATTAAATTTTTTTTTGTTGTAGCTATCCTTTCTGCCATTGTTGTTTCTAAACAGTCAGGTCTGACATCTGATCTATTTTGCACCTATCTCTTAGGCGGCCTTATACTATACTTATGCTAAGATGTAGGAGTAAAATTGGAGCCATCTTCATATCTCGATTTAAAGCTAGGTTAACTATTCCACCGTCATTTTGTTGATACCGCATTATTGGTTGGATAATGCGTCAAATATTGTTCAATTAAGTTGATCATTGAGGCCTAGGTTATTTTCAAATTTCTACAGTTGCTGAACTCCTGAATTTTGGTGGGTATCGGAATATGTTGACCTTGATGGGTTGTACATATATGACCAGAAGGACCCAACAAAATGCTCAGTTAAGTATAAAATAAAAAGTCCGTCACGCAGGGGCTGCGTAAACTAAGCAGATTTCCCACGTGAAGTTATACAATAGAGAAATCTGCCTAATAACAACTGTAGTAGTAAGAAACCTCTAAAGAAACCTCTATTATTTAGGGCGTAATAACCCAGTAGTTTCTAGCCCCAAAAAACAGTTAACCTAACCTCTAAACCTATTCACGAGGGACGAATAGTTATGGAAATGGCCACCAGAGCTCTCGGCGGAAAGTCCGAACATAGCCTACTGGCTACCACACGCAGAATAGAAATGCAAATATCTCGGTTAATATTCAAGATACAGAATAAATAAATATAACATTATTTATAGTAAATTTAATTTTCAATAAGATTAGTTCTATACAATTTTACGATCCAATGCATAATAACGGAGATATTTCGAATTTTTGAAAATCTCCCCCCTCTAAACCCCCCCCCTCCCACTGGTCCGATTTCAGCCGTTAACGAACTTGATTTTCCTTTTTACATGAAACGATTAAATGCCGAGTTTGGTGACGATTAAACAAAAATTGCGACCGCTAGAGTGTTAACAGACAAATATATATATATCTATTATATAAAATTGTAACCTCTGTCTGTACATTGATTTTTTTCGCGAAATTTCACGATAACTTTTCGTTTCACATGTCATAGACACCAAAACTGCATTTTGTTTCTTTCGTGTATGTTTGTTTGTTTGTTTGTTTGTTTGTTTGTTTGTTTGTTTGTTACCTTTTCACGCATAAACGGCTGAATTGAATTTTATGAAACTTGGTATGTATATTACTACTAGCCCAACTTAGACTTTAGGTTATATTATTATTCTCTAAGACAAACAGGAGTGGGGGTTATAAGGGAGGCCTGAAATTAAAAATAGCGATATTTCGTTTCCTATCGGTTTTTCGGCAAATATGCACATAACAAAAGTTATTTATTTTTTTATTTAGAGTAACTTTTGTTATATACACTTTCGCCGTATACCGAATAATAAACGAGATATACGCTAAAATCTATAGTGGAAGTGAACAATTTTATTTGGGACAATAGACCCAACCGAAATAAATAAAACTCGGTATGTGTATTAGCTCTAACGCTTTCATTATAATAAACCATATCAACATTTCTAGGCACGGGCAGGAGTGGGGGTTATAAGGGAAGCCAGAAATTAAATATAGCGATATTTCGTTTCCTATTGGTTTTTCGGCAATTATGAACATGACGATAAACAAGAACATTTCAATTGTATGAAGCATTTTAAAAACAAGTAGCTGTTTCATGAGGAGCAAAGTATATTACTCCCCCCCCCACCTTTCCTCTGTCTTTCACTGGAACATTAATTAATCGGAAGTAAGTAATTTCATCCTTTAATGTGTTTAAAACATCAATTAATTCACAAAAAACGAAAGTATTTAAACATACATAATTAGAATTGAAAATAGAATCTGAATATAAGGTAATGTTAGCGGAATTCAGAGTTAGCCGTTAGTCATGTTCTGTTGGTTAACCTGGAGCGTCAGGGAGGGGTGGGGAGACCTTCCTGTAATCTAGAACCTTTCTCACTCCCTCTTTCTTTCCTCAGCTGTTTTACTCACTTTTTTCGTATACCGAATTATAAACGAGATATACGCTAAAACCTATAGCGGAAGTGAACAATTTTATGTGGGACAAAAGACCCAGCCGAAATAAATAAAACTCGGTATGTATGTATTAGCACTAACGCTTTCCTTATATTAAGCCATACTGACATTTCTAGGGACGGGCAGGAGTGGGGGTTGTAAGGGAGGCCTGAAATTAAAAATAGTGATATTTCGTTTTAATAACTGAGATCTATGTATAATGCACAGGAGACGGGAAATATGACAATTTGGAGGACAGTGAAAACTTACATAAAAAATTAATTTTATTATTAACAAATGCCAACAACGGGTGTTAATTCTAAATAGTGGGACGGGTAAAGGTGAAAATATTGTGCAAACTAAAGCCTTGCCAAAAAAATACCATCACCATTCAGCCTCAAATGAATTCCCGAGCGAAGCCGGGTATCTGAGCTAGTATATATATATATATATATATATATATATATATATATATATATATATATATATCGTTTTGAACGGACCTCATTTTCGTCATCTCCTGGGTAGGATCGATGGACATTTGAAGACATTTTTCGAAAATCGCGTCATGAGTACGACCTCAATAGCTGATTTCCCTTAAGGGAAATCTGCTAATATATAATTAGGCAGTAGTAAAAACACAGCTGTAACACTAACACATATGTAACAATATACAGGAACACAGTAGATGACGAAAATAAGGTCCGTTCAAAATTTAATATATATCTATATATATATAAAATTGTAACCTCTGTCTGTACATTGATTTTTTTCGCGAAATTTCACGATAACTTTTCGTTTCACATGTCATAGACACCATATCTGCATTTTGTTTCTTTCGTGTATGTTTGTTTGTTTGTTTGTTACCTTTTCACGCATAAACGGCTGAACCGAATTTTATGAAACTTTGCATGTATATTACTACTAGCCCAACTTAGACTTTAGGCCATATTAATATTCTCTAAGACGAACAGAAGTGGGGGTTATAAGGGAGGCCTGAAATGAAAAATAGCGATATTTCGTTTCCTATTGCTTTTTCAGCAAATATGTACATAACAAAAGTTGTTTATTTTGTAATTTAGAGTAACTTTTGTTATATGCACTTTTGCCGTATACGGAAGTATAAATGAGTTATACGCTAAAAACTATAGCGGGAGTCCACAATTTTATTTGGCACAAAAGACTCAACCAAACTAAACCAAACTCGCTATGTAAATTAGTACTAACGATTTCCTTATAATAAGCCATATTAACATTTCTAGGGACGGGCAGGAGTGGGGGTTATAAGGGAGGCCTGAAATTAAAAATAGCGATATTTCGTTTCCTATGGCTTTTTCAGCAAATATGCACGTAACAAAAGTTGTTTATTTTGTTATTTAGAGTAACTTTTGTTATATGCCTTTTTGCCATATACGGTAGCATAAATAAGTTATACGCTATAAACTATAGCGGGAGTCCACAACTTTATTTGGCACTAAAGACTCAACCGAATTAAACCAAACTCGGTATGTGAATTATTACTAACGCCTTCATTATAATAAGCTATACTAACATTTCTAGGGACGGGCAGGAGTGGGGGTTATAAGGAAGGCCTGAAATTAATAATAGTGATATTTCGTTTCCTATTGCATTTTCGGCAAATATGCACATAACAAAGGTTGTTTTTTTTTTTTATTTAGAGAAACTTTTTTTTATATACACTATCATCGTATACCGAAGTATAAAGGCGTTATACGCTAAAAATTATAGCGGGAGACAACAATTTTATTTGGCACAAAAGACTCAACCGAACTAAATAAAACACTCAGTATGTGTATTAGCACTAACGCCTTCCTTATAATAAGCCATACTAACATTTCTAGGGACGGGCTGGAGTGGGGGTTATAAGGGAGGCCTGAAATTAATAATAATGATTTCCTATTGGAGCTTCGGCAAATATGCACATAACAAAAGTTGTTTATTTTGTTATTTAGAGAAATTTGCTCAACACTTCTTTTCAATATGAACTACCAGGTACCTCACCTGAAAAAAATAATTCAAATGTATGCCAATATTTTCTCCTTAATAATTCAAATCTTTGCATAATGCACAGGAGGCGGGAAATATGACAATATGCAGGACAGTGAAGTCTTACATAAAAAAATAATTTTATTATTAACAAATGCCAACAACGGGCGTTAACCCTAAACACTGGAACGGGTAAATGTCAAAATATTGTGCAAAGTAAAGCCTTGCCAAAAATATACCATCACCATTCAGCCTCAAATGAATTCCCGAGCGAAGCCGGGTATCTGAGCTAGTATATATATATTGTTACGTTTTTATTACCAAAACCTGTAATAAACGTTTTTAATAAGAGTTCTTTTGGATTGCAAAAATAAATACTCGCAAGTTTCACAGTTTTTATCACTGCACAATTTATTTCACAATGCACAATAAACTTGGTAATTATTCTTAATTACTACTCACAGTATACACTGATAGCGTCACCGTTCTTCAGATTACACAGTCCAATAATTCACTCACGGTCACTGAAATTCACAGAAAGACAGCACTGCACTGTACTTTACTTCGCGGCATTGCACTGTCTTAAAAACGGCACTAAACTGTTACTTACAGTCACGGCACAACGCTGTTCACCTTATAAAAACGCTTTATCGCACTGCACTAAGTCGCACTGTAGCACCGAACGCACATATGAGCACTTGAGAAGAAAACTGACTTGCTCGCGGCTGGGCGGTTCTTTATATAAGTCGTCGGCATACATCAAAGGGGAATTGTCTGGACCCTTCGACGCGGGTCTAGTAGGACCCTCTGTCGGCTTCTTTGATCTACGTCACACTTCCCAAATACACAACTCTCACTCTGAAGGATTATTCATGTATTTAATTTTCGCAACACTATATATATATATATATATATATATATATATATATATATATATATATATATATATATATATATAGAGAGAGAGAGAGAGAGAGGGAAATCTGTTAAAAACATTTAAATGTTTGTATATTATTAAAAATTAATTGAACGACAAAGGGTGGTTTTCTTATTCAAAGATACATAAAAATTATTCCATAAAGATACATTTTCTTCCATACCTCTTAAAATCATTGGACAGATATTACTTCTTCTGCTTCCAAAATTCATTAGATAGTCTTAAATAACCTACTTATTTAAAACAAAAAACAATGGTATTCACACAACTTAGAAAATATAAATGCCCAGACCCTTGATAAAGGTAATACAATAGACTGGAGAGAGTACAATGTGAAATTGGCGCTGTATCACCAGAACGAGTTGGACTTGAATAAAATCCAATGAGGAAGTTCTGAATGAAATAAATGCAAAATAAATATGAATGAGGTGAGTGAAAGTAAACGTTTTATTAAAACCATGGAAAATAAGAGCGTACAAAAATCTTAGGGATATCATGAGGCACAACGATTTCATCACAGATATATTCTTAGTTAAGGATATTTGGTATATAGGAAGAAGGAGGCCTAGAATGTCATTTCTTGAAGATATCAGGCATCTTTGGATTTATGTGAGTGGGTATGGTATAGTGAAGAGAGCAGATTCTGTTAGAAACCAATGGCTGCAATAACAAGATATGGTATAGTGAAGAGAGCAGATTCTGTTAGAAACCAATGGCTGCAATAACAAGGTATGGTATAGTGAAGAGAGCAGATTCTGTTAGAAACCAATGGCTGCAATAACAAGGTATGGTATAGTGAAGAGAGCAGATTCTGTTAGAAACCAATGGCTGCAATAACAAGGTATGGTATAGTGAAGAGAGCAGATTCTGTTAGAAACCAATGGTTGCAATAACAAGGTATGGTATAGTGAAGAGAGCAGATTCTGTTAGAAACCAATGGTTGCAATAACAAGGTATGGTATAGTGAAGAGAGCAGATTCTGTTAGAAACCAATGGTTGCAATAACAAGGTATGGTATAGTGAAGAGAGCAGATTCTGTTAGAAACCAATGGTTGCAATAACAAGGTATGGTATAGTGAAGAGAGCAGATTCTGTTAGAAACCAATGGTTGCAATAACAAGGTATGGTATAGTGAAGAGAGCAGATTCTGTTAGAAACCAATGGCTGCAATAACAAGGTATGGTATAGTGAAGAGAGCAGATTCTGTTAGAAACCAATGGCTGCAATAACAAGGTATGGTATAGTGAAGAGAGCAGATTCTGTTAGAAACCAATGGCTGCAATAACAAGGTATGGTATAGTGAAGAGAGCAGATTCTGTTAGAAACCAATGGCTGCAATAACAAGGTATGGTATAGTGAAGAGAGCAGATTCTGTTAGAAACCAATGGTTGCAATAACAAGGTATGGTATAGTGAAGAGAGCAGATTCTGTTAGAAACCAATGGTTGCAATAACAAGGTATGGTATAGTGAAGAGAGCAGATTCTGTTAGAAACCAATGGCTGCAATAACAAGGTATGGTATAGTGAAGAGAGCAGATTCTGTTAGAAACCAATGGTGCTGCAATAACAAGGTATGGTATAGTGAAGAGAGCAGATTCTGTTAGAAACCAATGGCTGCAATAACAAGGTATGGTATAGTGAAGAGAGCAGATTCTGTTAGAAACCAATGGTTGCAATAACAAGGTATGGTATAGTGAAGAGAGCAGATTCTGTTAGAAACCAATGGTTGCAATAACAAGGTATGGTATAGTGAAGAGAGCAGATTCTGTTAGAAACCAATGGTTGCAATAACAAGGTATGGTATAGTGAAGAGAGCAGATTCTGTTAGAAACCAATGGTTGCAATAACAAGGTATGGTATAGTGAAGAGAGCAGATTCTGTTAGAAACCAATGGTTGCAATAACAAGGTATGGTATAGTGAAGAGAGCAGATTCTGTTAGAAACCAATGGTTGCAATAACAAGGTATGGTATAGTGAAGAGAGCAGATTCTGTTAGAAACCAATGGTTGCAATAACAAGGTATGGTATAGTGAAGAGAGCAGATTCTGTTAGAAACCAATGGCTGCAATAACAAGGTATGGTATAGTGAAGAGAGCAGATTCTGTTAGAAACCAATGGCTGCAATAACAAGGTATGGTATAGTGAAGAGAGCAGATTCTGTTAGAAACCAATGGCTGCAATAACAAGGTATGGTATAGTGAAGAGAGCAGATTCTGTTAGAAACCAATGGTTGCAATAACAAGGTATGGTATAGTGAAGAGAGCAGATTCTGTTAGAAACCAATGGTTGCAATAACAAGGTATGGTATAGTGAAGAGAGCAGATTCTGTTAGAAACCAATGGCTGCAATAACAAGGTATGGTATAGTGAAGAGAGCAGATTCTGTTAGAAACCAATGGTTGCAATAACAAGGTATGGTATAGTGAAGAGAGCAGATTCTGTTAGAAACCAATGGCTGCAATAACAAGGTATGGTATAGTGAAGAGAGCAGATTCTGTTAGAAACCAATGGCTGCAATAACAAGGTATGGTATAGTGAAGAGAGCAGATTCTGTTAGAAACCAATGGTTGCAATAACAAGGTATGGTATAGTGAAGAGAGCAGATTCTGTTAGAAACCAATGGTTGCAATAACAAGGTATGGTATAGTGAAGAGAGCAGATTCTGTTAGAAACCAATGGTTGCAATAACAAGGTATGGTATAGTGAAGAGAGCAGATTCTGTTAGAAACCAATGGTTGCAATAACAAGGTATGGTATAGTGAAGAGAGCAGATTCTGTTAGAAACCAATGGTTGCAATAACAAGGTATGGTATAGTGAAGAGAGCAGATTCTGTTAGAAACCAATGGTTGCAATAACAAGGTATGGTATAGTGAAGAGAGCAGATTCTGTTAGAAACCAATGGTTGCAATAACAAGGTATGGTATAGTGAAGAGAGCAGATTCTGTTAGAAACCAATGGTTGCAATAACAAGGTATGGTATAGTGAAGAGAGCAGATTCTGTTAGAAACCAATGGTTGCAATAACAAGGTATGGTATAGTGAAGAGAGCAGATTCTGTTAGAAACCAATGGTTGCAATAACAAGGTATGGTATAGTGAAGAGAGCAGATTCTGTTAGAAACCAATGGCTGCAATAACAAGGTATGGTATAGTGAAGAGAGCAGATTCTGTTAGAAACCAATGGCTGCAATAACAAGGTATGGTATAGTGAAGAGAGCAGATTCTGTTAGAAACCAATGGCTGCAATAACAAGGTATGGTATAGTGAAGAGAGCAGATTCTGTTAGAAACCAATGGCTGCAATAACAAGGTATGGTATAGTGAAGAGAGCAGATTCTGTTAGAAACCAATGGTTGCAATAACAAGGTATGGTATAGTGAAGAGAGCAGATTCTGGTAGAAAACCAATGGTTAGAAATAATAACAAGGTATGGTATAGTGAAGAGAGCAGATTCTGTTAGAAACCAATGGTTGCAATAACAAGGTAATGTATAGTTAAGAGAGCAGATTCTGTTAGAAACCAATGGTTGCAATAACAATGTATGGTATAGTGAAGAGAGCAGATTCTGTTAGAAACCAATGGTTGCAATAACAAGGTATGGTATAGTGAAGAGAGCAGATTCTGTTAGAAACCAATGGCTGCAATAACAAGGTATGGTATAGTGAAGAGAGCAGATTCTGTTAGAAACCAATGGCTGCAATAACAAGGTATGGTATAGTGAAGAGAGCAGATTCTGTTAGAAACCAATGGCTGCAATAACAAGGTATGGTATAGTGAAGAGAGCAGATTCTGTTAGAAACCAATGGTTGCAATAACAAGGTATGGTATAGTGAAGAGAGCAGATTCTGTTAGAAACCAATGGTTGCAATAACAAGGTATGGTATAGTGAAGAGAGCAGATTCTGTTAGAAACCAATGGCTGCAATAACAAGGTATGGTATAGTGAAGAGAGCAGATTCTGTTAGAAACCAATGGTGTGCAATAACAAGGCATGGTATAGTGAAGAGAGCAGATTCTGTTAGAAACCAATGGTTGCAATAACAAGGTATGGTATAGTGAAGAGAGCAGATTCTGTTAGAAACCAATGGCTGCAATAACAAGGTATGGTATAGTGAAGAGAGCAGATTCTGTTAGAAACCAATGGCTGCAATAACAAGGTATGGTATAGTGAAGAGAGCAGATTCTGTTAGAAACCAATGGCTGCAATAACAAGGTATGGTATAGTGAAGAGAGCAGATTCTGTTAGAAACCAATGGCTGCAATAACAAGGTATGGTATAGTGAAGAGAGCAGATTCTGTTAGAAACCAATGGCTGCAATAACAAGGTATGGTATAGTGAAGAGAGCAGATTCTGTTAGAAACCAATGGCTGCAATAACAAGGTATGGTATAGTGAAGAGAGCAGATTCTGTTAGAAACCAATGGCTGCAATAACAAGGTATGGTATAGTGAAGAGAGCAGATTCTGTTAGAAACCAATGGCTGCAATAACAAGGTATGGTATAGTGAAGAGAGCAGATTCTGTTAGAAACCAATGGCTGCAATAACAAGGTATGGTATAGTGAAGAGAGCAGATTCTGTTAGAAACCAATGGCTGCAATAACAAGGTATGGTATAGTGAAGAGAGCAGAATCAGTTAGAAACCAAATGATGCAATAACAAGGTCTGGTCTAGTGAAGAGAGCAGATTCTGTTAGAAACCAATGGCTGCAATAACAAGGTATGGTATAGTGAAGAGAGCAGATTCTGTTAGAAACCAATGGCTGCAATAACAAGGTATGGTATAGTGAAGAGAGCAGATTCTGTTAGAAACCAATGGTTGCAATAACAAGGTATGGTATAGTGAAGAGAGCAGATTCTGTTAGAAACCAATGGTTGCAATAACAAGGTATGGTATAGTGAAGAGAGCAGATTCTGTTAGAAACCAATGGTTGCAATAACAAGGTATGGTATAGTGAAGAGAGCAGATTCTGTTAGAAACCAATGGTTGCAATAACAAGGTATGGTATAGTGAAGAGAGCAGATTCTGTTAGAAACCAATGGTTGCAATAACAAGGTATGGTATAGTGAAGAGAGCAGATTCTGTTAGAAACCAATGGTTGCAATAACAAGGTATGGTATAGTGAAGAGAGCAGATTCCGTTAGAAACCAATGGTTGCAATAACAAGGTATGGTATAGTGAAGAGAGCAGATTCTGTTAGAAACCAATGGCTGCAATAACAAGGTATGGTATAGTGAAGAGAGCAGATTCTGTTAGAAACCAATGGTTGCAATAACAAGGTATGGTATAGTGAAGAGAGCAGATTCCGTTAGAAACCAATGGTTGCAATAACAAGGTATGGTATAGTGAAGAGAGCAGATTCTGTTAGAAACCAATGGCTGCAATAACAAGGTATGGTATAGTGAAGAGAGCAGATTCTGTTAGAAACCAATGGTTGCAATAACAAGGTATGGTATAGTGAAGAGAGCAGATTCCGTTAGAAACCAATGGTTGTAATAACAAGGCGTAGCCCATAGTTCATCTAGAACAGCTATGGGCTACCTTTGACGTGTTGCGAGCTAAACTCTAGTCTGCAAATACATTCGCGGGCCGCTTTTAAAAGTAGTGCATTTTAAAGTAGTGTTCATAATTTTTAACGATAGATATCAGACATGAAATTATACGACAATGTAATTATAATACAATTTATTAAAATAACAAAATTAAATGAAAAAAATAGGTACAACATTATAATTAAATCGTAAAATTTGGAATTATTACAAACAACGAAAGTGAATAGCGACACCGAAATCAGTGATGCAGATGAGCTTGAATTCGGGAAATGAATCCATCGATGTTTGGATTAATTCCACTGATAAAGGACGGAATTTTCCAAATTATCGTCAGCCAGCCTTGTACGATGTTTTTATAACTTTCATCGTTATAATAAGTACTAGCAAACGCACAAATCTTTCCTCATCTTCTTCATTTGGAGTAAATGGTGTAATATTTTTGTTTAAATTGGTTTTTCAAAATGTCTTGCGGGCCGGATCATATCTTACAGCGGACCGGTGGTTGTCCACATATGTTCTAGAGTACGCTCTACAAGCTGAACGTGGTAATTGATCCCGTGAACCGGTAAACCTGATTTTCATGGAAACGAGCGAGAGAATAAGATGACATTTAGTGATTTCCAGTTGCCTTCTGTATCAGACTATCGAGCAATAAAGGTATCATGCGGAAAATTTCATACACACCAATATAGGCATGTGTGGGAAAATTCCCCTATAGGCGAGAGTTACTAAACAGTCACCTCTCCGTAGCCTGCAAGAGGAGTCCAATAGTTAACCAGATTGACTATGAAGACTGGAACTTTGATCTACGCTTCAGTCTTGCCCTACTTTCTTGCAGGTAAGGACACATAATCATGATAGCCAAATGAGAATTATGAAAATGATAGCTGTGGTAGATAAAACAGGACTAGCCGCCTTCAGATCTAGTAAATAAAATATGTTGGCCTTCCACTTGACAATCTTAAAATTAGAGAAAACAACAATATATTTTAATGTAGGTAAGATGAAAAAATGTTGGCTACGCTTCCACTATAATAATTTAATAACACGGCAAAGCGCTTTCGATGCTGTGCATCATCCCTTTTTTGTTATATATGAGTTTTTTGTTATATGTGCCTAACATATGTTATAGAAAATTGTAACTATTATTGTATGTGTCAACAGGGCACTGACGATGATGCACAGCATCGAAAGCGCTTTGCCGTGTTATTAAATTATTATAGTGGAAGCGTAGCCAACATTTTTTTCATCCTACCTACATTAGGAGTCACTTCCACCTGCCTGAATACCAACTCAGAACAATATATTTCAAATAACACAAGTGGCAATATAACGTTCCTATTTTTTAGTTGTCATTGTCATATCATCCGAAATCAAAAGATTGATATTCAAGGATCCTCCGTGAAATGTTTCATTGAGGATCTAGGCAAAGGCAAGGAAATATTCAATGACGTCATTAAAAGTCAGAATTTTGAGAGTTACCTCTTCACGATCTCACTACACTATGCTACCTCTTTGGCAAGAGCTTAGGAAGCAAATTTGAAACTCCTCCTTTAAACAGGATTAATATGTGGTATATTCTTCGTGTTATTGTGTGAAATTTAACAAAAACATAAAATAAAATGTCGATATTAATATCAGATTGACCTTAGAGTAACTACTTGTCGAGAATAGTATAAATTAAATGAAGGTTAACATTAATCAATATTCAAATTTACATAAATTCCCGCCAAGGTCATGGCTAATGAACAACTCCTTCTCGGCCAATCACTTTCATTCCTCGCCGTCAACTCTATTCCTTGTTATTTTATCTTAGTCCTTTCGATAATTTTGTTTAAATTGTGAAGATTAACTGTTGTCACTTGCCATCTGCTTGATAAACACGTTCTACTTATAGTGATATCTTAGAATAATATGGCCATGGATGACGTGGGTGAAGATGTATGTAACTTTCCATTTTCTTGCCAACCATTTACTGTTTTGACAAAAAATTGACTTGATTCCTTTTTCTCTTTGACTTTTTTTTAGACGCAATTTGTAGTTGACGAAGTAAGCAACATTATTAAAGAAGCGATTGAGGCTTCTATTGGTGGTAACACCTATCAGCAGAACAAAGTGAACCAGTGGACTACAAATGTTGTTGAGGCCTGCTTAGGCAATTTGACAAAGCTCCACAAGGCCTTCAAATATATAGGTAAGCTACTCACTAATGCATCATGCTGTTTATTTGGTTTTTGGAGTGATTGCATTACAAATAGGTAGGTATAATTTGAATTTCAGGAGTCTTAATCTGTGATACTGTTAATTATTACACAACAATGTTTTTATCCTATAATGATTATAGTCATAAACCCATCGAACTTGTTAGCTAAAAGTCAGTGTAATTATGCGCCTTGTTCAGAGATAATTATTTATAAGAAACACATGTAAAATATGTGGTTACATAGAATCTGTTATCAACCTAAGGATATCACTAATGATAACAATACTACTGAAATTAGTGTGTGATAAGTATAGATGTGTTATGAAGTTTGGCATCAGCCATTTCATGTCAAATCAACCTCTTAAAATTTGACCTCGCCTTACTCCTCAGATATTAACAATGTTTGCTACTCACATAATCTCCATGTCAATTAAGGAAAATATCCAATTTTATTCTATTATATTAATCCATATGAACCCAAAAGAAACGCCTGAAATCTTTAGAAGTCAGTACTCCAAATAACACTTGAATGTAGAAACCAGTATCTGTCAAAAAACTCCATCTTTGAAAAAATTCCTTTCTTTAGAATGAAATGGAATAGCATATTAATTATAACAACTTACATTATATTTACAGTTGGTTACAATTAGCTGTTCATCATCAATGTAAGCTTTTGCTGAACATTATTTAATTTTGATGCATCTAATCCTTACTAAGACCAATTAAAGTAATTGAGCCAAAAAAAAAAAAAGTATCTTAAGGTCTCGACTTGGCTATCTTTATTACCTTTTTTACACTAGGAGATGTTTTGCCCTCGTGAGTATTAATAATGCTAATAACATACAGGGTAACTTTGGCAATTTTGTTCTTTAAGAAAATTATGGATTTGTAATGAATCTGACTTTGCATTACATAAACTCATCACAAATGTCCACATATTTATTATTTCGAATAATGCCAGTACAGAGCACATTAAGATATTATTTATGAATACTTAAATGTCTAGTTTTTACCTGTGAATACGAGTTTTATTCAATTTGGAGTTAGTCACCATGTTCTCTCGTATTTTAATAGATAAAGCTGATGGATTTTTATAATAACATTCACAGCTCTTAAAGTCGATACACTAATTAATAATAAGGATGAATTTCAATAATAATTTCACATTAAATAGATTTTTAAGCATATTTTGATTGGCGGGGCAAAGTGCGACATCGAATCAGGCTATGAAAGAGTGACATTGCAAAGGATTATTAAGACCAGTCATAGCTGGTATCCTCTAGACGGGAGACCCTGGTCCAGTGACATCTCACTAATCCTTCAGCCTGCCTCAGCCAGACTACTCCTTGCCTCCACTATCTCTCATGGCAGAATCTGATAGAGAACTTCTGTAGAAACAGCTAAGTGCTTTAATTGTAATCTAGTATAAGCAGAGATAAGTGTCCCTCTTTGTATTATTAAAAGGTGCCTCTTCATTTTGATTAATATTTATTATTGGTGAATATTTAATTATAAATAAATTTATATATATTTAAATTTTGAGTAGAGTCGATTGTTGGTGAACCCTTCCTAGATTCTTGTTAGTGATTTGGTTGTGGGAATTATCATCTCTTTCAGCTTCCACTCTCTGTTGATGAAAAACAACAATGTCCAAAGTTCCCCTGTATGTCTTTAGCATTGTTAATATCCAGGAGGGCGAAACGTCAACCAGTTGGAAAAAGATAATAAATTTACCTGAGTTGAAACCTTAAGATCCTTTTTTTTTTTTTTGCCTAAAATAATTTAATTTTGGTATTTTTGGCATATTTAATAGAAAAAAAGGCTTATATAACCATTTATACAAAATATGTGCAGAACAGACATTTAAAAATAATGTGTTTTACTTGTCTTCAGAGCTGTCACATGCTTTAAAATGACCCAGAAAAAATAGCATCTCTTTTACAGATATTATTAAATTTGGTTATAGTTATTAGTGGACTTATATCAGTATATACAAGCAACTCTAAATATGTTTATATCAGTTTATGGAAACAACTCTAATTATATTTGAAAAACCGTTACGGTTAATATAGGCTTGCACCAAAATGCACTCCACTACAGAAAGTCTGTCATGCAGGGGCTACATAAACTAAACAGCAGATTTTTCACATGCTGGTGTAGCATAAATAAAATCATAATTGATCATCACTCAATGAATTTGCATGTACCTCGCTTAATAAAGGTCTCTTGAAAACAGTATTTGGTATTTAAGCTTAGAATAAACTGGTTAGTGATATAACAGGCTATTATGAATATGACATGAGTAGGAGTGGATCTGACTCGTAATATCGGAAATATATTGAATTTTGAAATCCTCTATACCCTCCCTATTCCGGGTCCGATTTCAACCACTAATATGATAATTAGTGTTGAATGAAACAGTTAATCGAGTGTATCTAAAACAAGTAAATATTTTCCAATAAGGAACGTTATAAATGTTTTACGTCAGACTGAAAGAAATTCTATAAAACCAATCTTATTGCAAATTTAATCTCCTATAAATGTTGTTATATAAATAGTTTTCCTGTTTTGATTTTTAACTGATATATTTGCATTTTTTCAGCCTGGAGTGAACCCCCCACTCCTACTCATGTCATATTAAGAATAAGCTGTTTTATCATGAATGACTTTCTTCAAAGTTTAAATACCAAATATTGTTTTCAATGGGTATTTACTAGATGAAATATAAGTTGACATGAAAAGAGAGCTGTAGCCCTTGATTCCTAGTTTAGTTATCTGTCATAACTTACCAAATCAAATGTTACATGTGCAATTGGCATCCAACCAAAATATAGTTGGGGTGTGCAGAAGAGTCCTATTACTTTTTTATTGCATTTTTACAGAGAATCTAATGTGTAGGAATGTCTTGCAAACCCTACCTTACCCAAATATGTCCTATATTAAAGGAGTTCCATATGATATTTGTATTCCAGGCACCTTAGGCTGTTTGATATTTTTTTTTGTGGGGTGATAGTTACTTCCTTTCAATTTTGTTTACACCATTTTGTTGCGATCTGGCTGCGGGAATAGGCAGTGGAAGCTGTAAAAGACGATAATTCCCACAACCAAATCACTAACAAGAATTTAGGAAGGGTTCACCAACAATCGACTCGACTCAAAATTTAAATATATATATATATAAAAACTGAAATGAGAAAGGCACCTTTTAGCGATATAAAGGGGGACACTTATCTCTACTTAAACTAGATTACAATAAAAGAACTTAGCGTAGCTGTTTTATAAAAGTTCTCCAAGATCAGATACTACCGTGAGAGGTAGTGGAGGCGATAAGCAGGCTGACTAGACACGAGATGTCATCGACAAGGGTCACCCCTCCAGAGAATTTAAGCTAAGATTGTGTTAATCCTTCGCGACATCGCCCTTAAATAGCCTTTAAATGTCAAACTTTGCCCCCACCGATCAAATATGCTCCAAAAGTCTATTTAACTAGATATTATTATAAAAATTCATCCAGAATGTTAATTAGCGTATCGCCTTAGAGCTGTGAATGTAATTATAAAAATCCATCAGCATTATCTAGTAAAATGCCAAAACACATGGTGACTTAACTCCAAATTGGATAAAACTCAAGTTTACAGGTAAAAAATAGACATTTAAGTACTCATAAATGATAATCTTAATGAGCTTTGTGCTGGGCTTATTCAAAATGTAAAATACACGGTCATTTATGATAGGTTCATGTAATGTAATCTCAGATTCATTACATTTAATAAATGTTTCCATCCCTAAAGGGATTCCAGTAAGAATGTAATTCAAAATTGATATGTGTTGATTTTGCAGTAACGTGTACGATAATGCAGAAGAATGGTGCAGGTCTGCACAGTGCGAGTTCGTGCTATTGGGACAATGCAACGGATGGCAGCTGTACTGTCCGGTGGGAGAACAAAACCATGTACTGCATCGTCTCGGTTTATGGCCTAGCTGTATGAACATTATTCGCAATTCTCTTTGTGCGTGTGTCCTTTTCTTTTCTTTCTTTTTTTAATGTACAGAAAGCATACTGCAATTGTTACTTTGTTTAATAATGTATATTAATAATATAAAATCAAACAAATTATTAAAAATGTTTTTCTAGATTGCTTTAATAGCTGTACGATTAATTTCGATGCTGTGTATTTTTCTTTTCCTTCTTGAAATATTCGAGAACATTTAAAAATTTACATTTCACTTTGGATTTGCCTTATTATTTAAAAAAGCAGCTAGTTTTTTGATGTGACACATATTGTGACAAGAGTTTGTCAGTTTGATACTACACTGTGTGTAATTTATATGCAGCCTAAATAAAGATAAGACTACACTCATCATATTTTAGACTGTCTAATATTCATCATGTGAATTCTAGTTAACATTATATTATGTATATCTAAGTAAAAAATTGAAATTATCTATTGCATCATATTTGAGTTTGATGTGGTAAATTGTATTTGACTAATTTTGAAAACAAAAAGTAAGACACTATACAGAAGTAATTTCTTTCTTATATATAATTTCAGTTTTTGATATTGTACTGTATTATAAGTTTACCTCCCCTTTTCTTTTATAATTATCTATTAGATATATTAAAATATTTATTTAAAAGTTTATTTATTTCCTAAACCTAGTATTTATTTCTGACTAGCTAAGGTATCCGGTGATGCCCAGGAAATCATTGTTGACTGAATAGTGATGGTATTTTGATAACACTTTTAACAATATTATTGAGTTTAAACACATATTGTCTTTTGTCGTAATGAAATTACCAAATAATGTTTAATAGTTATATTGGGTTGTAACATATGAAATGACCGTTTGTAGAATCAGGAAAAAAATGAAAAATTGAGATCGAATCTGAAATATTATTCATTCAAAGTATTTACCATCATTTTCAATACACTTCTGCCAACGACTTACCAAGTTTTCTATCCCACTTTTGAAAAAGTTTGTGTCACGTGTTGAAAGAAATTCAGAAAATGCATTTTTAATGTCTAAATCATCTGTAAAAAATTGTCCTTGCAAAAAGTTGTCCAAACTCCGAAAAAAGTGGTAGTCTGTAGGAGGATAGATCAGGGGAATATGGGGGGTGTGGTAGAACTTCAGAGCCCAACTCCTTTAATTTGTTCACTGTCTGTATTGAAACATGTGGTCGGGCGTTGTCATGAAGCAGAATCGGTCCTTTCCTGTTTACCAATGCCGGCTGTTGCTTGATCAAATTTTGATGCATTTGCTCAATTTCTTGGCAGTATAATGTGGAATCAATTGTTTTGCCCTTTGGTAGAAAAGAATAATGAATGACCCCGGCCATAGACCACCATACTGTAACCATTAACTTCTTTGGATGGAGATTCTGTTTTGGCATATGCCCAGGAGGCTGATCGGCATCTAACCATTGAGCTGATCGGTGCCGATTGTCATACATGATCCACTTTTTGTTACATGTTATTAAGCGTCCGAGGAATGGTTCGTTTCTTTGACGAGCAAGCAAAGAAACACACGTCTCTTGGCGTTTTAACTACTGACATTCGTTGAGCTCGTGCGGGACCCAGGAATCGAGCTTTTTCACCTTTCCAATTGTTTTTAAATGCCTGGAGACCGTCATATGGCTTGTGCCTAGCTCTGACGCAAGTTCCCTGACTGTTTTATGAGGGTCTTCTTCAACAGCTTTTTTAAGATCTTCGTCCTCCACTGATGAGTGAGGGCTGATTTTCTAAAGTCGTATCTCCTGTAGAAAATTTTGAAAACCAACGACGAATAGTTCTTTCATTAGCACTTCCTTCGCCAAACGCATGATTAATACTCCTTGCTGACTGGGCCGCGGAATGACCAAGTTTATACTCGTAAAAGAAAATTATCCGGAAATCGCGTGTTTCCATGTTCCCGATTGATATTAAACTAAAATATGTAAGCCTACTTGGGACAAAAACAAACATAGCTTGCGACTAGAGGATTAACAAATGTTTATTATAGATGGTAAATATTTTGCTTGGAATCAACACACAACGTTTTAATCCTTTATAAAGATTAGGGTTTAAAAAATCGGACACTTCATGTGTTACAACCCAATAGATAGTACATAGTTATTTCAACGTCAACATATCGGAGGATATTAGATAATATAAACTGTTTGATTCCCCACAACTTCCACTGTCACACATTGCGCAAATTCAAATGACTTTGTGTAAATAATTCATTAAAAAATTAAATAACCAAAATGCTCATATAGTTACATTTCTAACTAATAAATTTTACTGTAATGAAATTCTACCTTACTTTAATTAATAAACTTAATACTAATGCAATTGGTCTTCTGCAGTAGTATTTAGAGTATATCATGTTCGTACTGTGTCAGAACAAAAGTGTATATTACCAAAATTACTATAAATATATAAAAAAAAACAACAACTTATATTATGTGAATCTTTGCTGAAAAACCAATAGAAAATGAAATATCATGATATTTCAGGCATAAGAAAATTTAAGATATATGATCATTAAGCTTTCTAATGTTCCATGCAACTTTCTTAATTTGTCCTGCCATAAAAACCTTCTTCTGATCATAACAAACACAACAAAGAAAAGAATTAGCAAAATTGGTCCAGCTTTTCACACTTGATGCAGTGACCAAAGGAAATAGGGATTCATTTTAATATATATATATATATGGATGTTATATTCCTCAAATTCTATCTAAAATTATCTTTTCGAACTCAGAATACCTTAATTATATCAATTAATTTATACATAACACTCGTTTGTAATGATGAACAGGTGTCGACAAAGTAGGGGGTGGATATTGTCAATCTTGAGAAGTGGGGGGAAGGGGGGTATTTTGCAATCCTGAAATATAGAAGTGGATACTGTCAATCTTGGAAAGTATGAGTGGGTACTGTCAATCCTGGAAAATAGAGAGGGATATTTAAATCTTGGAAATTAGATAGGGACTATGTCAATCTTGGAAAGTAGAAATTAGGATATCAATGTCATTCCTTGAAAAAATACGAGGATACGGGCAATCCTTGAAAGGATAAAGGGATACTGTCAGTCTTAGAAAGTAGAGGGGGGGGGCATTGTCAATCCTGGAAAGTATGGGGATGGATATTGGCTGCCCTATATAGTATTACATGATACTGATCATCATAGGTAAAATTAGTGAATAAGGAAAAACTGGTCCCACAATGACTGCTTAGGCAGAAGGGATTTCATTATATTGTTGCGAAAACTACATACATGAAAGATTGAACCAAGATAGTCACATATTTGGGAAGTACGAAGGAGTTAAAAGGAGCCGACTGATGAAGGACTATTGGCACCCGAAGTGTCTACTGGGGCCAGGACTGTTCTAGACTATGTGTCCAGTCTCTTCACGGCATTGTGTTTGATATTTACTGACTAGCTATTAAAGGAACCAGCCCGCCCCGTGTTAGTTTGTTCTCAGCTCTCTTCAAGTGATCAACAGTGCGGTAAAATCTTTTTATGTGAAGAACAGTATAGTGCCGTGTTTAAGTAAAGGGTAGTGCAGTGCTGCTTTTATGAACTTCAGTGATAGTGAGTTATTGGAAGGTGTGAAGCTATCAGTGCATACTGTGAGTAGTAGTTAAGAATAATTAACCAAATGTGTAGTGCATTGTTAAATAAATTGTGCAATGATAAAAACTCTGAAGCTTGTGCTTAATTTTGCAATCCAAAAGAAATGATAAACAACGTTTATTACTGATTTTGTAATAAACGTAACAGTATGTAGTTGAAGAAATTTTAAGCTTTTGACTAATAACTCCCAATGAGGGGCTAAAGATGTGCAAAACTCATTAGAGATAAGTGTTTTGTTTTGTCTACATTCAGCCAATATGTGAAGCTTATCCTTGTGGAAGTCATCATGATCTGCAGACTAGCCCTTATAGTTGCAACCATTGAGTTCTATCGGCTGCTACCTCTTTTCATATTACTATACTCAGCCAAATCCATAAGATGCTTCATGTCTTCAATATAGGATTTCTAGGCCTTCCTGTTCCCATATGCCCAAGAATATTACCTTCAAATATAATAGTAATGAAGTTGTTGTGTCTTATGATATGCCAGTTTCACTCTCCTTTTTTCCATGGCCTTGATAAAACTTTTGCACCACTCACCTCATTTTTTGAGCGCAACTTGTTCTAGTAATTCTATGCCAGATCCACATTTAAATTGCTTCCAGCCTATTATATTAGCAGATTTCCCTTAAGGGACGATGCGTTTTTTCGAAATTTTTCTTCAAATGTCCATCAATTCATTCTACCCAGGAGATGACGAAAATGAGGTCCGTTCAAAATTGTATATATTATATATTTGTCTGTTACCACTCCAGCGGTCGCAATTATTCTTTTATCGTTAACCAACTCGATATTTAGTCGTATTATGTAAAAATAAAGATAAAGTTCGTTAACGGCTGAAATGGGGCTAGGGGAAGGGGGGGTTTAAAGAAATATCTCCGTTCCCATAGGTCGGATCAAAAACTTGTATAGAATCAATCTTATTGCAAATTAAATTAACTATAAATATTGTTATATACGTTTATTCAATATCTTGAATATTAACCGAGATATTTGCATTTTTTTTAGTTTTCAGCCATCAGCAAGGGGAGGGGGGTTTAAAGAAATATCTCTGTTACCATAGGTCGGATCGAAAAATTGTATAGAATTAATCTTATTGCAAATTAAATTAATTAACTATAAATATTGTTATATACGTTTATTCAATATCTTGAATATTAACCGAGATATTTGATTTTTTTAGTTTTCAGCCATCAGCAAACCGCAACTTTTACTCATGTTACATAAACAATGCTCTGCTAAATAATAAATTACATTATTCAAAGTTTAAATACCAAAAATTGTATTTAAGATACCATTTTATACGAGATACATGCAAATATGTAAGGTTTTGGACTACTAAAATTTGATTGATTGAGAAAACAATTATTCTGACTCAATAATAAGGTCTCTAGTACAGGACTAGATATAGTAAATAGTTCTCCATAAAATTAATATGTGATAGGCTGAGTTCAGTAATTGTTTTTCTTTCCGGTGTGAGGCGGGCCGACCCGTTTGTTTACATTTCTAACCTAACGCTTCCTGTCGGCAGGTTATTGAAATTGGATGAAACATTTCTTATTTCCGTTTGTATTTATTCACGGTGTTGTTGTGTTACCAGTATGTATCATCAGTATGTATGTTGTATTTATCTATTACTAAACTTCACGTGGGAAATCTGCTTAGTTTACGCAGCCCCTGCGTGACGGACTTTTCTCTTTTATAGTCTAATATTCGCTCCCATAAGCCAGTACACTCCTTACAAAAGACTTAGCGTTCTTTTGGAATCCATACTTATATGCTTATTAGTTTAAAAAATCTGTCACCCAGGGGCTGCATTAACTAAGCAGATTTCCCACGTGCATCAAGTATTTGCATTTACCTCAAAATGTAAAAGTTCAATGAGAACAATATTTGATATTTAGGTGTTTTATATTATAACAAGCTATTGTTAATATGCCATAAATTTACTAAAGGCCAAAAACTAAAAAATGTAAATATCTTGGTTAATAATCAAGATAGTAAAAAAACGTACATAAATTTGCAATAAGATCTATACAATTTTTCAAAATTCTTTCCTACCATTGGTCAGATTTCAGCCATTAACGAACTTGATCTTTAGTTTTACATAAAAAGTTTATATATTGAGTAGGGTAATGATCAAACAAAAATTGGGACCATTAGGAGTGTTGACACATATACAAATATGTGTGTGTATATATAGTTTCTAACTGACCTCATTTTCTTCATATCCTGGGTAGGATCGATAAACATTTGAGAACATCGAAAATCTTGTCATGAGTGGACCTCAAGAGAAATCTGCTAATGCTTCTTTTGCTTTAGAAGGCTTGTTTGGCAAGTGCTATTCTTCTATTGACTTCAGCTCTACTATCATTGTGTACAGTGATGATGCTCCCTAGCCAACAAAACTCCTCCACTATTTAAAGCACAATATTACAAATTCTAATATTTATATTTCCTTGGATTTCTTTATTCTATACAACCAATGCTCTTTAGTATAAAGGTAAAAAAGAAAACAGACATAACTTTTATAATATATTTGCAATATAATTTTCCATATATTTTTACTTTATCCGATGTGTTCCATTACAAGGGAAGAACATACTCAGTAAGTGAGTGACATTCTCAATAAAATACACTATACACTTATTGGTCTGAAGATACACACTATTTGCCTTGCTACAGAGTCTTCAAACAGATAATAACATTCAACATAAAAGAAGACTTAAGTATTGAACAATTTTATTAGAGTGATGTACATTATTAATCACTTAACAAAACAAAATAATTTTGTTGGAGAAAAGAATATAAAAGCAAATAGCTGTTCATTTAAAAGGTACAAATTCTGATAGTCCTTTAAGGATAAGATAGGTTCTTAAGAGGATTTGGTGATGCCTATGACACCACAGGCTACCCTAGCTCCTGCATTGCCTGTAGTCTTGCTCAGCTCGTGACCGCCCTTTCCAAGATCATCTGGGTCAGCGTGAACCTGATACACAAAAACACCAAGTTAATATAAAATAAAAATTAAGAATAATTATGAAAGATTAGCTGTATATAAAGAGATATCTAAGTGTCATTCACAGATGGAAAGTATCAAAAGAGAAAACAATATCTGATTTGCACCACATTACTCATTTGTACTCCTATTAAATTAAACAAACAATGTTTTGATGCACTTCAAGTGATATATATCTCCATTCCCATTGCATCAGATCAAATATCTCAACTCAAAGAACATAATTTATAAATCTTTTTATGATCAATATAATAAAAGGTTCTACACAATTTTTTTTATATCTATGGTACAGAGAAATTTGCATATTTCCCTTAAGGAAAATCTGCTATTAAGGTTGTACTCAAAACAATTTTCAAAAAGTTCCTCAAATGTCCATCGATCAAACCCAGGAAAGTTAGGTCTGCTCAAAATTACATATATACTTGTCTGTTACCACTCTAGCCGTCACAATTTTTGTTCGATCATCACCAAACTCGATATTTGAACATTTTATGTAAAACTAAAGATCAAGTTCGTAAATGGCTGAAATCGAATGAGTGGGAGGGAGGGGGGGTTGAAAATTCGAAATATCTCTGTTATTGTACATCATATCGAGCAATTGTATAGAATAAATATTATTGCAAATTTAATGTTCTATGAAATGTTATTATATACACGTTTTCTCTATCTTCAATACTAACCAAGATATTGGCAATTTTTATATTTCAGCCTTCAGTAAACTCCCACTTTCAGTAATCTAACATTAACAATTAGCCAATATATCATGAACTGTCTTATTTCAAGCCAAAATACCAAATATTGTGTCCAATAATCCAACCTGATCCCCCCATCCCTGTCTTTTGTTCATGTTATTACTAAAATTAGAGTGATTGAGACTGTTCTGGTTCATTGCAAATTACAGTACTAGACAGAATAAATAGTTTTTCTTTCCGATCAAGAATATTTCTATCTATTTATTTAGCTTTAAGAGGTTGGCTGACATGTTTGTTTACTATTCAGACGCTTTCTGTTATCTACCAGTGTATTATATTTATCCATTATAAAACTTCACGTGGGAAATCTAATTCGTTTACGCAGCCCCTGCATGACGGACTTTTTAAACATTTTACAGTATGTGTCAACATGAATTGCTACCATACACTAATACAATTATTATCATAGCACTATCTACATCATTTTAGCCCTCAAAATCAGGCCAAAAATGGCAATATATTCAGTCTAAATTTTATTTATTAATCTTTCTCTTAAAATAACCTTTCTTACGAATTTTTAAGACAAGAACTACTGAGCTGGCAAACCCTTTGGTGTCATAAGGTTATTTACACTTTTCTAATATATGAAGATAGATGAAGAACAATTTATTAATTCATTTGATCGTAGTCAAAAGAATTCATTTTTAATATTATCATTATTATTTATTAACGTGCACTTTATGCTGCTATGGGTAATTGGGAAGGGTTATCTACAGGTTACCACTCTTTTCTAGCCAGGATGGGACTAAGGATTTTATTTAATGAGTTTGTAACTAAATACATCTGAACGATGATATATTTTTAAATTAAGTTTTACATTTTTATTTTTTGGTGTAAGCTCCCTTTTTAGTTTACACATACAAATTTTTAAAATTTGTATTCGTTATATTTTATCATATTTTTATTATAGTGTTGTAGTAGATCTGCTTCTTTTTTCATTTTTAATTAGTTCTTATGCATTTAGTTAATAATAATGTAAATGAGGTTTAATTATTTAAATCAAAAATGAGGTCCGATAAAAACTCTATATATGTCTGTTACCATCATTGTTTAATTGTTACCAAACAAAATAATTAACGGCTAAAATCGGACAAAGGGGGGAGGGGGTTTAGAGGGGATGAATTTCGAAATATCTCTGTTACTATACCTCGGATTGAAAAATTGTATAGAACCAATCTTATTGCAAATTAAATTAACTATAAATATTTTCTGTATAATGATAATTAACTGAGATATTTGGATTTCATAGTTTTACGCTTTCAATAAACACAGTAGACACTCCTACTAGTGTCATTAATAATAAGCTGTTATATCATGAACCACTTCATTATAATGTTAAATACCAAATATTGTTTTCAACAAAGCTTCATTATACAAAATACAAACAAATACATTCAGTTGACCCCCTTCCCTTCTTTTGTTCTTGGATTACTAAAATCTGAGGGATTGAGAGAAAAATTATACTGATTCATTTCAAATTACTCCACAAGCTATAGTAAATAGTTTTCAATAAAATTAATATGTTATATTCAGATATATTTCATTAATTGTTCATGTTTCTGGTCTAGAATACTATTCAGCACTGCGAAGTTGGTTGCCTTGTTTGTTTACAATTCAGACGCTTTCCGCTGTACATACTATTAACTTGTAAATTAATTGAATATTTCTTATTACCGTTTGTATTTATTCCCTTAATATTCACGGTGGTGTTACCATCATGTAGATTAATCTGTTGTAAACCTTCCCGTGGGAAATCTGCTTAGTTTATGCAGCCCCAGCATGATGGACTTATTAAGATGAGGATAATGTTAAACTTCTATATAGAGTAATAGATTCGCACTTACAACAATGGTCCTTCCAATGATGCTGAGCGGCCCACAGAGGGAAATCATCTTATCAGTAATGCTGACCTTAGCTACTCCATTCGCCTCGGCACAGATGTTGCCTAGATCACCAACATGTCTGTCGGCATCAGTAGGACCTCCATGCTCTTTGTTCTCTGGGTTGAAGTGTGGACCAGCACTTGTGCAACCTACGTCATATAAATTGTTTAGTGGTACAAATAGGTACAGTGATGAAAAAGTATCAATATAACAACCCAATCAAAAGAAATCAATATATTATAATGACACAGAAATATAAATAAGCGAATGAAAAAATCTGGCACATAGGAGGTGCATAAACTAAGCAGATTTCCCATTAGCTGATATATGATGCGCTGATGACCTCAACTCGCCCTCTGTTCTCTATTTCTCTCAAATATTGTTTTCAACGGATCTTTATTATGTGACAATACATAGTGTGATGACTTCATCAATTAAGATTTTCCATATCTCTGGAATCTAAAAAGGCCTTGTCCTGTATTATTGTTAGACACTAGTAGAGGACAAGGCCTCTTTAATGATCCTCATAAAATGGTTCCTCTACCATCCACCATATTCCAGAGACACCATTGCATCTTCGCCAAGCTATGGCTGGAATCCGACGGTGGTACACCATGAGCTGTGAGAATGCTAATGTTATTCATAGTATATGGGCAGGGGTGAATTGGAAAAACTATATATAACAATAGTAGAGGACAAGGCCTTTTTATTGATCCTTAAGATTTTCCACTCTTAAGACTTCAACATATTTATTTGATCAATGCCATACTCAATATTTAACCATTTCATTCAACTCATGTTCCTTAATGGCTGAAATTAAACCAGGAGGGTTAAGGGACAGGGGGGGGTATAAAATCTATGTTATCTTCAGAAATATATGGTGAGATGAGATCACTAGTGTTTACCAGGATGTGGGGAACCTGCCTAGTTTACACAGTGCCCTGTGCTATGTACTTTTTGTCATCTCCTGGGTACGATCATCCATGGGCACATTTTCAAAAATTGCATCTTGAGTTGAACCTCAATAGCTGATTTCCCCTTAAGGAAAATGAGCTAAAAATTGTTAGCATGTGTATCGAGTGAGGAAGTATAGCTAGGTTTACCCCGGTGAGTCAGTAGGGGAAGATATATCCTGGATGTAGGTGGCCATAGTTCCTCCTCCCTCAGCCCTAGCTGACTCACTTGGCAAAACCCAACCACAATGAATCAAAGGAGGAAAACCACCCATATTCTCTCAATATTACCTAAATATTCTCATATAATTTGTAGTAATACTTGTCACAAGACAAAACAAAAATTGTTTTCTTTTTAAATTCTAGTGGTAAAAGGTTTATTCCCGCCTAAAACAACAATTTTTAAAAGTTGATATCCTACCTGCCATCTAATCTCAATTTCTCCCATAACAAGAAAAGCCCATGTAAAAAGGAATTGAAATATAAGATGGCTATGAGATGTTTAAGTGACTTAAGCAGATGTTTAAGTTACTCAAAGCAAAAATCAGATGAGTAGAATGGTGGTTTATTGCATATTGATATAATGCATTATTATTAAAAAGATAACAATTATCAAACTCATAATAATGCAGATATTTTGAACTTTTCCTTCCCCAATCTCAGGTATTAGCAGATTTCCCAAGGAAATCAGCTGTTGGGGTTGTACTCATGACCCGATTTTTCATCAATTTCTTCAAATGTCCATCGGTCCTACCTAGTAGATTATGAAAATAAAGTGATAATTATTATGCGATTGAGAATTCCTGAATGTTCCTCTTTTTAGAATGTCTCACAAAGAAAATTTGTGTGGGTCAAGACTAGAGGATACTATTAATGATACAGTTAAAGGTGAATCATTATAGCTTCACAGGCTACGAGGTGTTAGCTAGCTTGACGATTTGTGTTGCCTCATGAATCGAATAGGCTGGTGCAGAAGAGAATGGGAAACTACTGCAAACTATGCCATTGAAACACTCCACCTTTTGTTTATAAATCTCCATTGATGTTTCCTGTTTGCAGGAAGAGTCACAAGGTGTAGCCTATAGATAAAACTGAAAAAAGATGCAAATGATTTTATCTACATTACTATTCAGTCCTGATTAAGCTTAGAAACACCTTAACAACTACAACTGACAAAAATGAATTTCCATACAATTGAATATGCAGTTGAATAGGGACAATAGATGAAATAATCTCACGCCATTCACCTATAATACCAATGAACCTCTCTCCCTCCCTCTCATTCTGCAATACAGGTTTGGAAAGACATATAAGAACATATCAGAAAAAAACATTGACACATTGGGCCAGTTATGAAAGCAAACGTCTCAAAACTGACATATTTCACCTAAATGGTAATGCATCTCATAGGTACCAATAAGAAAATAGAATCCTTTTCCTTCTTCAGTCAGAAATCTATAAATTTTATTAATAGAATAAAATTATTATTATATTCAAAAACCCTGGTTTAACTTATAATTTGATCTGTTAATAATAAATTTAAGAATAACCACAAGTGAGTGAAATGTGATAAATTAATAACACCCATGAATGAATGCAATTTGAAAATAGCAGTATTTTCAACCAAATTTCACAATTAGGCATCAGTTTTATTATAATACAGGGTATGAGTTAATGAGTCCTTCGCTAGCTTATCTTACTAAATAGACCAAGCCTATATTTATCAACAGAAGGACAATTTAAATACAAATAAAAAAACTCTAATAAGTTGATAGCTATAATTAGTTAATTGAAGACATTATATTAAATTAAACACTCTCGAGAAATAAATAAAAAGATAAAACAATTGCATAATGGAGATTAGTGACCTTCTAGGCAATCAGTATTTCAAATAAAAATGCAAGACTAAAATCAATCCCACATTTTAATATTCGGAATTTGTTAACTAATAACATAATAATGCTGTGTTGAAGAATTGTGTTAAAACGAAATAGTGCATTATAGAAGGGAAAAGAGGCTGATAAACCGGTTTTCTAAGGGGTGGAAATAAAACAAAACACTGTGTTTAATAAATAGGATATAGGTTGTAATTAATGTGTAATATTTGTAAATGGTTTACCGTTGGTATTATCGCCGAATTCATGGATGTGGAAGCCGTGCAGGCCTTGGGAGAGGCCCTTCACTTCGCCGCTCACTTTGACTTCAGAAGTAGGACCCTACAAAACACAAAGCAAGCCTATAATTATCACTAGGCCGGCCAGCGGCAACCCATTAATGGAGAAGAATAATTACTAAAGGATGTACTTACATCTTGATCGAAGAATACTGTGCCGCTAACGACTTCACCAATGAGTACAGCAACTGCTCTGATAGGCATTTCGATGGATTCTCGAGCAAGACTCAGCACCAACTGGATAGTCACTCTGATAAGGCCTCAATAAAAAAGCAATTCACCTACAAGGTCAAGGCCTTCAATATAACTATGTCGCCGGCCACTGACAACTCACAAATTACATTTATCAATTTAAAATTACAAACTACATTCAGAAAATAAATTATTATTTAATTACTTACTAAAATATATATTCTAAAAAAATTAAAATACGCCAGACTTACAATCTCAATATACAAATCCTTGTTAACGGGTAGCTTGAAGTTATGTTTTCAAATATTAACCTACATTGTGAGTTATATTATTTCAATAATTGAATTGTAATAATAAATTAACATGTGTTAAATTTCAGAACACATCTAAATAGAAAATTTCCATTAGAATTTCATAAAGTATTCGACAGTGAACTTATGATTTCTAATCATTTCCAGATTCGTTACAGAGTGGGGGGGGGGTTACCTCCACAAGCAAAACTACGTGGAATTGTTCAGCATTAAGTAAAATATTTCAAGTTCATTCAATCACACATTTAAAAAAATAAATAATAAAATAAAGTTCTTCACGCAGATGCTGCGTAAACCAAGCATATTTCCCACGTGCTGCTATAACACATTTGCAATCTAATCTCCTCACATATTCTTCATTTATATGTAAAAACCGATGTGTAAAAAGTAAGAATACCTTGCTTAATACTTGAGCTACGGAAAAATGCATAGAATGACAATTGTATATTTTCAATATATTAACAAGATTAGTTCTATAACATTATACGATCCAATTTATAAAAGTCCGTCACGCAGGGGCTGCGTAAACAAGCAGATTTCCCACGTGAAGTTATACAATAGAGAAATCTCCATACGAGAGCCGATCTGTTATGAAAACGGCCGAACTAGCTTTCGGCGGGAATCAGCTCGTCAGTTACACTTATTAAAAATGAAAATATCTCGGTTAATATTCAAGATAGAGAATAAATGTATATAACAATATTTATTGTACATCTAATTGGCAATAAGATTGGTTCTATACAATTTTTTAATCCGACTTATAGTAACGGAGATATTTCGAATTTTCAAAATTCTCCCCCTTTAAACCACCCCCCCTCCCCATGACCCGATTTCAGCCGTTAACGAACTTGATCTTTCTATTTACATAAAACGACTAAATATCAAGTTTGGTAATGATTAAACACAAATTGCGATCACTAGAGTGGTAACAGACAAATATATATATATATATATATATATATATATATATATATATATATATATATATATATATGTACACACATACACACACAGTTTTGAACGGACCTCATTTTTGTCATCTCCTAGGTAGAATCGATGGACATTTGAAGAAAAAATTCGAAAATTCCGTCACGAGTACAACCTCAATAGCTGATTTCTCTTAAGGGAAATCTGCTAATAACGGAGATACGGTGAGGTACTCATGATGCGAGTTTCGAAAAGTTTCTTCAAATGTCCATCGATCCTACCCAGGAGATGACGAAAATGATATCCGTTCAAAATTATATATATATATATATATATATATATATATATATATATATATATATTTGTCTGTTAACGCTCTAGCGGTCGCAATTTTTGTTTGATCGTTACCAAACTCGGAATTTAATCGTTTTATGTAAAAAGGAAGATCAAGTTCGTTAATGGCTGAAATCGGACCAGTGGGAGGGGGGGGGGTTTAAAGGGGGGTGTTTTTGACAATTCAAAATATTTCCGTTATTATGCGTCGGATCGAAAAATTGTATAGAATAAATCTTATTGCAAAATAAATTTACTATAAATATTGTTCTATACATTTATTCTGTATCTTGAATATTAATCGAGATATTTGCGTTTGTATTCTGCGTGTGGACACCAGTAGGCTATGTTCGGACTTTCCACCGAGAGCTCTGGCGGCCGTTTCCATAACTATTCGTCTAGGTTTAGAGGTTAGGTTAACTGTTTTTTGGGGCTAGAAACTACTGGGTTATTCAATTTGAATCATCATCTGTAGAATTTTTCGATCCGATATTTCGAATTTCTAAAATTCCCCCTCCTACTGGTCCCTTATTTTTATTTATTTATTTACGTCCACTTTATACTACTATGGCTAATCGTGACGGGGTATTTACAGGTTACCACCCTTTTCTAACAAGGATGGGCCTAAGGAATTTATTTAATGAGTCTGTAACTAAATAAATTTCTATTGCCCAGGGTAGATTTCAGATATTAACGAACTTGATCTTTATTTTTACATTTAACGTTAAACAACGAGCTTGGAAAAATCAAACAAAATTGCAACTCCTAGAGCATTGACACGCATATATATATATATATATATATATATATATATATAAAACAATCGAACAAATTAAGCTGCCCCCATTTTTGGAGGCACCTATCAAGGACAGACTCCTTATCTGCCTTACTTAAGGTAATTATAACCCTTTTGAGTTTTATATAAATATCTGTTGGGGATGATGCTAAGGGAGCAGCTACAGTCAAACTTCATTGTGGTATGAATGGAAATTCACAATTCTGATGGACGTTTTTAGAATATTAGATGACATTTGTCTAATTTGTTTGGTCTTTATCTTGTTTGGTATTCAGATCTTGAAGGTATTCTGCAGTCGACTTTGGTATTACTCCTCCCGATACAAACAATAACCCATTAACTGTTCAATTTTGTATAATGTATTTTTCTTTAAAATATGGACAGCATTGGGTGTAGATGCTTATTTTTTCTAAATTTACTTCTTGTTGTTGCTGTTTACGTATTTCAAATCTTACTGTTGGATCAATGATTATACCCTTGTCTCCTTTTCTTGAAATGGCAACAATATCAGCTCTTCTAGTCACATCTGATGAACTACAGCCGACTTCCACATATATTTCCCACTCTCGCTTGTACCATCTTAAAATTTTTGCAATATCTGATTTTATTTAATATAAAGGAATATATATATATATATATATATATATATATATATATGTGTGTGTGTAAGTAATTGTGTTGATGTTTTCGACCTAAGTGCAATAGTCATGTGTATCTTTAGTCTTGCCCTGAAGAAGAGAAAATAAAGATTCTTGCAATATCGGCATATACTAAGATTTTACTAACATTGACCACAACTCCAAAAAGAATAATAACACCATATATATTTGTATTTATAATTTTGAAGGAACCTCATCTCCTGAGCAGGATTGATAGAAATTGGAGGAAATTTTTCAATAATTGCATCATGGGTACAACCTCAAAAGCTGATTTCCCTTAAAGGAAATCTAACAGGAATGGATGCTAGGGATAATATAGGGAATATGGTATGAATGTTGAATTAAACCATAATGATCCTTTGAAAATGAAGAGATATTGGAAGATGAAAAAGTTTAAGGGAATAAAGAAATTCAAAAATACAATAGGATGAGTTAGTCAATTTACCCTGTTATCGCATCATGGGCTATAAAATTTAAATTTAAAGAATTGTAAATT
Source organism: Riptortus pedestris (assembly GCA_019009955.1). Lineage (NCBI taxonomy): Eukaryota > Metazoa > Arthropoda > Insecta > Hemiptera > Alydidae > Riptortus > Riptortus pedestris. The sequence continues at coordinate 256,896,605 of CM032228.1, forward strand.
GAACATGCCATACAATGTTCAATTTACAATCATTTTCCATTGTGACTAATAATAACCAAATGTTATAAGCAGGGTTGGTGGAATTTATTTTTCTTGAACAAAAAAAAAACTATAAAGAATTTTTTTTTTATTTTAGGCTGGGATTTTTTACAAGTGGTTACCGCATTTTAAAAATAAAATTCTAACGAATAAAAAATTACTGTAGGTATATCAGTTAGTAATAATAAAAAAAAAGGGCCTTAAAAAGAAAGAAACAGAGGGTTCTATCTGAAATTTAGTTTTTCAGAGGGGGTGTTTGAAGTTAGGAATTAACTAATGTGGCCAACTCTTCACAAAATAATTTCAAAATGCTGGAGCAAGTTCCTGCTTTAATGATGTAATATCAGAGCTAACAATTACATAGATGGCATTGGTATTTTAATGATTTATTTTTTTCAAAATGTTACCTGTAGACCTTCAGGATTAGCAGTGGAGATCCGCTTTATCATGGGGCGAATATACCAGCCTTCATTTGGCTGGAAAGGTTCTTACCTCCTGGAACAAACTGAAATAGAACACTCGGGATTTGGGCTGGCTGGTGGAGGTCCATCATCAACGGAAGGATCAAAAGGTCAAACGTCTCCACTCTTTATACTTCTTAATTAATATAAATAGTTTGACGTTTTGATCCTTCCGTTGAAATAGAACACTTGTATGTGATTATTAAAGTTTACTATGACTAGAATGTTCATTATCAATGGCAGGCAATACTGCAATGAATTGAGCTTTGATGAAGATTCTTCATTTCACTCTTAATCATCAGGTCTTATAATTTCGTGCTCTTTTTATTTTGTTCTAGTTTTAATTCCCCACTTGTTACCTTTTGTTTCTTAAGTAGCCAATTTTCCTCCTCATTTTTAAATTGAATTCATTTTTTTTCTTATTTTGCATATTGATGTCACAAAAGGAAGTGTCATTAAATTTAAAAATGTCTGGATTAAATTTAAATTTTGTTCCATGTTTTTGGGTTAGGAATGAATGATAACTATTCTGTTTAGTTTTTTATTTCACTCACTATTATTTTAATTATTTTCTTTAAAGATTAATAATAATTAAAGGTTATTTTTAATCTTTAATAATACTTAAAGGTTATTTTTAATCTTATCAAAATATTGTGGGAATGTTCACTTTAATGCTGTCACTGTTCTATTATAAATCAAATTATTCTTAAAAACTCAATGGGTGATTGTAGTAAAAATTAATCATTCTCTTTGAATGATAAATCTTTGTCATCTCAATGAAATTGTACTTGTTTTTATTAGTTTCAAGTCTAAACATCTTGTTTTAACATCCTTCAACCTCTTTAGTTGAAGCTTAAGCTTCTCGAGTTGGTACTACGTTCTGCCACTACTTGCTGTCTGTCCTCTCGGTTCTGGCCTTTAATATCTAGATCCTGTTTCACTCCTGAATTCCATGATGTTTTAAAGTAGACACTGAACAGGCCCTTTTCCATAAAATGTATGTACCTTATCCGTTGATACCAAACAAATATTTGCTAAACCTATCGTTTGGAGTGTACTAGTTTAAAGGAAAGAAACTTGGACTCTTCATAAAAGGGAATGTTATATATTGGAAGCAATGAAAATGTGTATGTTAGTGCATGGGGTTTGGATAATTTTTGTCACACCAACTTTAATGACACACGGGACCATTCACGAGGGACACAACAGACTGAAGAAGTCGGGGTCATATTGAGCAATTACAACCAACCAAGGCTGACTAAGTATTTCTACAATACTTACTTCCCCTACAGTGTACATTCTAAATAAGGTAAGTGAAAGTAAAAGTCTTATCACAGCTATGGAAAAAAGAAGGGTGAAACTTCTTGGGCATATCATATGGCACTGTGACTTCATTACAAACATATTTGAGAGTAAGATCATTGGAGACAGGGGAAGAGGAAGTCCAGAAAATACTTTTTTCGAAGACATCAAACATCTTACGAATTTTGGTAAGTATACTAATATGAAAGAACACAATGTGTAACCTTTATATCATAATGTTGCGTTAACTAAACAGATTTCCCACGCACTGAACACTAATCTGCCCTCATCTATCCTCCGCTTTTAGTAGATTTTCCTTAAGGGAAATCAGCTATTGACGTCGTACTCAAGACGTAAATTTGATATTTTTCTTCAATTGTCCATTGACCTACCTAGTAGATGACGAAAATGAGATCCGTTGTTAAATACATTTATTCTCTATCTTGAATATTAACCGAGATATTTGCATCGTTCAGTTTTCAGCCTTCAGCAAACCCCCATTTCACAATAACATAAACAAACAACAATACACATAAAGAATAATCTGTTATATAATAAACCACATTATTCAGATCTTAAATACCAAATAGTGTTTTCCAGAGACCTTTATTATACAAGATAGACGCGAATATGTTATGTGACCCTCCCCCATCTTAAATTCTTGGACTACTAAAATTTGATTGATTGAGATAAAAATTATTCTGATTCATTATAAATTCAGCACTAGATATAGTAAGTACATAGTTTCAATAAAACTGCTATGCTATATTTGGATATGCTTCAGTTATAGTTTTTCTTTCCGGTGAGCTGTTGGCAGACCTGTTTGTTTACATTTGAAATGCTTCCCGTGGGGAATGTACGTTTATCTTTTATTAAACTTAACGAGTTAAATCTGCTTAGTTTACACAGCCCCTTACGCAGCTAGTGACGGACTTTTTTCTATTAAGCATATGCAAACAGGACATGAAATTGAAGCTAGATAAGATATGTTCAATGGTTGAGGTGGGGGATATCCTCTAGGGTTACTTCAGGAAGGAAGCAGCTAAAAATAAATAAATTATATACATACTAGGTACTTATGATATTTGAATAATCATATATGAGTTCTATGCCAGTAGCTGATATTTCCTAAGAGATGGAACTAATTGAAAGGAATTGCTGCTCACTTTTTTTATTATGTCCAGCATACTAATAATTCTTGATAAACATTTTATCTCCTATCTTTGTTTGTAAGAATGTCATTAAGCTATCTGAATAATGGTAAAAATTCGTAGTAAGAGCATTGAGCAATTTGTATACAATCTTTTAGAGTTACTATTAATTTTGTGATCTGAAAACAGACATGAAAAATTTGAATGCCTATTATGCTGAGGTTTTAAATAAATTAAAGTAAATCTGAAAAATATAAGGTATGTGTTATAGGGGATTTTTAAAGGAAATTAATTTTATAATTTATAAAATAATAATGCAAAGTTTAAGTACGCTTATAAGTATATTATTTTTATTCATTTTTGGACATAAATTATTCTTTAAAATATAATTTAGGATATGTAGGTAGTACTATTATTTATTAATCTATTTTTTTTTCACACGTTATCTGTAGGTTACCACCCATGTCTAGCCAGGATAGAACTAAGGATTTTATTTAATGAGTTTGTCACTAAATAAATTCCAGGGCCCAGGTGGGAATCGAACTCGCTAACCTGTGTTTAACAAGTAAAATTAAGACCAACGCATATCCGTACTTTGCCTTTTGTAAATCTTTGTAAGTACATTATAGACCTATTGTAATTCAATTCTATATGTATTGGTAAATATTTATATGTTTTAGATGTGTTTGTATGCGTGACATATTGGCTGCTGCTGTCAGTTAGTAGTAGTCATAGCGTGGGATGTCAAGGTTTTTTTGTTGAATGCAGTCTGCCAGTATGTGTTTTATCGTTGTGTGCTTGTTGCAGTATTTGCTTAAAGGGATGTCTGTCCTTCTCATTAAGTGTCTATCAGTGGCCGATTCTGAGCCTGGCAAGAGCAACTTCCGTCTAGTAATCCTATGGCTCGACGGTCACTCCTTAATTGTGCTTTCCATACTCCGGAGGTGGTTGCTTTAATTTAATGAGTTTGTAACTAAATAAATTCCAGTGCCCAGGTGGGGGCTGTGTTTACTATGTGAGATAAGAAGACCAATGCCTTAACCACATGGCATGAAAATATTCATTAATGTTAATATAGTTTAATTAGAGCTCAGCTCCAATTAGGTTACACAACCAACCTGGTTTTAAATTAGCTATCGACAAAATACCACATTGGTCAAGACTTATAATCATATGTTTTTATTCTTCGGTTTGGTTTTATATTGACTTCAGAGAATAATTTTAAACTTAGGTTGGAACTCTTGGTTTCTAGATAAAACATAAATGTCTCAGGTATAAGTTGATAATAATTATTTATTAAAATATACCTGTATATTTAGCATGTAATTGGCCAGGAAAGAAAATCTTTACTCTAAAATAATAAAATGTTGGTCAGACTTGAAAATCTATTTTGTAGAGCCTTAAAAAAACTAAAATCTCATCGTACTTGTCATTCTTTGCAATTAGTTTTAATTATGTTGGCAACAAGAAATTTTCATTTCATATGAACAGGAACTTTGCTTCTCATGCACTTCAAATTTTGAGTAACTTTGTTTAATACCTCATCGGTGCTAAGGCTAAAATTGGCAATGTGTTGATAGGAACACTTCACATGGAATCGCTCGATAAGAGAGTGAGTGTGAGGGATAATGAAATGAAATACAACCAAAGAGTAACAAGGATATATGTTTAATGTCCAAAAATTACAATTTGAGAAAATAATCTATTTTTGGATAAAACAGTCAAATAATTACCCATAACAAATACAAATAAAAGGTATTATACAAACACACGATCGAAGCTTTTAGATCACTTGCATCATCAGACATGGTTCTTTCTTAAGTATCGTATAATATACATAGTAGAACGAAACGGAAAAATATCATCTACAGAATTAGTTCTATAATTTGTCCAATGAATGCAAAACTAGAACAATCCAAAGGGAAGTGGAAATACAAATCTTTCTTCGCGACAGTTTATTTTTTTTGTTGGGCTAGTGATTTCCTTTATTTTCAGCCTCATTATACCTAATTACATATAAATTTAATAATTATTCTGAAAAATTTAGCAAAATATTATTAGTTTTTATGCAAAAAGGTATAATCACACTTATTACAAGAGTATTGCGCACATTTCAGCAATATTAGGATCATAATAAGCATGTAATATTCATAGAGTCATTCATTCTTTCAGTTATCTGTTCTTATAGTACAAAACAACTCAATTGTCAAATAAAGTATTTGTCCTTATTTGTGATCATTCTACTGACCAAAAAACCTAACAATATTCATTTTGGGTTATGCTCGGAAAAACTATGTGACAGGCTAAGAGAGCATTTTTTACTGCGCAATGAATTTTGCTAGCATATAATATAAATATGATTATGACATGAACAAAGTGAACACAACTCTGCTTCTTCATTCTCTAAATAGGGACAAGGAAATGAATATTATTAAAAGATTGGAAATATAAGTGGACACGCGATCCAGTACAGAAAAGTTAAATAAACAGACTGACAAGTGCATAGCTTTAATGTACTGCCAACCTATATTGCCCCATTTACATGTTCTAAGTGAGAATTTAGACAAGGATGGGCGAAACATTTTATATCATGGCTAATATGGTTTGAGAGAACCAGCTGTGGTGCTTGTTGGTTAATGGGGGGGGGACTCATTTAAAGATGATAATCAAAATAAAAATGTTTATTGTATATTATTATTTACGCCCACTTCATGCTACTATGGCTAATCAAAATCACAATAAAAAAAAAATCACTTTATTATTTAAAATAACACTTCTAGAATTTATAATTATACTCAACCACCACCAGGAGAAACAAGATTGGAAGAATTGCTTTCTGGAAAATTGAAAGTTCTATCCAAGACCTCATACTCTTTATACATATTTCACATAAATGCATTATCTTATATAAGATAATTTTTGACCTTTATTTTGATAACTTTTGCCAAATTTCAGATATCCATGAAAAACTTTTTGAACAGATTACTAAATTTGTTGATTGTGGTTCTATGATAATGACAGACTGCTGGAAAAGTTACAATACTGAACAATTGGAAAAAGGTGGGATTTTCACATCTACAAGTAAATCATAAATATAATTTGATTGATCCTGAAACCGGGGTCCATACACAAAGGATGTGTGACAATGTTAAATGGAACATCGAAAGGCAATGCAGCAATGGGCTACTAGCAAACACCACTTGGATAGCTGTCTCCCAGAGCTGATGTTGTGCCTGACGGCTATCCAGTGCTATCCAGCCACTCTGCGCACATCGCCCAACTCTCACATATTCCTAATTTAGAATAACATTTTGTCATTTATAAATTATAGAAGTGTTATTTGAAATAATAAAGTGATTTTTTTTTTGTTATGATTTAGTAAGTGTCTTTAAATGAGTGGCTGATAAGTACCCCAGCTGCTTACCTTAACAACTTAGCAATTTCTCCATGCCTCATGAAAACATAAAATGTATAATATAAATTTAATCCGTTTATATATATATATATATATATATATATATATATATATATATATATATATATATGATAAATGGTGATATTATGACATAAAGAGCATTGAAGATGAGGGTATTCCCATGAAATGGGCTCTGGAGTAGAGAAAATGAATGCTAAGAGGGAAGGTGGCTTTTGCAGAAAAAACGCTTAAGTGAAAATTGCATTCACTACTGACGAACAATTTAATTATTCTAACTGACAATACCTGCTCTCTGTAATGCCTGCCAACTACTAGTTCAGTAGTCTCAATCACAGGATGCTTTACAGTTAACCCAAAATTGTGTTTTCTCATTTCTCTTTTGGGAATTTTGCTCATTTTAATCTCTTAATGTGTAGTTTTTGTTAATTATGAATGCTTGAGAGTTTTAAAAATATAAATAGCTGCATTCAATTTTTAAACATTATAATATTTTTAATGAAAAAAGAAAATTTTTTGGTCGAGGGTCCATGAAGGAGGGCCTTCCACATTATCAGCAAGTAAGATTTATAATTTTCACTTTTTATCGGATTAAAAAACGATTATTCTGATTGAATATGACATATTACAACAAAGATTTATAGTTATCATATTTAAGATAACTTTATCTTGCGAAATAAGCATTCGGTTTAGTCAAATAGATTCTAATAATCATTCATCCATTTTGCTATGGGTTAGTATCTCGATTTATGAGATAAAAATCTATATATAGAGAGTCACTATATCTACAATATGTCAATCAGATTACAGGAAAAAATAGCTTCACAATTGTTATTACGATTAATATTAAGAAAGAATGAAAAACAAGAGAAATCGTTGTAATCGCCAAGTATCATGCTTTAATTGGATGACTAGAAAAGTTTCAATATCATACTCAGGTCACCAAAAAAAAAATAAAACTAACACCTTTGATCCTGAGGCACCAGTCAAACAATTAAAACTAAGTCGTTTAAAGAAAATACTTACAATATAACACAAGATATTGTCAATCACGAAGTATATTGTCGACATTAACAAATGCACAAGAGCCCAAACCCGATTTAGACATGAGCTGAATAAGTTCTTTAGCGTGTGAGATGGCGACTTGGAGTAAAGGCCTTCGCTCCATGTTGCTCGACTCTAATATAGCAGAGTTGAGTTGGGCACAAACTGGTTCCCTCTCGACTGGATTCAGCTGCCATCCCAGTGGGCAGTCCCACGGGTTCGAATATGCCAATAAACTGAAAGCATTCTGCATCATCTTTTTATATTCGTCATGAGGACCATTTTCATTGAATAGCTGTTGGCTGCAGTTGTACAACTCCCGTCCAAAATCTAATATTCTCTCGATAGCCAGTCTGCTCCTTCCATAAAGTTTTCTCACCCCTCCACTGGAAGAATTGCCATTAGCATTAGAGCTTTCACCGCCAGCATTCCCATTTTGGAAACCGTTACAACTGTTATCGTCATCAATAGTGTGATTATTATCTTCTTCTTCTTGTATTTTGCAAACACCATTCAGCATTTCTGTAACATTTCTATACGGTTTTGTCGACTGAATTACAGATGTGTGTGCAATGTATCGAGAGCTATTATCAGTATCACTACCGTTTATCATCTCGATAAACTGTCTACACTTTAAAGTAAAGAGCAAATTAGGTCTATCCTCCAGCAATCCGGGATACAATTGCATTGTCAAACTGATAGCTTCACTGATTCTTCCACTAAGTACATGCTTTAAAATCTTCTGCCTGTTTCGAATGGAAGCGACCTCTTCATTGAATTCTTGCCCTGTACTAGCTGCAAATGCTTCAGCAGTTGCACAATAGCCATTATGAACAAGGTAAGACGAAACAAACTTGTGTAGAACTTCTTGAGTTTGTGAACTATCAGGCAGAGGGAACTTGTCGATGGACAGTTTTGTCCTCGCTTTGAGCTCTTTTATCAAGTCGTCAATATCAAAGACAAAGGGTTCCTGTCCAAAATTAGCATCGACCACTTCGCCCGGAGTCTGTAAGCCTACTGTGGGATACAAGTCGGGAGGCAAGTCTGTAAAAGCTACTCCCAAATTGTGTCCATTTTTAGTATAAAAGCATGTACTATCTACCAAATTGACTCCGCAGCCTATGACATCACCAGTTGTGAATGTAGGCCCATAAGGCAGGCCTGTGCCCGAAGAGCAGAAGGTGTGCCCATCATCTCCATGATATCCATAGGAGTGCTTGTCCCATCCTGGAAGCCTGTTCATATTGACCCCTTGTGCAGACAGCCCTATCCCCATATAACCATCTCTACCTTTACTCACTATTTTCACTTCGAAATAGTACAGGCCACAAGCTGCAGGGATAGGATGAGTAGCTCTTACACTAGCTGCATCTTTGTGAGTTTTGCCATGACCTTTGTAATGAACGCGTAAGTTTCCATTTGACAAGCCTATATAGTTGAATTTGTCTTTGGGGCTCCAGGACTTTGGCAGGGGGGTTTGATCTTCATTTACCATTGGATAGAGGGACTTTAAACGATTTTTGAAATCGTCGTTGATTTCTTGTATAGCATCACCACCTTCTTGTAAAACAGCCATCACAAACCAATTGACATCAACAAAAAATAAGTAAACAAAATGACAACTGACGAGCACACATATCCATTCGAATATGAAACATTCAAGATAACAGCTTGTTTTGACATTGAGGTAACTTGTTGAAGCAGCACAATCTAAATCGGAAGCCTATTTAATGAAGTGAGCGACTCGTAACTGAGTGATATAAAGCTAACTATGTATTTTCAAAATATGTTAAAAAGTTAAATATATATGTTTTTTTTTTAAATAAAATACAATATATATATGTTACCATATGTATTATATTATAATAATAGGAATTTTGGAACGATATAGTCAAGAAATTTTGAGAATACTGGCGGTGAGGAATTTATGATTAAAATTAATAAAATGAATGTTATTCTGTCATTTATTTATTAACGTCCACTTTATGCAACTGAGGCAAATCGGGACGGGTTATCTACAGGTTACCATCCTTTTCTAGCCAACGTGGAACTAAGGAATTTATTTAATGAGTCCGTCACTAAATAAATTTCTACTGCCCAAGGGCGGGAATCGAACCCGCCACTCTAGGTTTACCACAGGAGATTAGAACCAACGCCTTAGCTCACACGGCCAACCTTCTTAATAAAAGGATATGACCAACTATTGTATGACTATTGATATTCTATTGTTCTGTGCATTTTTTTTTCGTAACTCAGTATTAAACGAATTATTCGTACTTTCTTGTTTCCAACCTTCAGTAACCCCCTTCCCCGTACTACTCATCACTTCTTTAGTTAGAAATAGGAAATTTGTGGTGAAATGATATCACATCATGAATTATACCAGCAAGTTGGAAATCTGCTTAGCTTACACAGCCCCTGCATGACGAACTTTTGTATTTCCCAAGCAGACTGGGAATGCAGTTATTGTACTTAATAATGAATGCTATCCATGATTATGATTTATATTGTCCAATAATTTGAGTAAAGAGCTACTGGATTAGGAGCTAATTGCCATTTGTTCATCAAGAGAAGTTAATGCACTTACTTTCGGGGGCCTCAGGTTAGCCATGTGAGTTAAAACGTTGGGCCTTAATCTCAAATTGCAAACCTAGATTGGCGAGTTTGATTCCCACCTGGGCAATAGGAGTTTATTTAATGAACTCCTCATAAAATAAAATAAAATAGTCCTTGATAGTGGATAGTACAGGGTGGTAACCTGTAGATAGCCCGTCCCAATTAGCTATAGTAGCAAAAAGTGGACATTAATATAATAAAAAATAATAACACATGTTTCCCAAACGTGTACACGAGACGATGGGAAATCCATATAAATAAAACTCTAAAGTTGGTCTGATTTTCTTTTAACCAGCACATGGATTCAACTCTACAAAACCGCCTTAAAATGATAAATAAATTACAGAAAAAGGCTATCCTCACCCAACAATCCTTATCCTATCCTACATCACACCCCTACAGCCCGGTATGTATGTGTATATGCTTGTGTACATGAGGTACTTGTTTTAGCAGATTTTTTATTTTGCATGCTTGCACGTTTTTCTTTAGTTTTCTTAGCATGATTTTTCTTTTGGTCTTTCTTTTTTAGTCGTGTCAAGGGGGCAACGGCAGTCTCCTCTCTCCAGTCATCCAGCTTTACACTTGTGCCAAGTTCTGGCTAAAAATATTTGTCGTTAGCGTTTTCCCCTCGAGACCTACATTGATAGAAATTTCGCAGGCAGGCATCAAGGTCATTGCCAGCAGCCAACATTCATCCCTTGTTGAGAGGAGGCCGATCTCAATACTGTAACAGAGCTCATGAAGAAATCAAACCTGGTCCACGAGGCCTCTATAACATGATCCTTGAACATGTTAAATAGCATCGGTAGAAGGTGTTCGCCCTGGCTGACTCTGCAACAAAGCAAGATATCCCCAAAAACAAATCATATAGATGTCCTCAAGGTCTGGACAAAACCACTCTGGAAGAGCACAACCAGGATTGTATGGCGACTCATAGAATCAAATACGTGTTTGATGTCTAGAACCTCACATTGACCCCCTTAACACTCCAAGCATTCTGGAGACCAAAGCCAAGGGAAAAAAAACGTCAATAGTTGCATCAACAACGCCCTTCAAAACTCCAGTTCTGCTCCGGTACATGATGTACAACCGATATAGGTTTGAGTGCCAAAATCTTAAGCAGATCGACCGGTTGCCAACAAGGTTTGTACCATCTTATCCTGCAGCAGAATCTTTCTCAGACACATCTACCTACTCCGGCATGATTGGCAACTATAATTCTGAGGCATCATAGTTTCTAGCAACTTAACATAGTAAGCTCTCCACGGGATCGACCCTTCCTCTATGGCAGGTGTCCAGGAAGCTTCATTCCATAGCTTCAGATGTGTGTGTGTTTACCATCTCCCAGGAACTGAGCTATGGTTGCCTTCTTGTTTCTCGTCCAAAGGTTTTAAATACCATAATTTACAAGCAGGAAATTTTAGCGTAGAAGAAGCACTTCCCGAGACCCTGGATGCAATCTCCAACCCTTTATGATACAAAACTAAAGATCAAGTTAGCTAATGATCGAAATAAAACCAGGAGTTTGGGGGAGGAGGCGGGGTCGAAAATGTATAATATCCTTAATTATCAAAAAATGTTATTTAATCAATCTTATTGAAAACTTAATTTCCTACAATTGTTGTTCTGTACATTTTCCCCTAATTAATATTAATAGATATTTTTGATTTTAGCAGATTTCCCTTAAGGGAAATCAGCTATTGAGGTCGTACTCATGACGCGAGTTTTGAAAAATTTCCTCAAATGTCCATCGATCCTACCCAGGAGATGACGAAAATGAGGTCCGTTCAAAACTGTATATATATATATATATATATATATATATATATATATATATATATATATATATATATATATATATATATATATATATATATATATATATATATATTTGTGTGTTAACGCTCTAGCGCTCGCTATTTTTGTTTGATCGTTACCAAACTGCATATTTAAGCGTTTTACGTAAAAAAACGAGATCAAGTTCGTTAATGGCTGAAATAGGACCAGTGGGAGGGGGGTTTAAAGGGGGGGATTTTTGAAAATTCAAATGATCTCAGTTATTATGCGTCGGATCGAAAACTTCTATAGAATTAATCTTACTTTAAATTAAATTTACTATAAATATTGTTTTATACATTTATTCTGTATCTTGAATATTAACCGAGATATTTGCATTTGTATTGTGTGTGTGGTCGACGGAACCCCGCCATGTTCCGGACTCTCCGCCGAGAGCTCTGGTGGCCGTTTCCAGAACTATTAGTCCCTCGTGAATAGGTTTAGAGATCCCTTCCTACTACAGCTGTTATTAGGCGGATTTCTCTATTGTAAAACATCACGTGGGAAATCTGCTTAGTTTACGCAGCCCCTGCGTGACGGACTTTTTGTCCGTTTCTACTTTTCGTATACCATCAATTCTACACTAAGAATAAGCCGGTATATTACAAACTGCCTTATTTTAGTCATAAATGCATCGCAGTATTTCATCAAACAACGAGGAGTGGGGTTTATAGACAGGATTAAAACCCATGCAAAAAAAATATTGGAAATGAAGGAGCTAACACGTTAGCGAATGACGAAATGTAACAAAGCTTACACCGATCATACCCAAACATAATTAACAACTACAATAAAATTAAGGGACACCATCCCAAATGCACACAATTTCTAAGGGAACATGGACAGACAGAACATAATCTAACAAGATTTAATATTTAAGGCAATGACATAGGTATATACTTGTGACTCACAAAAAACACAAACCTTTTTACAGTTGCTCTATATCTGCGTAACGTTTAATCAAAATTAGTCATATTGAAATAAGAACATAATTTTAAAAGAACCACCTCATAAATTATTTAATAAAATAATAATAATCTCATAGTTTATCAAAAGTATTGAAATGCATGTAGCAAAAATACATTAGAATTTAATGATGATTATGAGGAATGAGAATTATAAAATTAAATTATTTATTAACGTCCACCTTTTGCCTTGTCTTAATTGGGACGGGTTATCTACAGGTTACCACCCTTTTCGAGGCAGGGTGGGACTGAGGATTTTATTTAATGAATTCCGTCGCTAAATAATGTGAATTTTAATTCAATATGTTGTTGCGAAAACTGCGTACTTAAAAAATCACACAGAGTTGATCACGTATGTAAGAAGTACGAAGTAAACGAAAGCACCAAACCGACAGGGCCAGGAATGTTCTCGGCGATGTCAGTCTGGGCTCTTTTTCTTTGATCTCACCGCTCGTCTATGAAAGCGGCTCACCCGACAGTTAGGTTTTTCTCAGTTTTCTTCTAGTGAATACCAGTGTGTTCAGTGCAGCTTTAGTGAACAGTGTTTTTTTAGTTTCAGTGCGGTACAGTGTTTTACGTGAAGATCAGTGCAGTGCCGTGTTCTTTGTGAAGATCAGTGCAGTGCCGTGTTCTTTGTGAAGATCAGTGCAGTGCCGTGTTCTTTGTGAAGATCAGTGCAGTGCCGTGTTCTTTGTGAAGATCAGTGCAATGCCGTGTTTTGTAATTTTCAGTGATTCGCGTGATCGGGGCTCAGGTTAGCCATGTGAGTTAAAGTGTTGGCCTTAATCTCACATGGTAAACCTAGAGTGGCGAGTTCCATTCCCTGTCTTGGCCAATAGGAATTTATTTAGTGGCGGAATTCATTAAGTAAAATCCTTAGTCCCACCCTGGCTAGAAAAGGGGGGGCAACCTGTAGAGAACCCATCCCAATTACCATCATTTGTAAAAAGTGGACGTTAATAAATAATTTAAATTTGATTCGCGTGATCGAGTTATTGTACTGTGAAATAAGTGAAGCTGTCAGTGCATACTGTGAGTAGTAGTTAAGAATAATTAACCAAGCGTGTAGTGTGTTGTCAAATAAATTGTGAAGTGATAAAAACTCTAAGGCTTGTGTGTTTAATTTTGCTATCCAAAAGAACAATCAACGTTTATTATTGTTTTTGTTATAAACGTAACAATATATTGCTATCCATGGACTCCCAAATTAAAGAAGAGCAAACCAGTAATATCTGTTGAGTTTAACTTTGATTAAATTATTTGTCTCAATTTTGTGTGTCATCCTTGCGCATCTTAATAATAATGATATTGATTAATTAATATATTAAAATAATTCCTTTTAAAATTCAGAAATTGATAATTTATAGAAACGTTCTCGATTAATGACCATAAGAGTTGACACACCAAAAAAAAAAAAAAATTCATTTGGCCATTTTTATTGTATAATTATGTTGTTTATCGTACAAATTTATTTCATTTTATTTAATGAGTCTTATTTCTTAACATTCACATTTTGCTATTATGGGTAATTGGAATGGGTGATCTACAGGTTACCACCCTTTCTAGACAGGGTGGGACTAAGGATTTTATTTAATGAATTCTGTCACCAAATAAATTCCTATTGGCCAGACAGGGAATGGAACTCAAGGTTTACCATGTGAGATTATCGCTTTAATTCTCATGGCTAACCTGAGTTGGGAAATCTCCACTTACATCATATGGATTCTCCTTAAGGGAAATTTGCTAGTTGTAATAAATAAAAAGTTGGCCTCGCAGGGACTGCAAAAATAAGCAGATTTCCCATGTAATAGTGTGACTTACTAGTGATCTCATCTCGCTATAGATTCTCTATTTCTAAGTAAAAATTCGATGAGGAAAAAGGCCCGAGGGGTTACTAAAGGATGAAAACAAGAAAGTACGAATAAGTTTCACTTAGTATTCGAGTTACGAGAAAATGTATTGAACAACAATTGTTTAAGATGACCAGTTCTATAACATTTTTCGATCTAACAGAGACATTTTGAATTTCTCCCTTTAATTCCCCTCCCCTTCTGTCTCTAGTCCGACATCCATTAACAAATATGATCTTTAGTATTGAATGAAACTGCTAAATATCGAGTATGGTATAGATCAAACAACATTGCCCAGTCAGGAATGTAAAATCTTGATTGATATCGCCATCATACAAAGTATTTGCATCTATCTCACAAAGTAAACACCAGTTTACTGAATACTGAAAAGTAAAAATAGCTTATTTCCTTAAGGGAAATCTGCTAAAAGTCCGCCCTGCAGTAGCTGCGTAAACTAAGCAGATTTCCCATGTGCTGGTATAATACACTTCTGAGCTCATCTTACCATCTATTTCTGTGTAATAAAACCAATGAAAAGAAGGGGCGAGGAGGGACTGAAGAGGGAAAAAGTTTAATACTTGAATTAGGAAAAAATGTATAGAGCAACAATTGTAGAGTATTAATAGTTTAACGAGATATGGCTTTATAACAATTTTTGATCTGATCATAATAACATGGAAGTTTTGAATTATCCAATAACCGTCCCTTTTCCTGGTTTGATTTAAGCCATTAACGTGCATGATCATTAGTGTTGACATTATATGTAGATAGATCCAATAAATATTTTCGAGCCAAGACTGAGAAATGGTAATTGATATCATCAAAATACATATGTAACTCGTATTTAAATGATTTATGTAAAAACAAAGGTCGAGATCGCTAAGGGCTCAAATCGGATTGGGAGGAGGGGGGATTTCGAAAATTCAAAATATCTGTTATTATGTGTCGGATCGAAAAATTGTGTAGAACCAATCTTATTGCAAATGTAATGTTCTATAAATGTTGTTATGTACATGTTTTCTCTATATTGAATATTAATCGAGATATTTCCATATCCACAATAAGCTGTTATGCCATGAACCACTTCATTCCAAGGTTAAATATCGAAGATTGTTTTCAGGAGACCTTTATTATACAAGGTACATACATGCAAATATGTTACGTTGATCCCCCCCATTTTTTGTTCTTGGATTACTAAACTTACTGTGATCGAGATAAAAATTAACTATACTATTACTATAGATATAGTAGTAGTAAATAGTTTACAATAAAATTAATATATTATGCTCAGATATATTTCAGTATTTATATTACTTTCTGGTCAACAATATTTCTATCTATCCAGCTCTGAGTGGTTGGCTGACCTGTTTGTTTACAATTCAGACGCTTTCTGTTGTGGAGGTTCTTAAAATGTATATTGACTGAAAGATTTCTCGTTATCAGTATTCGTTCAATGAATATTTACGGTGTTATGTTACATGTAGGTTTATCTATTGTAAAACTTCACTTGAGAAATCTGCTTAGTTTAGGCAGCTCCTGCGTGACAGACTTTTTAATATTTCCATATAAAAAATAACTGATAAGAAGAAGGAAGGGTAATTTATGCATGGGAAATGAAATCACACATTTATATAGAATTTGTGTATTTTAAATAGCGATCATGAATTTCTTAATTTAAAAAATCCTGTCTTCTACAATACTTTTTCAAGGAAGCAATTTTCTGCTTTTCATATCTTCACCGAAGATAAATTAATTTTCATATATACATTTGTTACAATTAGAGTACAATTATTTGTTTCTTTTTATGAATAAAACTAGCTTTAAAAATATTTGTTTTGTTCAGATTGTGAATAGTGTTCAAACGAAAGAAACGGCTTATAAAAAATAAATTATAAAACTAATAAATAAATAAAAAAAATCTAACAAACTGAATAAAATTTGTGAGAAAATATATCTAAATGAAACACACAATTTTTCATGGGTTTTAATTAATATTATTTTTTTGTTTAAGGTAGCCAAGTTAGTATCACAGAAACAACGGAGCCATACAATTCAGCCATTACAGACAAACCAGCTATACGACATAATACATCATCGCTATCCAACACATCCCTTATTATTCGAAGAAGCATTTGTAAATACACAGTACGTAGACGGCATAAACGAATGCATTTCCATTCGTATGTGTTTTTGTTCTCTTGGCAGAAATGGAATATTCTATAGTAGAAAGCATTAACACATTTTGGCTGTCAACACTTCTATTTTTTTTTGTATTAGCTTTAGTCAAAGCCGCTCGCTTGTCTGCCGTTTAACATTAACAAAATTCTTCTCTTATTTTGGTAAAGGTACAACAACAAAACTGTCGATATTCAATTTGTAACAGTTTCATCTGAGCCACAGCTTTAACCGGAGTGCATCGACACCATTTAAGTAATAACGGAATAGTCTTTTGTCTCGGACGAAACCCAAATTTTCGTATAACCTCAATGCTGGCTTGTTTGTAATCTCTGTTTCTAACACGACCTGAAACAAAACATTAAAAAAAAAATCATTAATAATCAAATTTATATAAAATAGCATAATAAAGATATATAATTTCACCTTGGGATCAGGTTAGCCATGTGAATTAAGGTAAATAACTAAATAAACTTTTTAATGGTCTTGCTAAATAAAACCCTTAGTTCCACCCTGGCTAGAAAGGGTGGTAACCTGTAGATAACCCGTCTCAATTAGCCTTAGTTGCAAAAATAGGGAGTTAAAATAATGAATATCTTCATCTAATACAGGCTAGAAGGTACATCTGCAGTTTTGGACAAGGGAACAACTGAGTTAAGTGATACAATATTTTGGAATAAAATTTCTTCCTGGCCTAATGCTAAACCTGTAATAGCAGGTTCCTCTGTTATGGTAACCATGTGCTGTGGGTGGCTTCTAGATGGCTTTCATTCTCAGCCCATTGATATATATTGTAATGGTCAAATTTATGTAAAAGTGAAAAGAGTAAGAGTGAGGGTTTACTAAAGACCAAAAACTAAAAAATGGAAATTTCTCGGTTAATAATAAAGATAGTGAAAAAATGCACAAAACAACATTTATAGAACATTACATTTGCAATAAGATTGGTTCTATACAATATTTTAATCCAACGTGTAATGAAATTGCCATTGCATTACATAAACCCATTACAAATGACCATATATTTTATATTGTGAGTATTCCCAGCACAGAGCACATTAAGATTATGATGTATGCACGCTTAAATGCATTGTTTTTACCTTTAAATAAGAATTATATCCAATTTGGAGTGAAGTCAACATGTGCTCTAGCATTTTTATAGATAACGCCGATGGATTTTGATAATAACATTCAGAGCTCTTAATGTCGATACACTAAGTAATAATATGGATGAATTTCGATAATTAATTCACGTTAAACACACTTTTTGAGCGTATTTCAATCGGCAGTTCAAAATTCACTATCGGATTAGCCCTATATAAGGACCCCCTCGCGACGGATTAAGATCAGTCATATTCGGCATCCTCTGGAGACCCTTGTTGACGAGCGACCGCTAATCTTTCAGCTTGTTGCGGCCTGCCTAGCCTGTTCTACCTCTCACGGCTAAGTCAGCACTTCTATTAAACTGCTAAGTGTTTCAATTGTAATATAGTCTAATAAGTAGAGTTAAGCGTCCCCCATTATATTTTTAAAGGTGCCTCTTCTTTTGCTCTTAATAATTATTATTGATGAATGTTTTGATTATAAATAAATTTATATATATATTTGAATTTTGACTTGAGTCGATTGTTGGTGGTTCTTCCTAAATTCTTGTTAGTGGTTTGGTTGTGGGATTTTTCATATATTACAGCTTCCACTGCTTATCGCCGCAGCCAGATCGCAACAAACGCATAATAACAGATATTAGTAGATGAGAATTTTTGAAATTCTCCCCCTCTAAACTCCCCTTGCCCCTAGTCTGATTTCAGCCCTTAACGAACTTGATCTTTCTTTTTATATAAAACGATTGTATATCAAGTTTGGTAATGATAAGAAAAAAATTGCGACCAATAGTGCGGTAACAGGCAAATATATAGATAGATCTATATATACATACAATTTTGAAGGGGCCTCGTTTTCGTCATCTACTAGGTAGGATCAATGGACATTTGAAGAAAATCAAGTCATGAGTACAACCTCAATAGCTGACTTTCCTTAAGGGAAATCTCTTAAAAAGGCTTGATTTTATTTTATATTTAAATATTTTGATTGTTCAAGAAAAATATACAGTTGGAACACAAATATCACAGAGATTGGAGGCACTGAACTGGTAACATGCAGGCTACCTCCTAGGTCGTCAGTCCTTGTTCTGAGTTGACTTGCCTGCTCCTATAATGTACTCCCAGCAACCAATTTAGAGGAACAGTTCTGAAGATTTCAAAAGGTAGTATGTACCGTTGCCATTCACAGCACAGCTTGCCATTATCTCTCTTAATTTTAATTGTCTCTCTCTCTGGAATTTTGCTTTCCCCTTTCCAATGCTTTCAAAGTTTTATGTGAAGCCAAAAGCTGCAACAACATATTGGCTATCCTAGGATCAACTTTATAGATATTTAAAGCTTTCTTTTAGTCTATCCATTCTATAAAAGGAACCGTTGCTTTTTTGAGACTCGAGCCACTATAAATGAATCTATAACTAATAACTCTTTATATCATTTACTACCAGTTTTATAGCCTAACTGTTCGGGGCAAGAAGCCCATTAGAAACAAGATGGCTATTTATTTTAGCACTATTATAGTTGCAAAAAGTTTATAGGTTACATTTAAGCGAGTAACGGGTCTCTAATCTTTTGTTTTTAAGTGACCTTCGTTTAATACCGAGCTAACATGTGATGTACGCATATAAAATACTTGGAAGTAATGGTTCTGAATTCCGTCTCAACTGTAGCGTTTCCAGTTATGTATATTGTTTACTGCTTGCAGCACATCTTCAACTGATATACTGCCATCTGCCATTTGAGGAACATAGCTCCATCCGTGAGTAATGTCCTTTATCTATCGTCCACTTCTCTGAGCCACAGCTACTTCCCACGAATTTGCCCAATTGTCGGCATCATCACTCATATTGCAATTTATTTTGTTCTCGCTATCTTTAACCATGCTGTGCTTGTGCTGTAGTAAAAATTTTTTTCCTTTGTCGGGTTGCATATGAAGTTATTCGAGAGATCATATGGAATGGTCCTTCTAATTTTACTAATTCAGACATGGACAGATCATTTTAACACAGGTTTTAAGCCAGCACTTTCTCTCATTGGTTCAGCTTCTTGTCCCATCTTATCTATTGAAGTCATCTCATTCACAACTTCTTGCTCGCATTCATTTTCAAGTCCAATGGGTTTGTCTTACTTCATTTTAAATTTCATGAAGTTTAAAACGCATGCACGTGGTATGCATGCACGCACGCACACACCTCTCTCTCTCTCTCTCTCTCTCTCTCTCTCTCTCAGACCATGACGGCTAATATTTTGAGCCCACAAGACATTTAAATTTATAAGATAATATTAAATATATATTATAATTGTTATAAATGTTTAAATATTAAATATATTAATTATATTGTTGCACCTTAAAATATTGTTTGTATTTTATTTACCCTTATTTTTAATTGGTAAAACCAATTGGGTGTTTAATCTATTAAGAAATAGATTATTGACAGGTTTAAACCTGTATTGAGGTGCACAAATACTGTTTGATTTGATCATTATAATACAATATTTTTTTAATAAAAATATAATCATAACATTAAAGAGTTTCAGAAAAATTAACTCAAGTAAATATAAGGATTTGTATATTCTGTTTAAATTTATTTTAAAATTTATATATATATATATATATATATATATATATATATATATATATATATATATATAGATATATATATATATGTTACTGACAACCCTTAAATATTTACTGCAAACACAAACAAATGGAAATGAAATTAGAAGAGAGCATTAGAATGACTTAGAGTAAAAAGAATGCCCAATGACATTTAGGATTACGTAGAGGAAAAGCCACACGTGAGAACAAAACTAGAAGCCTAAACTCTTCATTGGGCAGAGTTTAACGAGCATGGGCACCTCACAGGCCAAGGATTTTAGATTCGAGGAGCTCATTTAAAGGGTTTCAATGTTTATTTTTTAAAAAAGCAACATTTATTATTTATTTTTTAATCAGTAAAGAATTTTGTTTATTTCATATAAACAAAACAGACCTTAAGGTCCTGCACTCACTCAAGGAGTAACACATGGTAAACCTCAGCCTCTTATTACATATAAATTTCCATTAACAAATAAGATTCTATATATATATATATATATATATATATATATATATATATATATATATATATATATATATATATATATATTGTGGGAGGTTTATACTCAGTAAAAACTGGAATAAAATCCATATCGGGGGAAAGTCCAACCGATATGGAGTTTGTGATTGTGACATGTTAAGGGGAATTTAAAATTTTACGCACAATTCTGACAGTATCAAGAAGTACCGCTTGCTGTGCTTCTTTTATAATTGTTGTTGGGAGATTTAAATTCTTGGTGCCTGCTATTGTTGTTTTTGCCACGAGTCCATTTGAACTTACTATAATAGGTGTAACCATGGCAGATTTCATTTTGTATACCTCATTGAGCTCGATAGCCAATTCTTGATATTTTATTAATTTTTCGGCATATGATTTTCGAATATTCTCATCATTGGGTACTGCAATGTCAATAATATCAGCAGTCCTATTGATCTTGTCAATAATGAGAATATCCGGTTTGTCATGATGCACAGTACGGCCAGTTATCATCGCTTCATCCCAATACATCTTTATATTATCTTTTTCCAATACTTTTTGAGGAATATAGCGATAATAAGCGACCTTCCTGGCTACCTTGCCAAACTTCTCTGCTAGAGCTTGATGGTATA
This sequence comes from Riptortus pedestris, assembly GCA_019009955.1. NCBI lineage: Eukaryota > Metazoa > Arthropoda > Insecta > Hemiptera > Alydidae > Riptortus > Riptortus pedestris. The sequence continues at coordinate 256,918,283 of CM032228.1, forward strand.
CTTTTGCCACGTTATTGTGCCTTTGTAAGTACTTGGACCCAGCAAGCATTTCACATCCAGCCGTAATGTGTTGAATGGACTCGTAAGCTTTGTTGCATAATCTACACTTGTCTGAAACATTACTGTCCTTGAGGATATGACGTACAATCTGGTGGCAATCACTTGGTCTCGGATAGCTGTAATGAAACCTTCTGTTTCTGAAAACAGCTTTCTAGACGTCACCATGCGACAGAATAAGCCAAGTCTATCTCCTAGTCATAAAAGTGACTATAATAACGAGGTAATAATAATAATTATTATTATTTATTAACATATACTTTTTGCAATTCAGGCTAATTGGGACGGATTATCTACAGGTTACCACCCTTTTCTAGCCAGGGTGGGATTTAGGATGTTATTTAATGAAATTCGTCACTAAATAATTTCCTTTGACCAAGCAAGAATCGAACTCGCCACTCTAGGTTTACCATGTGAGATTAAGGTCAACACTTTAACTCATATGGCTAACCTGAGCCCCTATGTATATATATATATATATATATATATATATATATATATATATATATATATATATATATATATAGTTTATTTTTTTACTCCATGTATTGATAATGTAACCAACCATCCTCCTCAAGCAACCAGAGTATTTTATATATAATTAAACATGACAAAAAGAAAAAATAAAGTTTTATTAAATAGGAAAGGGAATGCTGGAAATGTGATGAGGAAGAAAATATGAGAATGGGTAAATAACACACATAATGACTTCGTTGGCTACAAAATTGGGTTGTTCGGAAAATAATGCAAGATTTTAGGTTTTCTTTAAAATACCCCAGCATTTAATAAACTTTTTACATTTTCTGGATTACTCATTTGTATGAATGTCAATCATTATTAATCCTCTTCCAAGAGATAATGTCTGTTTACCTCTGTAGCATTTTGCTATTTGGAAATAGTTCAGTCTTTACAAAGATGCCAAGGCGTGATTTCAGTATAATTTTATTTTGAACTCGGCCAGAACGGGCAGGCAATTTTGATTAATAAAAACAGAAATAAATAGTTTTTTTTTTATTATTATGGGGGAAGTTTATGCTAAGTAAAAACTGGAGTAAAATCCATAACGTAGGAAAATCCAACCGATATAGAGTTGAGTTTGTGATTGTGACATGTTATGGGGAATTTAAAAATTTTCGAACAATTCTAGCAGTATCAAGAAGTACCCCTTGCTGTGTTTCTTTTAGAATTGTTGTTGGCAGATTTAAATTCTTGGTGCCTGCTATTGTTGTTTTTAGCACGAGTCCATTTGAACTTCCTATAATAGGCGTAACTATGGCAGATTTCAGTTTGTATACCTCTTTCAGCTCAATAGCCAATACTTGATTTTTTCGGCATGGGATTTTCGAATATTCTCATCATTGGGTACTGCAATGTCAATAATATCAGCAGTCTTATTAATCTTGTCAATAATGAGAATATTCGGTTTGTTATGATTCTCAGTGTGGCCAGTTATCATCGCTTCATCCCAATACATCTTTATATTATGTTTTTCCAATAATTTTTGAGGACTAGAGCAATAATAAGTGACCTATTATTATTATTAAAAGTGCAATTGTGCATTATTTTCCAGACAAGCCAATAAAATGTATTATATAACACTTTGATTACCTCATCAGCACCATCGGCAACCATTGCTCTAATGGCTTTCAAAACAAGGTTTGAACCTGGAAACAGTAAAACATTGCTGATTAACATTGCAAAAGTATAACACTGGCTTAGAATGAGAACAATGAATCTAAAATTTTAAAGGAAAAATTTTCATATAATTTTGATTAACTTCTACCCAAATATATGTAAAATACACTTCTTTTTATTTTACCTTAAGCAAGAATAAAGAGGTAATTCTGAGATACAAGATTTTCATTGTAAGCCAACGATAAGACTAAGCTACTATCACTATCAAGCAAGTTCTCCAGTAATACACAATGTTTAAGCTAAAAGTCATGAAGACTTTGAAGGAATGAATAGATGCATATTTTTTTTGGAAATGTAAACTTTTTTTTTTATCCTTGATGCAAGTTGTAAAAATAACTCACTGAGAAATTAAAGAGAGCGTTTCTTACTCCCCGCTCTCTCAATCCACCCCCTTTCTTGTAAGTGTTGAAAATTTTGAAATGAAACTTGTTCATAGTTATTAAGAATGAAGTTTCTTTTCGGGGTGAAGTCAACTTTTAATATTAATATTTATCAACATCCACTTTTTGCAACTATGGCTAATTGGGGCGGGTTACTACAGTCCACCCTTTTCTAGCCAGGGTGGGACTAGAGATTTTAGCAGTTTCCCTTAAGGGAATCATCGTACTCATGACGCAAGTTTGAAAAATTCCTTCAAATGTCCATCGATCCTACCCAGGAGATGACGAAAAAGAGGTCCGTTCAAATTATATATATATATATATATATATATATATATATATATATATATATATATATATTTGTCTGTTAACGCTCTAGCAGTCGCAATTTTTGTTTGATCGCTACCAAACTCAGAATTTAATCGTTTTATATAAAAAGGAAGATCAAGTTCGTTAATGGCTGAAATCGGACCAGTGGGAGGGGGGTTTAGAGGGGGATTTTTGAAAATTCGAAATATCTCTGTTATTATGCATCGGATCGAAAAAGTGTATAGAATCAATTTTATTGCAAATCAAATTTATTAAAAATGTTGTTCTATACATTTATTCTGTATCTTGAATATTAACCGAGATATTTGCATTTGTGTTCCGCGTGTGGTCGTCAGGAGTCGGTGATGTTCGGACTTTCCACCGAGAGCTTTGGTGGCCGTTTCCATAACTATTTGTCCCTTGTGAATAGGTTTAGAGGTTTCTTACTACTACAGTTGTTATTAGGCAGATTTCTCAATTGTAAAACTTCACATTGAAAATCTGCTTAGTTTACGCAGCCCCTGCGTGACGGACTTTTTTATATTTAATGATGTCATTCCTAATAAATTCCAATTTGCCCAGGTAATTATCAATAAAATGAGGCCATGTTAAAAATTTTAAGTATTAACAGAGGTGAGTAATTCTTTAAGCATTAAGACTTGAATATCTAACCAGTCATTTTGCTCAGATTTTGAAATATCTGTAATATGAGTCCTCCTCCTCAGCTGGTCGAGGCAAATCAAATTATGATAACAGGTTCTCAAAAGAAATTCAACTCTCTAACAATTATGCTCTTTATGTTGTTGTTTGCTTTCGATTTTCAAGGGAATTTGTGTGCAAGTGAAGCACAAATCGTAAACAATCACATTTTTTCAAACTGACCTTTTATCTCCAGGAAGAAGTAGACTGGCTAACTTTGTAAATCATTATCAATATTTTACAGATAATGTGTCAGCCTACTATCTAATGTTTGTAGTCAAGCTTCATAAGGGGAAATTATGTAGTATTAACCCTTTCTAGAGTGCATATTGGTGTTACAGTTAGAACTAAATTCTAGATGTGTATGGTGGACAGGGGACCATAAGTTACCATTTATAACATAACCATCATAAAAAAAAAAGTTTGTTGGAAGTTAAGGGGTGGGCTTCTAAAGCAGTTGTTGCTCATTGTGAGAAAGGGATTCCCGAGCAGCCCGCCTGCATTGAGGCTCTCCTGGAGCTCACCCACCCAAGCCCTTGTAATCTGCCCAAACAGGAATAAAAAAAAGGCGGAAAATGGTTTGGGGCCTTTTACCTGAAACTATCTCTCAGCAGCTATCTGTCCACTTGAGAGTACATATTCAGAAAACAAGAAGCTATTAATTTTGGACACGACAAAATGTATTTTGATATTATATTACGTGTTTCAATAAATAGCTTGACATCCTAAAATTGTAATGAAAAGGAATACTAATAAAAAAAAAAGAAAAGTTTAATCATATTTATTCAATTAACTGAATGGATGAAGATCAATTTGGGTTCCGATCCTGAAGAGGAACAAGAGAAGCTATTCTAGCTCTAAGAATTATTCTGGAGAGAAGGAGAAACATGATATAAAAAAACAGTCGTTGCATTTGTAGATCTAGAAAGAGCTTTTCATACAGTTAACTGGAAACTTATGTTTGACTGCATGTATAAAATAGGAATAGATTGGAAAACAGAATGTTAATTTGGAATTTTTACAAAAATCAGAGTAAAAAAATCATTATTAATGAATACAAAAGAGAAGCTAGAATTAAGAAAGGTGTAAGACAAGGATGCCCTCTGTCAACTTATCTGTTCAATATGTTCATTGAAGAGGCGAGAATGAAAATGAAAGAAGAACCAAAGGGAAACTGATTAAAGGTAAACCGATTCATTGCATCAGATTTGCAGATGATATTGCACTGCTGCCAAAGTGCCAAGTAGAGATGAATAGAATGCTCCACGTCCTAAAGGATGCTCTAGATCAGTGTGAACTCAATATAAATGCCCATAAAACAAAAGCTTTGGGAGTGGAAAAGAAAGAAAGCAAAGGAAATATAAATATTAGAATTGGAATCATTGTGCTTGAAAAAGTGAATCAGTTTTGTTAGCTAGGGGGCATCATCACTGAACACAATGATAGTGAAGAGCTGAAGTCGATAGAAGAATAGCACTTGCTAAACAAGCCTTCCAAAGAAAAAGAAGCATTCTAACTAATAAGCATGGATACCAAATAAATGTTTGCTAAGTCTTTTATATTTAATAGGTTGTAAGCAATGGAAATGTGGATCTGGCGTAGAATCACTAGAACAAGTTGGACTACAAAAATCCAGCATGGAACTTTTAAATGAGGCAAGTGAGGGCAAGTCTTTTCAAGGCCATGGAAAAAAGGAGAGTGAAACTTCTTGGACATACCATAAGGCACAACGACTTCATTAAAAATATATTTGAAGATAAGATTCTTGGGCACAGGGGAAGAGACAGGCCTAGAAAATCCTATTTTGCAGACATGAAGCATCTTATGGATTTGGGGAGTATAGTAATATGAAAAGAGGAGCCTCCGATCGAAACACAATGGTTGCAACTACAAGGGCTAGTCTGCAGATCACAATGATGATTTAGTAAAACTACAAATTGATCAAAGAAGCTTGGTTGAAAAATAATTAAATAATCATACAATTGATAACAAGGTGGGGTTGAGCTACATTTTAAATTTTCATCAGCTCTCAACACATCAAATTTCCAAACATAATGGCAATTGGCATGTATACGACAATACTGCATCAATCAAAATTGATTTGAATATTTTAGGTAATTTATATGTAAATAATTATTAGCCTTTCTGTGGTGGGAGGGGATGAATGTAGAAAGTCAAATAGATAATGGATGCGCGCACTGGGTAAAATGTAGCTGATGACAAGACGGGAACACAGGCAAGGACGGCCAGGGGATTGGCTCCGAAGGGATTTACACTGCCCCTATCGGCAGGAGCCTCTTGTATCTATTTTTCTTAAGGCCATAGCATCTAGTGAGACACACAAACTACTCCAGCCTTCTTCCTCCCAAGTTTAAATTTTTTGTTCACTGGGCTCTTTGAGCAGCCCTTCCCGTATAACGGGTTAATAATGGAAACATTTTGAAATACATCAAATTAATTGAATAAAACTAACTTGAAAATAAAAATATTAAATGCAAATTTAAGTAGAAATAGGTTAAAATAGTTACCTATTTTCCTTTTCCGGTACTTTTCATCGACTGCCAACATAGCGATGTATCCCCTTTTGACAACTTTCCTGTGCATATCTAATTTACAAACAATTGCACCAACACATGTACTCCCGTCCATTGCCTGTGGAAAAATAAACTTGTTATTCAAAATCCAATAATCATCTCATAATGAAAGTTTCTTTTTATAGAATTTTATTTAATGAATTTGTCCCTAAACTAATAGTTCCTGTTGTCAAAATGTGAATGGAATCGTCGACTCTAGGTTTATCAAGTATATTAAGACCAACTCCTTACTCCGTTGGCCAGTCTAACTGGGCCCCACCAATGTGTCCATGATCCCTTTCTTCAATTACGAATACCAGCCAACCATCCTGTCTGTCTATACTTGCATAACTAACAAATGACTAGCGTTGAAAAGCTGAAATTACATAATTTGGACACTTGTACCATCTAGCAACTCCCCAAAATCGATTAAGCGCTTTCAGCAACTTTTCCTTATAGGAAATCAGCTATTGAGGACGTACTCATGACGCAATTTTTGAAATTTTCCTTCAAATGTCCATTGACCCTAGTAGATGACAAAAATGAGGTCCGTTCAAAACTGTGGGTATATATGTGTGTGTGTGTGTATGTTTATATATATATATATATATATATATATATATATATATATATATATATATATTTGTCTGTTACCACTCTAGCAGTCGCAATTTCTGTTTGATTGTTACCAAACTCGATATTTAGTCGTTTTGTGCAAAAAGAAAGATCATGGCTGAAATCGGATCAGAGGGGGGAGGGGGGTTTAAAGGAGGAGAATTTTGAAAATTCGAAATATCTCAGTTACTATAAGTCAGATCGAAAAAGTGTATAGAATGAATCATATTGCAAATTAAATTTGCTGTAAATATTATTACATACATTAATTTTATATCTTGTATATTAACCAAGATATTTGCATTTTTCTGTTTTCAGCCTTCAGTAACACTTCTACTCGTGTTACATAAACAATACTCTGTTATATAATAAACCACATTATTCGAAGCTTAAATGCCAAATATTGTTTTACAGAGACCTTTAATATACAAGATAGATGCAAATATGTTCTTGTGCCCACCCCCCTTAAATTCTTGGACTACTAAAATTTGATTGTTTGAGAAGAAAATTAGGGTCTTTTTTACTTAACACATGCCAGTTAATTTTCTAAGTAAAAGGCGATCACGATAACATATCATTTGATATTAGATACGCCTACTACCATGTGATCATTTATCTTCAGTATACTTTCAGGTTAAAAGTTTAGGGAGTGTTTATTTTTTATTAAGAATCTTTTAAAACTTAATAAGTTGATCTATTCCGAAGAAAAAGCTTTTCAATATTTACAGAAGTATGGAGTACTTCACAGAATGAAAATTTTGTTGACCCAAAAACAGGTGCACACACTCAAAGAATTGAGTCGCTATGGGCTAGTATAAAAAGAAGAAACAAAAACGAATGTGGAACTAGAAGAACTTTGTTTGGTTCATATCTTTGTGAATTTATATATAGGAGAAGATATGAAAATAGGGACATTTTTGAATGTATATTGGAATCAATGAGAAACTATTGGCCTCCACAATGAAAAATGTTATTAATTTCATTTATGGTTATATTCATGTTTACTAGAAACCTTGGTTATATTTAAATAAACAATTGTTAACAAAAAATCTTCACTGTTATTGATATAATAATGAGTTAAATCACTTGCATGTGTTAAGTAAAAAAGACCCGAAAATTATTCTGATTCATTATAAATTACAGTACTAGGTATAGTACATAATTTTCAATAAAATTAATATGTTATATTCTGATATGCTTCAGTTATTTTCTTTCCGGTGAGCCGTTGGCTGTCCTGAGGGGAAAAGATTTCTTCTTTCCGTTTGTATTTAATCACTTAATATTCACATTGGTATTGTGTTAGCAGTATGTAGGTTGATCTATTATTAATCTTCACGAGAGAAATCTGCTTAGTGTACGCAGCCCTTGCTTGATGGAGTTTTCTCTTTATCTACTCTACACAAAGTCAATGATAAAAGTCTTTCATTCACAGGACTCACAGAAGAGACAATTATCTTAATTAACTGTTATTTAAGAAAGGTTAAAATTAATAATAGACAAAATAAGTCTCTTAGGAGGAGAATGTTATTCAATAAGACAGATCGAGAAATATAATATGAAATTCGAAATAATGTATTATTATAAAGGTAATGTCACGAAACCTAAGCAGATTTTCAACATGATGGTCATATTATGTAATCCCCATTTCCCCCAATGGCAGGACTTGAAATACACACTGTAAATGAGTTGTTCAGCTGCTTCATATGAGAATCGCATTAGTAGGAGCAGGAATTTACAGAAAACTAAACAAAATGCAAATATCTTGATTAATAACTAAGTTAGAGAACAAATGTGTATAGTATAACAATTGCAGAAATTCAATTTCTTATAGTATTTGTTATGTAATATTTCTCAATCGGACTCATAACTACAAAGATATCTCGAATTTTTTATTTTCTCTCCTCTCTAAACCCTCCCTTCTTCTCTAATGAAAACAATACATCATATTCAAAGTTGATCTTCCTTTTTTATTTTAGTTTGGTTATGATCAAACAATAATTACGACCACTTAGAAATAGAAATTTTCTAAAAACTGCATCGTGTACATAAAATCAATTCTTGCTTCCCTTCAGGGAAATCTGCTAAAAGCAAAGGTCCATTAATAATAGCTTTAAAATAGTCATAGCAAAATTAATTTTATCACAAGGAAGATGTAGTTGTGGTTCGATTTAAAAGGTAACAATAGTTTTCTACTGGGTGTTCTTAATGAATGCCTAGCAACAAAGAATAGGCCAGAAGTTATTATTCTGGACAAAACTACAAAAATGAAGCCAATCATAGACATTCGATCCAAAATAATATTGTTAGAAATGAAAAAGAAATTGAGCCAACTCCATTAAAGATTAGTAAATTCAATAGTTAGTTGCTCCCACTACTTTGTAAAAGGATCGGAGGACTTAAGTTTTACCTCTAGACCACTGCGTCAATGTAAAAAACATTGTTATCAACAGAAACCTATACACATATATTTACTTCAACTTGTCAAACTAATTATTGGTCTGAACATAAAAGGAAGACTTCCCATAGTAAAGGGACCTACTTCAAGAAAATCAGACTAATTTTTTGCCCAAATGATGTCTCATTAGGAGCTCTGTAATAACTGAGTTATAAAGGTAATGACTACATCATGATTTAGAAACTCGGCCAATATCATTTTCACAGTAAATCTAATAGTAATTAAGATATTGACAAATAAAAGTTTTGCCTATGAGCTAAAACTTGATTCCTTGTCAGTAAATTTGTTTGGTTTATGGGCTATGTTGGATAGTTTTCTAAAAAAAAAAATAAGCATACAATTTCATTGAAATCTTTCAATGAATCAAAAATCTATTTTAAATAAACCCTTTCCGCTAAATATTTTAATATAATTTTATTCAATTAGCATTTAATATTGCGAGAATCAATTTATGAACATAATAGTATTGCACAACATAACAATTAATATTTTCATTCAAGTTGGACTGATCTAACAGCAGAAAATAATTTAACAGGAAGAAACAATAATGTTAATGTCAAAAATAACTTTGATGTAAATGTACATTCCTGACACATTGTACAATAGACATTTCCAAACCAATGACTTCATCGAGAAACAATAGGGGCTCAATTTTATCATCAGGGGAAATCTCAATAACCACCAGATAATTTTAGAGCCTACTAATACACGATGTGACCAGAGTAAAGACCAATTAAACATTCCATAAGTTTATTCTCACACAAAGCCTGACATTTATTAAGTTCCCAGCAAATCTAATTAAAATGGATTCCAATTCCTTAAATAATAATTGATATAGTATCTAAAAACTTAAATTTTACTGTCCAGCCTCTTTCATAAACTAATGTAATCAATCAAATACGATGACACATATAATAAATCTTGTAGTTTGAATAACAATAGGAGCAATCATATATCATTCTTAAATGTAATTGGTTAGCATATTTGAGAAATATAATTGCGAATTTAATTATCAATAGAGATTATTGAAGAGAGAGGGGAAGATGTGAGTGTAGAACTGCAAGTAATGGTCATAATATTTAATCGAATAAACAGGAGCGTGAGGGGTATTGCTTGAAAAGATGTGAGATAATATTTTTCTCGGGGGAGGGCCTTCTGAAACAATTAATACTATGTAATTCATAAATTGTTTTAAACAATACAGCAGGAGAATAGAGGAAAGGGAAAGTAGTGATTTAATGATTAGGACATGTTTCTCGAAAGAAAATATTTCTAAACTTAAGAAATGTCATTTAGGCAATGATAAGACAATTGTACACAAGTCAAATAAATGCCATGGATAGTTGTAGTCAATTAAGATAGGGCCATAATATCACGAATATGTGTATCAAGTAAAACTCACCAGAAAGCATAATTGTGGCCAATTGTGAATGAAATACCGATAGGTGTAAATGGAATAAGGCTCAGATAAATCCTTCTGAATTAGCCTCATTATATCAGGCATCTGAAGTTCGGATTCATAAGAAACATAAGTGATATCGCCCAAAGGGCTACTGTCATCCTTATTTACATTCACATCCCCAGACGAGCTTTGCGATCCTTCACAATCGCCCGGAGAACTTACATCCTGCTTAGAAGAACTCGAAGCTCCAGACAAAATTGCAGCTTCCTTAAAATCGGGGCTTATATTTACACTAGGGGAGGATTCCTTGACAGGGGAATGATCATTGTCATTTTTTTGGTCATCAGTTGAATTGATTTCACTTTCATTTGGAGTTTCACTAGCTTTAACACATGTTTCACATTGACTAGAAATATCTTTAGAATTTTCTATGGTGCAACAATCACTATCGACAAAATGTTCACTTTCTATGCCGTTTGAGAGTTTTGTAGGCCCATTCAAACTAAGTCCACTAAACTTTTCACACGACTTAATTAAATCGACATCTGTAAGAACTTCGTCAGTTTTAGAATGTAAAATTGTTAAGTTGCAATTAGTATCTTCCAATGTCTTCTTAACATCTTTCTTTTTACTCGAAATAAACTTTTGAGAGTTAACTTCAACACTTAAACCATTATTTTCACTGTTTCGTTCTTGATGTTGTTCCATGTTACTTTATATTACGAAATTGGAAACAAGTGCTCGGGGCTGTTAGAAATAGATAAATATTTACATCTATACATTATAGCAATTGATAAGGGTCTAAATGAGAAGTCAATTGGTGACAGCAAATGCACACTACTACTAGGCCATATTAAAGTGTGGTTCACCAAGTTAAAGCCATCTAGATAACGAAAGAACCTATACAATCAGCTGGGTAAATACCCTATCGAGAAGAGAGCACAAATCGATACCATTCTCTGAAACTTTTATACATCTTAAAGTTTTCACTCTAAATTAATCCATTTATATTTTTAAAAATTATACTATTTTTATTGTTTTATATGCAGTTTTTTAAAGAATTTATGAGTAACAATAGCGTTATTGATAATTCCAATGAGAAAAATTACAAAGGGCACGTGTGGGAAGGTTATTTCATGGTTAATGTTTGTTTAGCTTGTTTGGAATGTCAGTGATTATGGAAACTCTAAAATGGTAGAAAGAGTATTCGTCACCGTTGGAACTACTAAATTTGATAAATTAATCAATACTATTGTTAGCCCTATTGTTATCAACGTAAGCTATTTCTTTTTAAAAATATTCTAATTTTCTAGTAATTTATGACAGCATGTAGTTGTTACTCCGTTTTACTTAATCCTCTTTTGCTTCAGTGTCAAACAATGTGCAATGTAAACTTTTTTTTAATTTGAAAAAATAAAACTTTTATATCAGATGACTTACAAAGTCAGTAAAGTTTTACCTTAGCGAACTGCACTCCTTCACTTAATCTGAACTACTAAAATTTGAGTCAATAATTGAATAAAATTTTACTTACAATTTTTGCAAGTTTTTACTGAAAGCAAATGATTCATGTTGTACATACATGGAACTATGGTAAATTGGCTGGAATCATCTTTACTTGTTTCATTATCAAAGCAAAAGAACGGTCAAAATAGGAGTTCACCTTTAATTTTAGTGAATTTCACAATAATAACAATTCTTACTAATGACAGTATGTCGCTTAAAAAGTAATTTACTTAGAAAATTTGAATTATTTCTTGTATTTTTTTTTAAACTTTAAAAGCGACTTATAATTATATTTAGATATCTATTTTGTGTTACATAACACCGGTAGCCATAATAACAGGCAGGAAGAAATTCAAGTTTCTTCTTCAACCGAGTTTTTTTTTTTGGATCTAGGAGCAATGTAGTTTACTGAATATTTTATACACAAGCATTTAAATTCTGAGATCATTTATTGCAAGAGAATTGCCCTGAAAATAACATCAAAAGAATTTAATGCTTAGTGGTAAATGTCCCCTAAAGTTTATATTATTTCAATACTGTTTGCAAATGTCATTTTTTTAAATTATCTTTAACACAATATATATAAAGTGCTTCATAATGTAACAGCTTATTGTTAATATGACATGGGCAGGAGTCTGGTTTACTCAAGGCTAATAAAATCTCGTTCGTGAAATTTTGACGTTAATTTTACAGGTATATTTTGGAAATAACGATTGTTGTGTAACATATATATGTATGAATCTCTCATAATTCAAAAATTGGCTTGCCTTAGTATGTTGAAATTGTATTAGAGGGATTATTACAACTTTTAGTTGTGCACTTCCTCTTTCAACTAAAATTGACTGAGGAGGAGGGAAAAAAAGTCTGTCTCACAGGGGCTGCACGAACTAAGCAGATTTCCCTCATGCTGGTATGACATCCTACTGATCCTTACCCCCAATATGTTTTCTATTTCTGTTGGTTTTGGAGCAAGGATTATCCTGATTGTTTTCCTTCAGCTTTCTTTATGCTATCAAGATCACTTTTGCAATTGAGGTTAAGAGTCTTACTGGCATATAGGGTTTCCAGCTTTACAACTGCGCTATAATGATGGATTTTAGCAGATTTCCATTAAGGGATGTGTGTGTGTGCGCATGCGTGTATATATATATTTGTCTGTTGTTGTTTGTCTAGCGGTCACAATTATTGTTTGGTCATTACCAAACTTCATATTTAGTCGTTTTATGTAAAAAGAGAAATCAATTTCAAGGGAAGAATTTTGAAAATTCAAAATATCTTTGTTACTATAAATCAAATCGAATATGGTAAAGAATGAGTCATATTACAAATTAAATGTACTATAAATATTGTTATATACATTTACCTTATACAGATATTTACATTTTCCAGTTTTCAGCCGTCAGTAAACCCCCACTTCTACTCGTGTTATGTAAACAATCTCTGTTTATAATAAACCACATTATTCGAACCTTAAATACCAAATATTGTTTTCCAGAGACCTTTATCATACGAGATAGATGAATATATGTTATTGTTATCCCCCCCCCCTCTGTCTTAAATTCTTAGACTCCTAACATTTGATTGATTGAGATAAAATTTATTCTTATTCATTATAAATTACAGTACTAGATTTAGTACATAGTTACCTGTTTGTTTACATTTGAGACACTTTCTGCCGGGAGGGGAAAGATCTCTTATTACCGTTTGTATTTATTCACCTAAAATTCACTGTGGTGTTGTATTAGCAATATTTAGGTTTATCTATTATTAAACTTCCTGTGGGAAATCTGTTTCGCAGCCCCTGCGTGATGGACTTTTTGTGTTAACACTCATACCTTTTTTGTTTTATATTATAAATTATTTTGTTGCAGAGTCTTAAAAAGAAAGGATGTAAGAAAATTGTCCTCCAGATCGGGAATGGTGTTGAGCCGATAATCGACGATAGGATAGGAGATGGAGTGAGCATAGAGTATTACCGCCTCAAGGACTCGATCAGAGAAGACATAGCAGATTGCGATCTAGTTATCAGCCACGCAGGAGCTGGCTGCTGCCTAGAGACTCTCGAAGCTGACAAACCTCTCATTGCAGTTATCAACCAAGATCTCATGAACAACCATCAGGTTGAAGTCGCCTCCAAACTCAATGACGATGGCTATCTTTATTCTGCGACTTGTGATAATCTCTTCTACATAATTGACAATGCAGACTTTTCGAAACTTAAAGCTTTCCCTAAGAGAGACCCTTCATTATTCGCTAGATCGTTAGATTATATAATGGGATTTTCCTAGCATCAGCATTTTTCATGCGGCTCTGTCCGTAGTGATTGGATATTTCTTTTATTATAGTAATGAATAAATTTTTCTTGCATAAGTTTTATTATGAACAAAAAGACATTGTTTAATAGAAACATTGTTATCATTAGCAGATTTCCTTTGTAAAATAAATATTTGTATATTTGTAGTAGCTGTAATTTATTGTTTGTTAGCAAACTATATCTTTCATTTAAAACTCACCATGTGTTAATGACAGAAATATGTTCACGAGTGGGAGCTAAAATGCACAATCTCTGATGACATGAGTTGGATTGAAATATGTTAATATGACCAATTTATGTTGTTTTACACTTCTCTGCTGGGAACTCATTCTGCTTCTCAAGGATGTTCTTATCTTGCGTTGTCAGTATTGTTTAGATTATATTTCTCCGGTTTTATAACTGACTTCTTCATCTGGAGATTGCAGCTCCAGATCTTTTGAAATGAAAATGAGGAAGAATATAATCGGTGTACTATGGATACTGTGAGAGAAAGGCCGTCTTTAAAAATCAGAATAACCGATCTTGGAGGATATTTGAGTTATTTTTAGCCTTTTGTAGTCTCCTCCCCACTACTTTTCGTGTGATTTGTACACGGAAAACTGTTATACCACTGCTAATAGTTAAGTACACCTTAAATTCGAGTTTCAAGAATGTTTTATGCTGAGTTCTTATTGAAAGAGAAATATTGAATTGAATGCCAGGCAATTTTAATTACCTCTGTGAGGGAAATCTGCTTAGATTCTGTGGCTGCTGCGTGACAGATTTTTTTATTATTATATCAGTCAATTATTACTATTTGCTTAGGTTTCATTTATGGGGAAGAACAATACATTTAATTGGGGCATTTATTTATATATATTAGGATATAAGAAATATGACTGAGACTTGAATACATTGTTTTCGTATGTAACACCATTTGTCTGTGATTCTAGCTCAACTGTGTTCTGTGATCATTGAAGTCATTAAATAGAAACATTTTTATCTTTAAGAAATATGCTTATTTTTGTGATCTTCCTTTTCCTTATGCTATCATCTTGGCTGAAGGCAGTGTTGGTATAACTGACGAACCTGGTTTTTTTTTTAGTTGAAATCATTTTTAGACTTGGTCATATAATTTTTATTTTTTGATTTTTTTTATAGATAATTATTAATTTTTGTTTGATCATTACCAAACTTTTAAAATGTTTTATGTAGAATTAAAGATCAAGTTCGTTAATGGCCGAAATCCGATCAGTGGGAAGGGGGGGGGGTTTAGAGGCGGAATTTTGAAAATTCTTAATATATCCGTTATTATGTGTTAGATCGAAAAATTGTATAGGACCAACCTTACCATTATAGGACCCCTCATCTTACTATAAAAGTAATTGTCTATAAATGTTGTTGCGATCTGGCTGCGGGAATAGGCAGTGGAAGCTGTAAGAAATGATAATTCCCACAACCAAATCACTAACAAGAATTTAGGAAGGGTTCACCAACAATCGACTCTGGACCCCCGTCCAGGTCCTGGTCTCCCGTCTAGAAGATACCGCATATAACTGATCTTAATCCCTTCGCCATGTCGCCCTTTTATAGCCTGAGCCGATGTCGCACTTTGCACCCGCCGATCAAAATATGCTCAAAAAGTGTATTTAACAGGAAATTATAATCGAAATTCATCCGTAATATTAATTAGTGTATCGACTTTAAGAGCTTTGAATGTTATTATAAAAATCCATCTGCGTTATCTACTAAAATACCAGAGCACATGGTGACTTAACTCCAAATTGGATATAACTCTTATTTAAAGGTAAAAACTAGACATTTAAGTATTCATAAATAATTATCTTAATATGCTTTGTGCTGGCATTATACAGAATATAAAATATATGGTCATTTGTGATGAGTTTTTGTAATGCAATGTCAGATTCATTACAATGCTAAAAAAGGGAGTTATATACAATTAGAAGGACTTATAAATGAAGTACATAATGGTAAATAGTATGTTTATTTACCTAAAAATGATGCAATAAATCTAATAATTTAGTTTTTGATAAATACTGTTGCCCTGGAGCTGCTATAAAATATCAAATCATCAAAAAAAAAAAAAAAAAATCATCTAATTTGATGACAAATAATAGCACACTTATATAATTATGAAAGAAAAAGAAAAGGCAAGAAGAAAGAAAAGAAAGGAATCTCATAAAGAAATGAGGCTTACAAAATGGCGATCTCTAAGGCATAGTGTTTTTAAAATTAATTATTTAAAAAAAAAATAATAGCTCTCTTAATATCTATTATGTGCTAAACAAGCGTAAAATATCAAATACAATTTTTAAAAATAATAAATAAACTAGTGAAACCTACATTTTTGAAGCAGTATTTTATATGTACAGAACACAATGCCCTTTGTTTAACAAGGTGTGTGTGAACATGTATGTGTTTTTAATAGGGATTATTCATGTCTCTATTATATAAATAGGAATTATTTAATATACTCAACTTTCTATTAATTCCACTTTAATGTATTTATTTCCCCTTTTTTTTTACAATTTGTGTTTTTGTTAAAAGGTTTTATTGATTTGATATTATTCATGTTGTGTTTCCGTAGTTTAATGCTTTATATTCTTCCTGTTTGTTTTAAAATTGTTTGTCATTTATACTGCCTTGTATAAACTAAAGGAGGCATTTAAATTGGACAAATGTTTACAATGGAATTATCCATTTTGCACTTCCCTGAAACAGTATAGGTCTGTACCTATTTATTTATCTTGCATTACTCAAAAATAACTAGCTTCAGAATATTGAAATTACACATTCGGAATTGTTGTAAGATCTAGTTGTGCATCTCTTCTTTTAGGAGCAAAATAAAGAATCTCAAATTTTTCGTACAATAAATTTGTATATGATCTTTGTTGTTTTCCATGAAAAGATCTATAAAATGTGCTCTATGACATTTTTTAATCAGATGCATTGGAACTGAGATATTGCATGTCACTTCTAAATGAAGTGCAGCCAAACATTTTGTTGCCTACACCAGAGCTATTGAGGTCGTCATGACACTATTTCCGAAATTTTTCTTCAAAAGGCCATTGATCCTAACTAATAGATGGCGAAAATGAGATCCATTCAAAACTCTCTCTCTCCACATATATGTCACCACTCTTGTTTAATCATTTCCAAACTCGATATTTAGTCGTTTTATGTAAAAAAAAAAAAGATCATGTTCGTTAACAGCTGAAATCGGACCAGGGGGAGGGGGGATTTAGAGTGGAGGAATTTCGAAAATTAGAAATATCTCTGTTACTATAAGTCGAATGAAAAATTGTATAGAAACAATCTTACTGTAAATTTTGTTTTCCCATTTATGTTTTTTTGTTCATTCCTTTTTAATTTCTATTTCTGTTTTTTTGTTCCATGTCAGTTTTTGGTTTTCCTATTTTGTTTTTGTGTTTCCTTTCTGGTTTTAGTTCTCCATTTTGTATTTGTGTTGCATTTCTGTTTTTCGGGTTCAATTTCTGTTATGTAGTTTTTATGTTTGTTTAACTGAATTTTATTTCGTTTTTAATTTTATACAGTTTTTTTTTTCTTGAGCAACATCGCCACAGTTGCAAAGCTCCAAATAAATAAATAAAAAAAAAATAAATTAAATTTACTATAAATATTGTTCTATACATATTTTCTGTATAATGAGTATTAACCGAGATATTTGGATTTTTATTTTTACTCATTCAGTAAACCCCCTCCTACTCATATCATACATCATATATCCTCTCGTGTCATATTAATAATAAGCTGTTATATCATGAACCACTTCATTACAAGGCTAAATACCAAATATTGTTTTCATTGAACTTTTATTTTGTGAGATACATGCAAATACGTTTTGTTGACCCTTTTTTGTTTTTTCTTGGATTACTAAAATTTAAGTGATTGAGATAAAACTGATTCTGATTCATTACAAATTACAGCACTAGCTTTAGTAAATTGTTTTCAATAAAATTAATATGTTTTATTCATATATATTTCATTAATTGTTTGTCTATCCATCTATTCAGCGCTACGAGGTTGGCTGGCTTGTTTGTTTACAATTCAGCCGCTTTCCGTTGTTGAGATTAGTAACTTGTATTGTAAGTTGACTGAAAGATTTCTCATTAGCGTTTGTATTTATTCCCCTGTATGTATATTTATCTATTGTAAACCTTGGCATGGGAAATCTTCGTTTACGCAGCCCCTGCGTGACGGACTTTATACTTTATACTTTTGGGTTAGAGGTAAGGAATAAACAAATCTATGTCAAAAGGAAATAGTTTATTATAGAAAAAAAGTAAATAAATAAATACATTCAAAGAAAATAACAACTTTCATAATTAATTCTTCACATCAAAACTAAAAATCATTCACTCATCATAAATACATTATTTATACTTATTTACAAAACGTTTAAAATTGCACACATATATACAACACATAAAATACTTGTAATAATCTGTAACAGCTTCCTCTAAAAATATAAACAAGTAATTCTATTTTTGAAGTTAACGGCGAAATTGCTTTAAGCTTAACTGAAAATTCCAACTAAGAACTGACATCTAATACTGGGCAATTTAATAAAGTAAAAAGGTTCAGTTTAACATTGAAAAAAATATTAGATATTCTAAATAATGAAGGTAGGCTTCCTCTAAATTAGCAACTCAAGAACTTAAATGAAAATAAACTAAAGTTTTTGTGAAGCATAAATTCTCTTACGAATTATTCCTAAATTTATTTTCTTTTTTGCAATTCTATTAGTTATTACAATTATAATTTAATAATATATTCATAAATAATTTAAATACATAATTTATATTTTTAAATATTTAATTTTTTTTGGTTTACAATTTTATTATTTTTTAAAGAAATAGTATACTTATTTAAAACTCTCAGTTTTTTTTTTTTTTTTTCAAAGAACTAACACTTTTTCTATTAAAGATGTTTTTGTCACAAACTTATTCCTAATGAATTAAATAAAATTGTACTTTAATGATAGTTTACATAAATAGACAAATATTTGGCATAAATTAAGTTATTGTAAGTACTTCTTCTGTACTTTTTCTTTCAACAATAACGTATTGAAACGATGTGACTCCTAGTTTTGAAGTCGGCTTGCCGTATCATGTATAGTAGAGTGACTAGCGTTGTACCCTATGAGTTGATGATATGTGATATCCAATCGACGGTGTGTGCTACCCTGTGATATATGCCTGGCTGGCCTCGCTGGGCACACGAATAGCCTGCTGACACTATTCCTATCAGGAACCATCTACCGCTCCTCTCCAGCATCAGCGGTCCTCCCGAGTCTCCCTGAAATCAAATATTTTTATTTACATTAAATGTTATATAACATAGTAGGATTCATCAAATATTTTTATTTCATATACAAAAAATGACTAATATGTCAATGTAACATCTATAATGGGCATATTTCATGTCAAAAGCCATTCTGAGCACACATCCAGATCTGCCATCCTTATATCTGAATACTCAAAATTCTTAAGGGTGAAACATTTTTCAATGTGTAGTAATTTACATTAGTTACTTATTAATAACTTAAAAACTAATTTATATTTTTGTCACTATCTGTTGTCCCCACATGTTAACCTGAGATAATTGAAAAGACATATTGAATATTATAAGGCTAATATTTTATTTAAAATACATACCAATTTATCTGCACAAAGAGTCTCAATTTTCCTTATTTAATCAGTCTTTATTAATTAACAATCTGATGATATTTTAAGTTGCTTGGTATAAATTTGATCATTCATGAATTATTTCATTTGATTAATGATAATAATATTTTTAGTGGCATATAAATCCACTTCTTAAGTGTCCACAGTTAAAATTTCTTAATAATTTATTTAATTATTAGGGCTCAGGTTAGCCATGTAAGTTAAAGTGTTGACCTTAATCTCTCTTAGTAAACCTAGAGTGCCGAGTTCGATTCTCGCCTGGGCAAAGGAAATTATTTAGTGACGAAATTCATTAAATATCATCTTAAGTCCCACCCTGGCTAGAAAAGGGTGGTAACCATAGATAACCCATCCCAATTAGCCTGAGTTGCAAAACGTGGACATTAATAAATAATAATAATAGTATTTAATTATTAATTTTTATACTATGAGCATAAGCGAAGCACTTGTTTGGTCACGTTAAGTGAACCTTATTTTTTGTCTATAATGACATGTAACTAGCTCTAGGACACTATAAAATACGTTAACAGATAAAGCGAACAAAATATATAAATATAAATAATAATATGATTTATTTAATTTCAAATTATTCTATTTAATTATAAAATATATGCTGCTTACCTGACAGCTGTCCTTGCCACCTCCCCTGTAGCCAGCACACATCATTTCATCATAAATAACGACATTGATGCCGTTATTGCGATGCCATCTCTCGCATAGTCTGTTGTCTATGACGGGTACGTCGACTGCTTGCAAAGTTTTTGGCCTAAGTCTCGAACCTATTAAACATATAAGCAGTATTCTTGATGTTCTTTCAACATACATAATATTTTATTGGATAATCAGTTATGGATAGGTATATTCATTCTGCCTAGAGAACAGTTATGATAGGGGAAATATGTATAGAACAGGAGTTAAAGAAAAGATTAGTCTTATAACATTTTTTGTTCTAACTCATAATAATGGAAATATTTCAAATTTTTTATTTCCTCCTTTGGAGCCCTCTTCCTTCCTCCTGGTCTGATTTAAGCCATTAACAGACTTGACCTTTAGTTTTACATAAAACATGTAAACATCCAATTTGGTTCACGATAAAAAAAATTATGACTACTAGAGTCTTAGATACACTCCCCAACTCACACTCATGCGTGTACACACACATACTGTAACATGTACAATTTCCAGAGCTATAGATTCAGTAAAAGGGGCATAATAAATGACAAGTGTAATAAGCTTTTAAAAAACCATGATAAATGAAGTAGTCAGATTCGCCGTTAGAAGCTCTTCACAAACAGCACGACATATTTGTATATTGGATATAAAATATAAGATTTAAAAAGGAAAAATTTTGGAAGACAGCAGGCATTTATTTTTCGTGTGATGAACAGATAATGTTTGAAAACAAATCAAATATTTGCAATGTGTGCCCTTTTTCGAGGAAGTGGAAGAATAAGCAAGCTACCTCCAGAAAGAAAGAAACATTACATTTACACGGAGGGAGCAAATAATTATTACACGCCTTGCTATAGGCCATTCTCACCTAACACATGGATTCCTAATAGAAAAAAGGTACAGGCAAAATGCGATGTATGCAATGTACCCCTTTCTATAAACCATTTACAGACTGCAGAAAACGTGAACATTTAAGGATATCCCATCACTTGCTGACTTAAGCTAGCCCACACATGCCCATAATTATTCAGTACTTCAAAAAAAACACAAATATATAGACAAAAATTTACACTATAATTTTAAAATTGGATTTTAAACAAAATTGGATAATTTTACAATTTTATATATATATATATATATATATATATATATATATATATATATATATATATGCATGTTTGTGCGTGAAGGCTGATATAGAGATTGGAGAAACGTTTAGTTATGCTGGACCTGTTTTTTACAGTACACATTATTGTCAATTCTTGAAATATACATTTATGTAAAATGTTAATTAAAAAATGGCAAATGAATATAATTATGAAATGGGTAAATTTGAGTACTTGCCTGGTTGAAGTGCTCCCCATCCTGCAGCCCATCCGAACTGGCCTAGGAAGTCCTCTCCTTTGGTCGGCAAGCATATCGGAGCTATATGAGGCATGTACTGCACGGGCCGATCTAGTCGAAGAACGGCTACATCAAATCTAGCCCACAAATCAATACTATTAGCTTTTCAACACTTAAACTGCTTCTTTAATAAATAGCTTATTTACAAATTGGATTGAATTATTATCACATCATTATTTTGAAATACATTATTCTCCCCAAAGCTTTTCTATCCTTCATTTTTTAAAGCATAAAATAAGAGAATTTGTGATATATTGGGTTGTTGCTAATGTGAGATGTGTAGGAATGAGAGTTTATCGAATGCTCAAAACCAAAGTACACTAATGTTTTGGTTAATATCAAAACTGGAGAAAAATATTTGAAGCAACAATTGTAGAAAATTTAATTTAAATTGAGATTGGCAATATAACATTTGTTTTATTCAAATTATAATAACAGATAGTTTATATTAACCCCTCTAAACCCCCCCCCTCTCCTCCTGCTCCAATTTCAGGTATTAATGAATTTAACTGTTTCTTCTGAACATAACGTTTCATTCAATACCAAGTTTGGTAACAATTAAACAGAACTTTACAACTGTTAGAGCAGTAACTGAACAAATTATTTTTATTAAGGTTTAAATCATTTTAATAAATAAAGAACTTCAACTAATGTGTATTAATATAGTACTTCAAATTAAAATTAAATTTGTATACTTCATAATAAACTTATTAAAATGATTTAATCCTCAAGGAAAATTACTTTTATTGTAAGAAAAACTAAAAAGTGGAAATTATATTTGAAAAGGAGCTAAAAATAAAGGGTTGTTTTGTGTTGGGAACAATAAGGCATTTATAACACACAAAGTAAAATAATTTAATCTCATTTCTTGCTACAAATAAAATGTATTCGATTGGCCAGCTTCAAAATAAATGTTTTGTAGAGTGATGATGAGGCTAAATTAGTACCTTCCTTCATGAAGGTCTCTTTAAGAGTGACTAGAGCCAATGTGGTTGGCTACCAGCTCATCAACTGTTCTAACTAAAGTCTAATTAGTGAACAAGCAGTGCCTCACAATTATGGCCAGAAACATTTCAGCGTGTACTACACAAATATAATAGTTATATTATTATAATATAACATATTGTTTTGACCTTATGCGTTCTCATTATAAGTATCAGCATAAGGTCTCAATCAAACAATATTTTGGATGTATTTTTTTGAAATATGAAATTAAAGTAAAGATAACAAAATTGGGGGAAAGTGTCTTCAGTCTGGCCTGATGCAATAAGCACCACGTATTTTCCTAAAACATAATTTTATTTACCTATTATTTTTTTTTTGTGAGAGTAACACAAATAATTTTAGCATGCAACTTATTTAATTTATTCTTTAATTCCTACAGCTTTTAAATATTTAAATACCTTTTGAAACCATGAAGCAAATGCCTCAATAAAAAAAACCCTTGAGAGTAGCTTTACCGTAGTTATTAGTCACAAGAATAATCAAATAGAAAAATTGCTTTTATTAGCTGCTAACTGTACCTGGAATGGATGTGTACATCTGACCAAAGCAAGCAGGTCTGGATTTAAGTTACAATAACAATTACTTCCTATATATATATAAGTCCCACCACAGAGGTGCTGCTTAAGCTTAAAGTAAGTATCTTTCCCTCCCATTTGTGCAATACTGCACTGATGTCATCACACTTTATATTCTTTATTTCTCCCATAATAACTCAATATTGGAGCTAGAGTAGAAATATGTAGGATAAAACTATAGAAAATAAATCTTGCAATAATATTAGTTATGTAATTTTTTTTTTATTTGACTCAGAATGACATAGATATATTGAATTTTGTATTATACCCTTCCCCTTCTTTTCCAACAGAAACAATACTTCATATTTATTCTAAACATGTTGTTTCGTGATCTATGGGCTCATTGCTAATGTGAACTACTTGGAGCAGGAGTGAGGCGTTGTGGGGATGAAAACTAATAATTCCGAATATCTCAGATAACAATAAGATTTGTTAAATAAAATTTTTAAATTTGCATGTTCTGATTTCAGTCATTAAAGAACTTGATCATACTTTTAATAGGAAATGCTTAATTATGGAGTTTGGCAATAATCGAGCAAACATTACGATTGCTAAACCAGGAAGAGGCTAATATGTATATTTCAGAACTTACATTTCTCAAGAAACATCGATAGCTGATTTACATTAGGGCATATCTTCTAAAATAATGGTGATTAAGTATTGCCATTTTAGATTTATTCTTGTGACTATTATCCTAAATAAGATAGTGTAAGTTTTATAATGGATATATACATCCTATTATCTGAAAATAATTCTTTAACTGATTGAAAAAAAAAAAAATGTTTGAAAAGAATGATTTTACCTGTAAAGAGAAAGTCAATGTAGTCGCTGGTAATGATGGCGTTGTTGTGAGCCGTCGAAGTAAAGCTTGACGTTAGATTGCTAACTAAGTGAGAAGCTTTGAGAGTAGTCAGAGTGAGAGAGAGAGAGAGTCCAATGTAGACCAATTAGAGAATGTACTGTAGTAAGTGCCTTGTGTTTCACATTATACCTACAGTCTTACTAGTAGCTCACTTAGATATTTAATCACAGGAAAATAGAAAGGTGTTGTCTTACTCTACAGCTAAAGTCGATTGAAGAATAACATTTTAAAAATGAACCTTCCAATGCAATAGGAGTATTTTAACTAAAGCCATATACCTATGGATGCCAAATGTTTAGCCAAGTCTTTCGTTTAGAGTACTGCTTTACAGGAGCAAAAGTTGTACTCTTCACAAATAGATTGGAACCAATGGTCATGTGGATTTGGGTCAGAATTACTAGAACAATTTGGACTAGAAAAAAATCCAACATGGAAGTTCTAAATGAGGTAAGTGAAAGTAATAGTCTAATCAAGGTCATGGAAAATATAAGTCTGTCACGCAGGGGCTGCATTAATTAAGTAGACTTCCCACAAGTGCCACATATTTGCATTTATCTCAAAAAGTAAAAGTTTAATGAGAACAATATTTGGTATTTAAACTCCAAATAAAGTGCTGCATGATGTAACAGCTTACTGTTAATATGGCATTTGTAGGAGGGGGGGGGTTACTGAAGGCCAAAGACTAAAAAAATGCAAATATCTCTGTTAATAATCAAGATGGTGGAAACACAAAAATAACAATATTTATAGAACATTACATTTGAAATAAGATTGGTTCTATAAAATGTTTCGATCTGTCGCATAATAAGAGAGATATGAATTTTCGAAATCCCCCCTCCCGCTGGTTATAATTCAGCCATTAAGGAACGTTTTATATAAAATGTTTATATATCCAGTTAACAATCAAACAAATATTGTGACCACTAGAGTGTTAACAGACAAATATATATGTATATAATTTTGAACAGACCTCATTTTCAACATCTACTAGGTTGGATGGATGGACTGGACATTTGAAGAAATTTATCAAAAATCACATCATGCTTCAATAGCTCAATAGCTGATTTCATTAGCTGAAATCTGCTAAAATGAGGGTGAACCTTCCTGGGCATAACAAAGGCACAACAATTTCAACTAATTTCAAATATTTTAAGGTAAGGTCATTGAGGATTCCTAGAAAGTAATTTTTTGAAATGACTAAACATCTTATTGATTTCTGAGGGTATAGTAAAATGAAAAGAGCAGCTTCCAATAAAGCACAATGGCTGCAACTACAAGGCGTAGCCTGGAGATTATGATGATGATGTCTGCCTGTATGCTATCGGTTTCGGACTTGCATTCCATGGCCAAAATGTGTAGCACAACAAATTATTATATTTCTCCTATTGAATGTGAGAGGTGTCAGTGCTGTAATGAGAATGGTCTAAATCCTCGTAACTAGAGGTGCAGGGTTCATGACCTGCGACTGCTTACTTGATTTATTTTAGCTGTGTGCTTACCGGGCTTTGCCATTAGGCATCTCCCCCAATGCCAACTCAGCTTCATGAGTCAAATAAGTAGCAACTCGAAGAAAGAAGGAGTAATATTTGAGCGAGATATTTTAATCTTTTCTGATGAAAACAAATTTTTTACTTCTTACATCTTCATTTCACATTTGCACTACATTATTTGAGTCCTAAACGCCACCTCTTCAGGTACAATTTCCTTCAAATTTATGAAATGTTTGTTGCAATTACAAACATTTCTTCCACCTTGGACAGTTGTTAACGCCCAATGAAAATGAAGTACCTTTCAGTACTGAACAATGTTTTTATATCACTTCTTAAAAAAAAAAAATATTTTGGCTTTGAGTCAATAAACTTGGCAAAAATAAAGTATTATCATGTTTTCAATTAGAGTATTTTTTCTTAAATCATTGAAATACTCAGAAAATATAATTGCCAATTGACAGCAAATCTAATGAATATGGTGTGTCGTAAAATTACTATTTTTCAGATCACATATTATTTACTTGCTCATATGAAGTAAAGGAAGTATTGTAATAGTAAAAATGTTCAGTTTTCAGATTATAACGAAATTATCTGTTTTTGACCCTACATGCATTATGACTAGTTTTGGAGTGATAACTACTATCAACATATTTTGCAAAACTAAAATAACTCTCCTTTTAGAATGTTTAATTTTTATATTTAGAATTGCTGGCAATGTCTAGTTGTACACTTCCCCTTTTGATTGAAATTGACCAAGGGAGGAGGTTAATTGGAGGTTTAAAAAAAATGCAAATTTCTTTGTACATATTTGAGATAAAAAAAAAAAAATTGTTAGAACCTTTTTGTTTATTGTGGAAATATCTATAAATCATGTTGTATGACATTTTTTGATCCTCTGCATTGGAACTGATAACAGATATCACTTTCAAATGGAATAATTAGAAGTGTCGAGCAGCCAAACATTTTTGTTAAATTTAATATAATAGGAATATAAAAAGGTGAAGTAACATCAGATTTTTTTGATAGTTAAGAGGCAAATATTCAGCCTGGGATTTTCATGGAGAAGTAAGTATGGCTGTTCTCCCGCTGACAATACCGGAGACATTTGCTCCCCTCCATATATGCTGAAGAAGCTAGGAGCATGACTAGCAAATTGTTGCTAATAAATACCATAACACTCTCATTAACCTCCAGAATCAAATAAATATTCCGCCATTAAGACAACACCTTATTTATTTTCCGTTGATTATGCTGAATACTGTGATATTGTATGCACAAATTCATAAAGTTATTTAAGTCTACCAAACTTTTTAGAAAACCTGGCTTATCTTCCAGTCAAAAGTTTAAAAATTGTCTTGGCCATTCAATCATAGTTTGTCATAGAGTAGGTGGGTTAATTAAGCTAATATGCCACTTGCTGGTATAGCAAGTGATCTCATCTCACCATTTATTCTCTATTTATAAATAAAATCTGACGAGAAGAAATGGGTGTTTACTGAAGATTGAAAGTATGGTATAGATATAATGAAATATTTTTGAGTCAAGAAATAAAATCTTAAATGATGACGTCATCACAATATGAATTTATATATATCGTATCTAATAAAGATTGTTGAAAACAATATATGGTATTTAAACTTGAAATAAAACGTTTCATAATATATTCAATAATTTTTAAATAAAGTGCGATGACTAAAAGAGGGCTTATACCGAAAGCTAAAAATTAAAAAATCTCAGTTAATATTCAAGATAGAAGAAAAGTGTATAGAACACCTTTTTAGAAATTAAATTTTCAACAAGATTGGTTATTTACAATTTTTCAATCCAACTCATTGTAACAGATATATTTTGACTTTTAAATTTCTTTGACGGGCCTCAATATTGGCTAGTTTGCTTGCCGACGTGATCTAGGACAGTCAAGAACTTTGGCATACCAATGGGCATATAAATGAAATTGTAGCTTTGCTGTATTTTTCGAGTCCAAACAGTATTTGTTAAAAGTTTTTTTTTTCAGAAAAAAAAGTGTGTATTAAGAAGTAACTAAGGCACTTTATCTAAAATAAAAAATTTCATTTCGATTTTGAAAATTAAAAAAAACAAACAACCATGATGTAAATAAGATTTTGAAAAATGGGTTCAACATTTGCATCCTTAGTTTTTTTGTTTTTATTAAAGAGAAGAAAATATAACTATTCGCTAAATCTCTCACAGTTCTACATATTATTTGAGGAAAATCAGAGATGATGCTGCCTCGAAGTGAGCGAGCTCCATATTTGTTTGAAACTTCTGTCAAGCTGAATTAGTGGGAAATTCAAATAAAAAAGATAAATTAAATATTTTAAGGTCCTAATGTATCTTAAAAATAATTTTAAACATGCAACAGCTGACAATTATCAGTTTTCATTAGTTTTTAGTTATATTAGTACAATATCATAGTTTTAAGAAACTTTCTGTTTTGCTCAAACCCTCTTTTCAGCTGGGTCGATCATTAATTAGGAATAATTAATCTAAATGGTAGCGTAGGGCTAGAGTACCTGTCTGCTTGTGGTGTGAATTTAAAATATGGATGAACAGAGATGTGCCTCACTCCATATGTGTAAGCAGGCAGCGGTTCGACGGCTGAGTTTATCACATAATCTCCGAGGGTTACCTGCACTTGCCTTGCGTTTGCTCTGAAAACATACAAATATTTATATTAGTTCGTTAAACATTACTCCACCATTTATATTTTATTAAACATATTCAAAATCAAGTAGCGAAACATCTGTTGGAGTTGTTGAGGAGTGCAATAGACAGCACTGCTTTTACAAAAAGACCTCTAACAAATACATTATTTCAAGCAAAGTTATTTCAAAACTGATTTCCATTGTCAGCTCTTTACAACATACATATATATGTATATGAAATTTGTTGCTTTAAAATAAAATTATTTTTAAGTATGAATATATCTAAAAGCAATTGCACCTAACAACTACTTAAGTTTGGGAGCCGATCCTAGGCTTCATTTTTAGCAAAAAACATTATAGACTATGGCTTATAGTTTAAAAGTTTCATTGATAAATATATTTTTAAGTTTTCCACAAACTAGAGGCATTTTTTAGTATTAACTCCTTTTATCTCGAAGACTGTTCATCTCAAATGAAATATGACAGTGCCATTTAAAATTATGAAAAATTTCTTATAAAACTAGGCAGTTCCTGTTTAAATTAGATAACGCCTATTTAATATTATCTATAAAAAGGCAAGCAGAACAACAAGAAGGAAACAAATTCGACTGAATTTCAAATTACCGATTCCTTTCCCATCAATTAAAATACCAAAGTTCAGGAAAAGTATCACCATTTACTGAACTTATATATATAACCCCAGCAATTCCTTCCGTATATTTCTATTTTGAACGAAAGAAAGTTATTGAAATATGATAGAAAGCTCAAAAGTCGGTTTGATCATCAAAGGAATTGAAACCTTTTATTGAAAACTGATCACTAATCTTTTAAAAATTGGTTTGGTGCAATAATTACTCTGAAAATTAAAAATAAGTAAATAAATGAAATAGTGATAGTGAAGATGCAGAGTTTGGCCTAATAAATATAATAAAATTATAGATTCTATTGATAAAGTGATCAAGGCCTCTAACAATTGTTGGTCTTATTCATTCCCTGAACTAAACGACTGGAAATATTGTTATGAAAATGCAAACTCAAAATAAAGATCAGAATAATAAATTAATTATTTCAGATTAAATATTAAAAAGGAAGAGGAAAGGATTAAAAACGGTTGGTGAAATCGATTTATCTAAGGGAATGCTAAAAATGAAACCATTGTCTATATAACATGTTTTCTCCGGGATGAAGTATAGAATCAGCTTTTGATCTTACACAGTTGTAATGTTAGGTAACCTGTATATTATTATTATACACCTCTCATTATATTACTTACTAGCTATAAATATAATATTATAGCAATATCTCGCTGATTGAAAAATATGCACACTTTATATCAATTTATTTTTTCAAACATATTTTCGAATAACGGACACCTACTGTTAGAAATATAAACTTTCATTTTCTATCACTTGTTTTGAGGAGTGAGTGCTGGTAGCCCAAGTTAAGCTATTTGAAATATACCCATATTGTCACTAATCTATAATTTTATATGAGACAATTTGTATGAGATATACGTTACAAAAGTTAATAATACTAGTGAAATATAGGAGAGGATTTACCTTGCAACACAGTGTCCAGCAGTGACAACATGGTACCTATTTACAAGGGAGCCTCCACACCTGCTCGAACCGATCCTGATATATGCCTGCGTATCCAATTCACAACATCATTATTCAGTATATATTATTCAACACTTACCCATAATCATTCTGTGTTCAATTATAATCTACTTTGAGCGACAAGAAATCGATCTAGTATGAATAAAAAAATAAAGTAATAAATAAAATGATGCAACAAAACGTTTATAAACTGTTTTATTGTCTTGATATTTATTCAGTAACTTTGATTTTCAGGTTTAACAATGGCACCAATAAATACTAACATAAATAAAATCAATAATTTCAAAAATGGGTTTCTTCTAGCATTTAGAGATTATCAAAATGCCTGTTAGACAGGGAAGCAGATATCCGAAATGCCAACTGCTGTAATACTATGCTGATGACATCACTTCATATTCTATTCTCTATTTCTCCCATAATAAGAAGCAATTGAAATTTAAACTGAACATGAGATGCTTATTGGCTTATCTAAGTGAAATACACTGAGTAGAAGCTGGAGTATACTAAGCACTGAGAACTAAAAAATAGAAATAACTTGGTTAATATTTGAGTTAGAAAAATCTATATAAAACTACAATATAAGAATGTTACACTATCACAAACAATATAGCTAATATAACATATTTCAATCCAATTGATAACAGTTATATGAGATTTTCAATGCTACCCCCTTTAAACGGAACTCCTTCCTCTTCCTCATTCTGTGTAACTCATTAATAAGTATGCTCTTTAGTATTGCATCAAGTGGTTAAATTAAAATATGATATTGACCAAATAAAAAAGTTTGCTTATAGAAAATAAAATCACATATAATGCCCAATTGATAGCATCACATATAATTTTCATTTATCTTGCATAGTAAAGATCCGTTGAATACAGTATCTGATATTTAAGCTTCAAATAAGATTTTCCATGATATACAGGCTTCCTATTTTCCACTCAGAGTATCCCTCTAACGTGGGAATGTATTTAAATGTTGTGTGCTCCATCCTTTGGATACTACACACCTGATATGTAGGCTTATTTTTAACTCAAGGTGAGGATCATTGAAGTTGTGGATTACTAAATGTTGAAAACACAAATATACAATAAGAATGGTTCTATAAAATTGTTCCATTCCACTAATAAAAGGTGATATTTCAAATATTCTAAAATTATCTTTCTCTAGCCCCACTTCCTAACTGTCTCACACTAGTGATCAAACATCACCACGTATTAGGGGAAAATTTATGTTGGTTTCATTATAAATTGAAACACTAGATATAATAAATAGTTTTCAATAAAATTAGTATATTATATTCAGATATATTTCAGTTATTGTTTTTCTTTCTGATCAAGAATAATTCTATTTTTGAACTCTGAGAAGTTGGCTGACCTGTTTGTTTGCAATTCATACGCTTACCATTGTGGAGGTTATTAAAATGTAAATTGGCTGAAAGATTTCTCAATTAATATTCATGGTGGTGAGTATAAAAGTATTTAGACTTATTTATTGTAAAACTTTAAGTGGGAAGACTCCTTAATTTACGCAGGGTTTGCTGACAGTATTTTACTGCATGTTATTCAGTTTATTATAAAGTATTCGTGAGCCTCTGTCATGTTTTAATATCGGTTTAATCTGAGATTCTATGCATTATATTCTCATATGAACTGAAAGCTGAAAGTAATGTTTCCGAAGCATTTTGGAATATGTATACGGCTTTTGGTGGTGGCATAGAGTGGATGAGACACCTGTATATGCTCATGCTTTAGGTGTCAATCTGCCAATGTAGTCTGGAGAATATGAATCTTGTCAGAGGAAGGAACATATTTATTTGCGTGTCACTTCTATATTTTAATTATTTAATAGTTGTTACCATTTTGACATAATTTTGAAATAATTGTGGCTATTCTCTATAATTATTGAATATGTTTCTGCAATAAACCGCATGTAGGATAGGATCTCTTTGTAATAAAGAATTTATATCCTCTTTTGCGAAGTTATGTATAACCAGCTGTTATGAAATAAAGTTTAGCAGTGGTCTTGCATCATTGTGTTAACATTCATTTTATTAGGTTAGTTTATAACTTTAAAACATGGTGCAGTTGGTAGGATCTTCTCTTGTAAACTTCTAGAGTTCAACTCTCTTTTCAGATATTCAACTTCATATATATCATCAGAAATGGAAATAATCTCTGCAACGAAGTATTTGATACTTTTCTTGACAGCAAATTTTACTAACACAGAACTTCCAATCTGAATATTCATGTTATCTCGATCATCCAGCTCAGTAAAATCCTCTTACGAAAGACCAGATACTTCAAATAAATTGTCAATATTCTCGATCAGAATCTGGGGTAGGGAAAAGCTTCCTAGCCGATTTAGTAATGGGCTACAATGTTTAGTTTGCTTTTTAATTTTTTTTTCCAGTTTTCAGGTGGTATTTTCCATTTCAATGTGTCCTTTCTCAGATTTATCCGTTAAAATGCAGGACTTTCTTTTAGACCTTCCCCTATGGGTTAGCCTTTTTGTTAATGCTTTTTGTATATAAAATGCTGATGGTGAGGTTAAGCTGTTGAAAAATAGTTTAGTTATGGTCTTGTCATCGTCGTGTTAACATTTATTTTATTAGGTTAGTTTATAACCTTAAAACACCAAATATACCTTGTTAAACTAGACTGTCCAAAAAGTATTTTATTGTGGAAATTTGTCATTTCTTCCATTCATGAATTGTTATTATTATTATTTATTAACGTCCGCTTTTTGCAACTTAGGCTAATTGGGACGGGTTATCTACAGGTTACCACCCCATTCATGAATTATAAATTTATTTGATATTTTATTTGGCTTATACTCTAGTAACGAAACATTTCACACCTGTATAACCCAATAGAAAAATAAAAGCTACTCAATAAGAGAGTTTCATAAATATTGACAGATTTAGTAATTAGGCCGAGCCACCTGTGTACATTTTTTTACAAGGCATAAAATAACATTATAAAAAATAAAGTTATTAAAATCATATCAAAATAAGAATGTCATTTGGGAGGTATTGTTATAAGTGAGAGGAGTTACCTGCCAGGGGAAACTTCCGAACCCAGCTTCATCACCCCCTACGATTCTTCTTTGAGCACCCTGCTTCACAGACACACCACATCCTAAAAAAAGAAGGACAAAATAGGATAGATCAGTTGTCAAATTATTTTTAGAAAATTTTCGTTCAACATATATAGTATTTTAATAGGTCACACTAAGGCTTATGACAAAGATAACATTTCATTTTGATTTATCAGCATTTGCCGAAAAATCTAATGTCGCCACTGCATGGACATCTGTAGAATCCTGTTATATTTAAAAAAAACGTTTTGGTGTATTTCATTTAAAAATGATAAAAAATTTCCCCCTATACATCAGATCATATTATGTCATAGGATGTAATTTATAATTATTTGTAAGGTAAACAATTATGTTTTTATACCAATTTTTCAATACTTTAATAGGTACGAAGAAATCTGCCATTTTTTAATACTGCCCTTCTTTAAACTTGCCCTCCCCCTTAGTTGTTCGTATTCTCAAAGAAGTATGAAATCCGAGACTGGACGGTTATGGGGCTACTGTTCGGCTCACAAGGAGTCCTCCATCAAAAACCGGTGAAGATATTAATAGAACTAGAGCTAACAAATGGTGATCTGAAGAACTTATCCACACTTATCCTAAAATCATCAATTAGATTCATCAATCATAATTTATATAAAAAATAAAGATGAAAATAATAAGCTGCACTCTCACCTGAGATACGTCCCTAATTTGCACTATCCAATTTATTCCAAATTTTCATTTACAATTTAAACGAAATTAAACAAAAAAAAAAACATTATTACCTAGAAATTCGCAGATTAGGAGGCTGACCAATCAGGTACCCTCAGAAAGAGGGCAGTTTATTTTGTTTGTTTGTTTTATATATATATATATATATATATATATATATATATATATATATATATATTTGTGTGTGTGTGTGTATTTGCCTGTTACCGCGATCGCAATTTTGGTTTAATCGTTGCTAAACTTGATATTTAATCGTTTGATGTGAAAAGAAAGATCATGTTCGTTAATGGCTGGAATCCGACGATTGGTAGGGGGGGGGGGGTGGTGGGTTAGAGAGTAGGAATTTTGAAAATTCTTAATATCTCCATTATTATGCGTCGGATCGAAAAATTTTATATAACCAATCTTCTTGCAAATTTAATGCTCTATAAATGCTATGCATCTGTTGTCTCTCTATTGAATATTAAACGATATATTTACGTATTTTAGTTTTGGTCAAACTCTATTACCCCCCCCCCCACTCCTAGTCATGTCAGTTTAATAATTTAGCTATTATGTTATATCATGAACCACTTCATTCCAAGGTTAAATACCAAATATGATTTTCATTGAACTTTTACTTTGTGAGATACATACAAATTCGTTGCGTGATGATATATATATATATATATATATATATATATATATATATATATATATATATATATATATATATATATATATATCTATATATATATATATAATGATTATGACCGATGACCAGGTGAGGAAAATCTGAGAGACTCGAGTCATGAGAACGACCTATATTTACCAAATGCGGTAATTAACAGAGAACATATATGGGAACTTATTTTCTCAATCTTTCCTAAGTCTCAACCACTGACAGTACTTCTGCCACCAACGTCCTAACAGCTGGAGAAATGAGAAGATGTATTCATATTGCCGAGAATAATACAACTCCAGAAGTTCTCATTCCCACCATTGTCTCGCCTATCTCACACGCATATGCCTATAACAAATAATTAAGTATACAGCTTTCCTCCCCAATTTCATATTTTAGCAGATCTCCCTTAAGGGAAATCAGCTATTGAGGTTGTACTCATGACGCGATTTTCGCAATTTTTCTTCAAATGTCCATCGATCCTACCTAGTAGATGACGAAAATGAGGTCCGTTCAAAACTGTATATATATATATTTGTCTGTTACCGCTCTAGCGGTCGCAATTTTTGTTTGATCGTTACCAAACTCGATATTTAGCCGTTTTATGTAAAAAGAAAGATCAAGTACGTTAACTTCTGAAATCGGACCAGTGGGAGGGGGGGGTTTAGAGGGGAGGATTTTCGAAATTTCGAAATATCTCCGTTATTATGCGTCGGATCGAAAAATTGTACAGAATCCATCTTATTGCAAATTAAATTTACTATAAATATTGTCCTATACATTTATTCTGTATCTTGAATAAATATATTCATATATTGATATATCAAATATCTTGATATTTGCATTTGTATTCTGCGTGTGGTCGGCAGGAGTCGGTTATGTTCAGACCTTCCACTGAGAACTATTGCGGCCGTTTCCGTAACTGCTCGTCTCTCGAGAATAGGTTTAGAGATTTCTTACTACTACTGTTGTTATTAGGCAGATTTATCTATTGTAAAACTTCACGTGGAAAATCTGCTTAGTTTACGCAGCCCCTGCGTGACGGACTTTATTTAGTTCATTATAATGTTTCGGTCTTTGTGGTCATCTTAAAATAATCCTATGAAATAATTACTCATTATCAACATAAAAATATACAATCCATGACAATTATGACATATCGTAACATTCACATTTTGTGATTATTATTATTATTATTATTTATTTATTTGAGATGCTGCTACAATGGCGATTCATCTTTCAACATGTTAGAATATCATTTTACAAAATTAAATAATTATTAAAATTTTTACAAAGCTAAATTTTACAAAATAAATAGAATAGACAAAAACTAACTATAAATTGTTAGTATATCTACAAAATGAAGGGAAAAACAAACAAACAAACAAAAATAAAAATATAACAAAAACAATTTTAACATTCACTTGCTAGCATTGTTTAATATAATTTTCCCTTCTATTATAGTCCTAAAATGGTTTACTCCTTTAATAATGAGCAGGATCAGGTCTTTGTCAGTCTCACTGAAAATACTTATAAAAGTCAGAAGTATTTCTGAGTTGGTATTCTGGCAGGTGGAAGTGGCTTGTAATGTATGTGTATATATATATATACTAGATAACCCGGCAAACGTTGTTTTACCATATAAATTATTTCTAGTTTCTAGATAAATTCTAGTGTAGACAAAAAGTAACTTACTTATTATAAGTGTGTATGTGGTATATGCATGAGATAGGCATGGAGGGCTATCAACGATAAGGGAATATAAAAAAGTCCGTCACGCAGGGGCTGCGTAAACTAAGCAGATTTCCCACGTGAAGTTATACAATAGAGAAATCTTCCTAATAACAGCTGTAGTAGTAAGTAACCTCTAAACCTATTCACGAGAGGGACAAATAATTACAAAAACGGCCGCCAGAGCTCACGGCGGAAAGTCCGAACATAGCCACTGCTGCCGAGCACATGCAGAATACAAATGCAAATATCTCAGTTAATATTCAAGATAGAGAATAAATGTATATAACAATATTTATAGTAAATTTAATTTGCAATAAGATTGATTCTATAATATTTTTCGATCCGACGTATAGTAACGGAGATATTTTGAATTTTCAAATATCCCCCCTCTAAACCCCCCCTCCCACTGGTCCGATTTCAGCCATTAACGAACTTGATCTCTCTTTTTACGTAAAACGCTTAAATATGAAGTTTGGTAACGATTAAACAAAAATTGCGACCGCTAGAGCGTTAACAGACAAATATATATATATATATATATATATATATATATTTATATATATATATATATAATTTTGAACGGACCTCATTTTCGTCATCTCCTAGGTAGGATCGATGGACATTTGAGGAAATTTTTCAAAACTCGCGTCATGAGTACGACCTCAATAGCTGATTTCCCTTAAGGGAAATCTGCTAAAATAACAAACGCCAAACAATATTATTTTTAAGTTATTAAAGTATATTTCTTAAAATTACATTTCACATATTAATTACGACAGCAACACTAACAAACAACATCAATCTTTTAATGCTATAGCGTGAACAATAATTTTTGTTAGCCCATCTTTAGCGAGCACAAACAAACTGGATCCGTGTGAAAAACATGTTGTACTCAAATCTAAACCACAAATAGATATCGTTTGGCCTTGGGATTTGTTGATTGTCATTGCAAATTGAAATTTTATTCGAAGTACAGTTAAAAACACTATAATTGATCAGTTATCGAGCGGGATGATAATGATTAAATTACTATAATGGCTATAAAAAAATAGGGGTTGGTGATAAAAAAGTAAAAATGTAGGGTTGTATGAATTTTTTAATGCCACATTATAAAAAAATAAAAACAAAAAATTTCGTCCAAAAATTAAAAAAAAATGTTAAGGGTGAACAACCCTTATCAATTAGGGGTATGAAAAAAAAGTCCGTCACGCAGGCGCTGCGTAAACTAAGCAGATTTCCCACGTGAAGTTTTACAATAGAGAAATCTGCCTAATAACAACTGTAGTAGTAAGAAACCTCTAAACCTAAAACATTATTTAGGGCGTAATAACCCAGTAGTTTCTAGCCCCAAAAAAACAGTTAACCTAACCTCTAAACCTATTCACGAGGGACGAATAGTTATCGAAACGGCCGCCAGAGCTCTCGGCGGAAAGTCCGAACATAGCCTACTGGTGACCACACGCAGAATACAAATGCAAATATCTCGGTTAATATTCAAGATAGAGAATAAATGTATATAACAATATTTATAGTAAATTTAATTTGCAATAAGATTGATTCTATACAATTTTTCGATCCGACGTATAGTAACGGAGATATTTCGAAAATCCTCCCCTCTAAACCCCCCCCCCCTCCCACTTATCCGATTTCAGCCGTTAATGAACTTGATCTTTATTTTTACATGAAACGACTAACTATCGAGTTTGGCAACAATCAAGCAAAAATTGCGACCGCTAGAGCGGTAACAGACAAATATATATATATATATATATATATATATATATATATATACAGTTTTGAACGGACATCATTTTCGTCATCTCCTGGGTAGGATCGATGGACATTTGAAGAAAAATTTCGAAAATTCCGTCATGAGTACCACCTCAATAGCTGATTTCCCTTAAGGGAAATCTGCTAATAGATAGTAGCCGATTCTCAGACCTACTGAATACGCATATAAAATTTGGTAAAAATCGGTAAAGCCGTTTCGGAGGAGTACCGTAACTAACATTGTGACATGGAAATTTTATATATTAGATATATATATATATATATATATATATATATATATATATATATATATATATATATATATATAAATAAATTAAATCCGTAAAAGTAAACATTAAACTTACAGCTTTTTACTAGTTTTTTTAGTTCAGTAAGGCCAGTCTAGTTCTAAAGGCCATCAGACCAACATTCAGGACGTTCGGGCACTGACGATGATGATGCTCTGCATCGAAACCGCTCTGTCGTTTTAATAAACTATTACAGTGAAAGTGTAGGCATTTATTTCATC
Organism: Riptortus pedestris; assembly: GCA_019009955.1. NCBI lineage: Eukaryota > Metazoa > Arthropoda > Insecta > Hemiptera > Alydidae > Riptortus > Riptortus pedestris. Next base: position 256,956,791 of record CM032228.1, read on the forward strand.
TACCTACAACATACTTATTTGACTATGTAATTTTAGTGAGACTGAGAAAGGGCTGATTTTGGTCCTCGTAAAGAAGAAAAGTATTTCAGGACTATAATGTAAGGTAATATATAAAACAATGGTAGCAAATAAATGTCATTATATGCCACAATTTTCATAGATAGCATATTTTTATCTTGACAATGAATAATTATTAAATAGGATTATTTGAAGATGACCACAAATGCCGTAATGTTGTGAACTAAACTAAGTCCGTCACGCAGGGGCTGCGTAAACTAAGCAGATTTCCCGCGTGAAGTTTTACAATAGAGAAATTTCACGAGAGCCGAACAGTTGCGGAAACGGGACTAGCATTTGGCGGAAACTCACGACTAGAACCGAAGTTAGCCGATCTCATCTCGTCCGTTATCCGCTCACACTTGCAAAATGCAAATATCTCGGTTAATATTCAAGATAGAGAATAAATATATAACAATATGTATACAAAATTTAATTTGCAATAAGATTGATTCTTTATTTTTTGATTCGTCTCATAATAGCGGAGATATTTAAATTTCCGAATTTCTCGAATTGGCGCGATTTCTGCCAATTTACAAATATAATCTTTAGTGTTGACGGAAACAGTTAAATATCGAGTAGGGGATACATAAAATAAACAATTTCGATACAAGAAGGTAAAGAATTAATAATAATTAATAAACAAAGGTCTCATTAAAACAGTATTTAGTATTTTAGCTTTTAATAAAGAGGTGCATGTTATAACAGCTTATTGTATTTAAGACATGAGTAGGAGTGGGGGTTTGCTGAAGGCTGAAAACTAAACATTCCAAATATTTCGATTATTATTCACATTAGAGATATTCATTTATGGGGAATTGGATTTAGAATAAGATTGATTCTATACAATTTATCCATCTCACGTTTAATATCGGAGGTATTTCGAATTTTCAAAACTCTCCCCCTCTAAACCCACCCTCCACTTGTTCCGATTTCAGCCGTTAACGAACTTGATCTTTCCTTTTACATAAAACGACTAAATATTGAGTTTGGTAACGATTAAACAATAATTGCGACCGCTAGAGTGGTAACAGACACACACACACACACACACACACACACACACACACACACACACACACACACGCGTATATATATATATATATATATATATATATATATATATATATATAATTTTGAACGGACCTCATTTTCGTCATCTGCTAGGTGGGATCGATGGACTTTTCAAGAACAATTTCGAAAATCGCGCCATGAGTACGACTCAATAGCGGATTTCCCTTAAGAGAAATCTGCTAAAATATGGAAATATCTCGATTAATATTCATTATAGTAGAGAAAAAATGAACTTGACAACATTTATGGAACATTACATTTTCAATAAGATTGATTCTACATAATAACGGAGATATTCTGAAATTTCGAAATTCGCCAATCTAAACAGCCATCTCTTTCAGCCATTAACAAACTTGAGCAAGCTCGGCTTGCTTGGCTGAGTAAATTAAGCAGATTTCCCACGCGAAGGTTTACAATAGATAAGTATACATACTGGTAACACCACCGCGAATATCAAGTGAATAAATACAAACGGTGATCAGAAATTCAAAATATCTCCGTTACTATAAGTCGGATCGAAAAATTGTATAGAACCAATCTTATTGCAAATTAAATTTACTATAAATATTGTTATATACATTTATTCTCTATCTTGAATATTAACCGAGATATTTGCATTTTTCAGTTTTCAGCTTTCAGCAAACCCCCACTTCTACTCATGCTACATAAACAGTACTCGGTTGTGTAATAAACCACATCATTCTGATGTTTAAATATAAAATATTGTTTTCAAGAGACATTTATTATACGAGATACGTGTAAATATGTTCTGGGGACACCACCCCCCCCTCTTCTTAAGTTTTTGGACTACTTAAATTTGTTGATTGAGAATTATTCTGATTCATTATAAATTTCAGTACTAGATATAGTAAATAGTTTTCAATCAAATTAATACGCAATATTCAGATATTTTACAGTAATTGTTTTTCTTTCTAATAAGAAGTTGGCAGAACTGTTTGTTTACATTTCAGATACTTTCCGTCGGGAAGTTTATCGTTATTATCGTTCGTCTTTATTCGTTCAATATTCACTGTGATGTTGTGCTAGCAGTATGTAGATTTATCTATTACTAAACTTCACGAGGGAAATCTGCTAAGTTTATGCAGCCCCTTCGTGACGGAATTTTTAAATTTTTGCCCCCACTCCTACTCACGTGATATTAACAATAAGCTGTTATTTTATGACACACTTCCTTCCGAATTTAAATACGAAATATGGTTTTCAATGAACCTTTTAGCAGATTTTCCTTAAGGGAAATCAGCTATTGAGGTCGTACTCATGACGCGAGTTTCGAAAAATTTCTTCAAATGTCCATCGATCCTACCCAGGAGATGACGAAAATGAGGTCCGTTCAAAATTTTATATATATATATATATATATATATATATATATATATATATTTGTCTGTTAACGCTCTAGCGGTCGCAATTTCTGTTTGATCGTTACCAAAGTCGGAATTTAATCGTTTTATGTAAAAAGGAAGATCAAGTTCGTTAATGGCTGAAATCGGACCAGTGGGAGGGGGGATTTTCGGAAAATTCAAAATATCTCCGTTATTATGCGTCGGATCGAAACATTGTATAGAATCAATCTTATTGCAAATTAAATTTACTATAAATATTATTATATACATTTATTCTATATCTTGAATATTAACCGAGATATTTGCATTTTTTTTGAAGTCTGTGGTCGGGTATAGTTCGGATTACGTCGGCCATCTTCGTCATTTCTCGGCTAAGGTGGAAGCTTCTTCTAACCTTACCAGTCGTTTCTAACCTTACCTTACCTTCCTTACTTTGTGATTTATGCAAATACGTTCTGTTCATCCGCCGCCCCCCCCCTTCTTTAGTTCCTGGACTACTAAAATTTGAGTTATTAAAATGTAAAATGAATTTTGAAAATTCGAAATATCTCCGTTACTATAAGTCGAATCGAAAAAGTGTATAGAATCAATCTTATTGAAAATTAAATTCACTGTAAATAATGTTATATACATTTATTCTTTGTCTTGAATATTTCCCGAGATATTTATATTTTTCAGTTTTCGGCATTCAGTAAATCCCCACTTTTACTAGTGTTACATAAACAATGCTCTGTTATATAATAATTAAAGCCTAAATTCCAAATATTGTTTTCATTCAGCTTTTACTTTGTGAGATATATGCAATTACGTTCTGTTGACCCCCCCCCCCTTCTTTTGTTTTTGGATTACTAAAATTTGAGTGATTGAGATAAAACTGATCCTGATTCATTACAAATTACAGCATTAGCTTTAGTAAATTGGTTTCAATAAAATTAATGTTATATTCAGATATATTTCATTAATTGTTTGTTTTTCCTTTCTATCTATGCAGCGCTACGAGGTTGGCTTGCCTGTTTGTTTACAATTCAGCCTTGTATTGTACATTTACTGAGCATTCACATTAGTGTTACCTGTATGTATATTTATCTATTGTAAACGTTTGCGTAGGAAATCTGCTTAGTTTACGCAGCCCCTGCGTGACGGACTTTTTTGTCTTATCGTTACCAAACTCGATATTTGGTCATGAGAGATCTACTAGTCAAAATACTTCTTGCTGCCTTTTGGTGGCGGTACAAATCAAAGGTTACTTCTTTCTTTAGGTAGCTACTCCATTGCCTCACGGTGAGAAGATGTAGAAGCTTAATCATGGAGATCGGGAACCACACAACTAAAAGTGTGTGTGCAATCTATCGTCTCAAACACGGCACATGAAGTACTTTAGTGGAGGTGAAACATAGAAATTGGTGATAATCTTTAATAAGCTATTGTGTATTTGCAAATTAAAAAAAAAATATCTGAAAAATAATTTCATTATGATTATAGTTTGTTAGTTATCGTTGCACCAGTTTGTTAGTAAGCTATTGCAAATGAAAGGAAGATTTTGTTAGTACAATGAAAAAAAAAAAATCATGCTTCAACAGGTTAGTATGTTAGTCTACATTTATTAACAAGTCCAAAATTTCTTAGTGCCTGGTTTCAAAATCAGTTATAATTTTTTACATGTAAGATGGATTTTTAAAAACTAGTCTTTCTGGATTGTCTGTAAGTCTGGAATGACTTTAATAGAAGAAGTTTTTATCATGATCTAGAAGAAATGTTTATGATTTTTTGTAGTTTCTAGTCTACTCTGTGTGCAATTCAATAATATTTTCCTATATAATGAAAGTTTAAGGTTAAATTTAAACAGAAAGGATAATTATGCAAAATATTTTGAATTGTAATCAATACATTATGTTTTATGATATTAATAGAGGACATACAGAGGGAATGCGAGGAATTATCTGAGGTATAAATCCAACTATTAACCAAACTCTTTTTCTCCAACACAGAAAATTAAAATCATAAATTATTATTGATAACTACATTGTATTGATAAAAGCTTATTTATCGCTTCCTAAAATAATGTTTAGATTATATGTTGTTTCTAAACCAGACACTAAGAATATTCAAACTTATTGTGGAATTAATTGTTAATAATCATTTTCTATTAAAATAAAAAAGAATTTATAATGTGTTTTTTATATTTGGTGCTCCCAGTGAATAAAACACAAAAAACAAAAACGACAAGGTGATTCAATCCAACACACATGAGTTAATGTTTGCAGACATAGTTCAAAATGTGATAAATGATTATTTATTGACAATAACTTGAATTAGATATAAGATTATCCTTCATTTGAAGATTGGTGGATCGGCGATTTGTCAAATATTTGGAATATTAGCAGACCTGAGTCCCCGAGAAATACCAAAAACAAATTTTTTGTACACGAAGAATAATCACATACACACACACGCACGTACGCACCCACGCACGCACACATGCTTGTGTGCATTAGTGGGATAGAAACATTTTATGGAACCATTCTTTGTGTAAATTTAATTATCTATAACGGTTGTTATATAATTTTTAAAACTTTAGTAAACACCTACTCCTCCTCAGGTTATATGAACCAGGAGCTGTTATGTCATGAACCACTTCAAAGTTTATTTTATTCAAAATTTTAACAGTTTCAATCAACACTATAGATCGTATTTGTTATTGACAATACAAATGAAAGCTCAAAATACTTCCATTATTATAAGTCTGATCGAAAATGTTATAGGACCAATCTTGTTATACTATTGAAGGTATAAAATTGTTGTTCTATGCATTTTAGCAGATTTCCCTTAAGGGACGTCGAGACTCATGACGCGATTTTCGAAAAATTTCTTCAAATGTCCATCGATCCCCTACCCAGGAGATGACTAAAATGAGGTCCGTTCAAAATTATATATATTTGTCTGTTACCGCTCTAGCGGTCGAAATTTTTGTTTGATCGTTACCAAACTTGATATTTAAACGTTTTATGCAAAAAGACAGATCAAGTTCTTTAACGGCTGAAATCGGACCTGTGGGAGGGGGGGGGGTTTAGAGGGGGGATTTTCGGAAATTCAAAATATCTCCGTTACCATACGTCGGATCAAAAATTTGTATAGAATCATATTAAATTTACTATAAATATTGTTCTATACATTTATTCTGTATCTTGAATATTAACCGAGATATTTGCATTTGTATTGTGCGTGTGGTCGGCAGGAGTCGGCTATGTTCGGGACTTTCCGCCGAGAGCTAGTGCGGCCGTTTCCGTAACTGTTCGTCCCTCGTGAATAGGTTCAGAGATTCCTTACTACTACTGTTGTTATTAGGCAGATTTCTCTATTGTAAAACTTCACGTGGGAAATCTGCTTAGTTTACGAAGCCCCTGCGTGACGGACTTTTACGTAAGTGGAGTTCCAAGCGAGTTATTGGTAGTTTTCTGGCGTCAGTATCAACCCCCCCCCCCTTCTGCTTTTCAGTTTGTCGTTTTATAGCAGCAGGTGTGAAATCTCCTTAGTTTTCGCAGCCCAAGCTTGACGGGTTTTTAGCAGATTTCCCTCAAGGGAAATCAGCTATTGAGGTTGTACTCATGACAGAATTTTTCTTCAAATGTCCATCGATCCTACCTAGTAGATGACGAAAATGAGGTCCGTTGAAAACTGTATATATATCTATATATTTGTCTGTTACCACTCTAGCGGTCGCAATTTTAGTTTGATCGGTACCAAACTCGATATTTAGTAGTTTTATGTAAAAAGAAAGATCAAGTTCGTTAACGGCTGAAATCGGACCAGTGGGAGGGGGGGGGGTTTAAAGGGGAGGATTTTCTAAAATTCGATATATTTCCGTTACTATACGTCGGATCGAAATATTGTATAGAATCAATCTTATTGCAAATTAAATTTACTATAAATATTGGTATACACGTTTATTCTCTATCTTGAATACTAACCGAGATATTTGCATTTTTATTAAGTGTGCTTGTCGGAATTTTTCGGGTTAGTTCGGCTGTTTCCGTAGGTCGGCTCTCCTATAACCTAACCTCTCTTGTCTTCAAACCTATTACTTTGTGAGATATATGCAAATACGTTTTGTTGATCCCCCCCCCCTTCTTTATTTCTTGGACTACAATAGTTATTTTTCTTTCCAGTGTGAGGCAGGCAGATCTGTTTGTTTACATTTCAAACGCTTCCTGTCGGCAGGTTATTGAAATTGACTGAAACATTTCTTATTTCCGTTTGTATTTAATCACTTAATATTCACAGTGGTGTTGTGTTAGCAGAATGTAGATTTATCAATTACTAAAGTTCACGAGGGAAATCTGCTTAGTTTACGCAGCCCCTGCGTGACGGACTTTTGTGTTCCCATACTCTGTCATCTCAATATTTATTTCTAAATTGGTTATTTTAGTGGTTTAGGGAAAGTTGTGACTGTTGTAGGAAGAGGATATGGACAGGATGTTTGTAGAGTGCGTGGGTTTCTAGAGTGGCGATCACCTTGTGGAGAAATTTCTTGTCGAAAGTGATCGTTGTTACGTGTTTACTTTCACTGGCCCTTAGCCCTGGCTACTGACCGCCTCTCACTAGCTACTCCTCCAACCAGCTCCTTCATTTAGCATCGTTCGCACACGATTAGATCAACTCACTTATCTATTTGTAGTATAACATTTTAAGAGCATTTCAAACTGCTTCAATCATAGTGAATTTTCTGATTTCCTCAAATGTCCATCGATCCTACTTAGGAGATGCCGAAAATGAGGCCCGTTCAAAATTGTATGTATGTATGTATATATATATATATATATATATATATATATATATATATATATATATATATATATATATATTAGTGTTTTTCTTGTTTCTTGCAGTTTTAGTCAATGTAGGTGAAAACAATTTGTAAAAATACAGGAACTACTTCGTATATATTGCACATTATTATTAAACTTATTAGATGGTATTTATGTTATTTCTACTTACAAAGACTAGAAATAAAAACTGTTGTACATTGTGAATTGCACTTTTGGTAATACATAATGTAGAATAGTCTTGGTAAACTAGTAACTAACTATAGTTTAATCACTATGTGCAATATACACTCAACCGCAAAAAAAAAACCCAACACTTCAATATTGTCCTATTAAAATCTAAATTTAAGCAATTTACTTTATGTGGGTATTCTAGTTATTACAGCGAATTTAGAGTCTAAGTCCATTGAACTAATCCCTTCCAATTGGATAAAACTCAGACTAGATTTATTTGTCGTTAATTTTATATATTCTAAACTTTAAGTAGTTTTTCGTATATTTAAAAATCTTTAATTATTAACCAAGCATTTTCTTTAATTAATTTTTTATTTTTATTTCGGTCCAGAATAATGGGTCTTTCAAACTTAGATGGAAGGCCGGAGCTTACGTTACATTGCCGAAACGCTTGGGGTACCGAAGTCTACCATTCACTGTAATAAAAATGAAGAATATTTTTTTTTTTTTAAATGTGTTAATTTATCTTTTTATTTTTTTTTATTTTGTATTTTTGTGTAAATAATCAATAAAAATTATTCACTTTTGGCAGATTTTGTTTAAATAACCTATAGATTAACCAATTATTTTAATTAAAAAGATTAATATTCATATATATTAAGTATTTAACAAAATTATTAGACTAAATCTAAGTGTCCGGTTTTTTTTTGCGGTTGAGTATATATTAATTACCTTTATTTTTACAGCCCTGAAGAAGAGGAAATAAATACTCTCGAAATATTCGCATAAACTAAAATTTTTCTGACCAAAACTCCAAGAAACAACAATAATGCCATTTATAAATATAACACCCACACTATTATATATATATATATATATATATATATATATATATATATATATACTTGTATGTTATCACTCTAGCGGTCCACATTTTTGTCATATCGTAACCACACCAGATATATAAGCGTTTTATGTAAAACTAAAGAAGAGGTCCCTTAATGGTTGAAATCGGACTAGGGGAGGGGAAGAATTTCGGGACGAAAACTTTTATATTACCAATCTTATAGAAACTTAAATGACTTATAAATGTTTTTATGTACATATTTTCTCTATCATGAATATTAACAGTGGTATTAAGGTTTTTTACTTTAACCACTTCTTCTAAAGGCATATTAACAATAAGCTGATATATCACGAACGACTCAATTCTTAGCCTAAATACTAAATATTGTTTGCAAGAGACCTTTATTTTTGCCAGATAAATGAAAATTCATTGGTTGGTGACGTTTATGTCTCGAAACTTTTATTTGAACTATAGCATTTTCAATATTCAACCGTTTCGTGCAACACTGTTGTTCATGCTCGTTAATGGTTGAAATTTGGCTACGATTGAGAGGGGTTTAGTGAGGAAGGGATTCGAACATTTCAAAATAACCAGGTTATAATGAGTTGATCGTGAAATGTTATAGAACCAATCTTGCTAAACTATTTACGTTATACAATGCTGTTTTATGTTGATTTTTTTCGCGTCTCAAGTATTAAGCGAGTTATTCGTACTTTCTTGTTTTCTGCATTAAGTAACCCCCCCCCCCTCCGTGGGTTTTTTATTTATTTATTTTATTTTTTTAATATAAATAGAGAATATGTGGTGAGATTTAATCACAAGTATGTTTTACCTTCACGAGGGAAATCTGCCTAGTTTAAGCAGCCCCTGCGTGACAGACTTAAGGGAAATCTATTATATCCATTTTCTCCGCATTCACCACTATTTTTGTCATTCTCAGACGTTTAAGGATTATGATTGTAATCATAAATACATAATAAATTCTAGTCGTGAATATTGAATAATCGTATTTTATGGTTGGGAAATATATTTAGTTACAGACCATTGTAAAGGTAATTTTCCAGTCAAGCATAACTAGAAACTGCAGATATCGATGGGTCTTAGTGTAAAGTGCACGTTTGTTACAACAATTATTTGATTTATATAAAACAAATAGACTAATCATATTTTTATGAAATTAATGTTTTCGTATTAATTACCTACTTATTTAATTAATTACCTACTTATTTTTATATGATACATGGAGAATAAATGATGCTCTAGTGACACAAAGTTAGTTGTAGTACACGTTTCGCCATCACGGCCAGCAGCAATGCTTTTAAAATAAAATTGGTATGCAAATTTTTTCCTATTATAATCAATAGTTAACATTATTCATGGCAGAAACAATTAAAATATATAAATAAAAAACAATGGCAATTATTAATTTGTCGAAATAAACTGTTAATATAAAAAAAAAAAAAAAAAAAAAAGAAAAACAGTCTGACTTTAATTGGATTTTCAATAATTCAAAATCAAAATTCATAATTATTTCTGCTTTTCATGTACATACATTTCTTTTTTTGGGCTTGAATGATATTAAGTATTGATTAATACAAACATAGCTTTTTATACAAATTGTATTTTAGTAACATTGACATTGATAATGCCTACTAAGGCGAAACGATAGCTCATTCATGTTCTTCATAATTTCATGGCAAGGGTCACCAATATAAAGCATTTCTTTCAAACTTTATTCATATTGCCCTACACGTTTCACGGCTTAACTACCACCTCTTCAGGGGCCATCCCATCGAGATTATTATCTCGAAAAAAATCGATCTGTAGTCAGCTGACTTAAGGTACTTGGGGAATGTCAGTATCAACAACCTGCCCAGTGAGGAAGGGGAACGAGCACTTCAGAAATGTAATTAGCAATGTGAAATTAAATTTAATAAATATACTCTATCAAGTAAGTAGGCATTTATTAATGCAATTTCTAGCAAAGAAATATCATAGGGGTTTTTTTTTTTTTTTTTTTAAATTAATGTTAGTATTTTATGAAAAGGGATTGTCCCTGAAGAGGCGGCAGTTAAGCCACGAAACATGTAGAGCAGTATGAATAAAGTTTGCAAGGAAGAAATGTTTTTTATTGGTGACCATTGCCATTAAACTATGAGAAACATAAATAAGAATATTGAGCCCAGAATAAGAAGGGTAATTTATTCTGCTCATTATATAAAATATTTGTCTCATATGGAATAGTAGACAATATTTACTTTATAATTTATCCGGCTAATAATAGTACTAATTAAAAATTAGAAAAACCTGACTTTCAAAAAAGCCCAATCTAAAGGTGTAAAAGAGCGTTCATGAACAAATGTGTTTCAGTAAGATCTTCAATTGTTTTCATCACTTTACAGGACCTTTTAAGATATACATAATACATATATTGCAAGTATTGTCAGTAATTACTAATAAATGGAGTCAATTGTTCATAATGGTTTTGCTGTAAATTGTAGGAGGGGGGGGCATTGGTCGTCTGAAATTTTGTGTTTTATTCACTGGTTGTACAGTTAGTCGGTAGGAGTTGGGCGTCTTACTGGGGTCATTGACTACAGGCCCGTAGACTGGGAGCGGCTGTTCTGACGAAGAGACTGCTTTGGCAGAGCTCTGATCGCAGCAGTAGTTGAGGAAACCTGAGCAGGAATCTCCCAGCTTGCCCCACGACAGCCAGCAGCCCAGCAAGCTCTGGCAGGAACCGGTCTTGCAACCGTCTTCACGAGATTCTGCTCTCAACACACACCAAAAAAAACTTACCAAAATGCGCTCAACCGCTCTTTCAAAAGTTCAATACACAATAATGCCAACAAAGCTCAATGACAATGTCAATAAAATATCCGGCCCGGAGGACCAGATTTTGTCGTTCTTCTGAATAACAACCTCTTTTCAACATAAAAAAAAAATCACCTCTTAATTTCTTACGTTCTTATTTCTTACTTGATTTCCTGGCTCAGTTCAAAATAATTAAAAAAATACCAAAATGCGCTCAACCGCTGTTTCAACAGTTCAATACACAATAAAACCAACAAAGCTCCATCCATATGCCAACAAAATATACGGCCCGGAGGACCAGATTTTATCGTTCTCCTGAATAACGACATCTTTTCAACATAAAAAAAATCACCTCTTAATTTCTTACATTCTTATTTCTTACTTGATTACCTAGCTCAGTTCAAAATAATTTAAAAATTATCAGAATATACTCAACCAACGTTTCAATAGTTCAAATAACAATAATGCCAACAAAGCTCCATCCATATGTCACTAAAATATCCGGCCCGGAGGACCAGATTGTGTCGTTCTCCTGAATAACGACATCTTTTCAACATAAAAAAAACACCTCTTAATTCAATTATTAATTGTTATTTAAATTTATTTATTTATATAGGAGCAGCCGCAACTAGGTTATTCGGCTGAAAGTTTAACAATGTAAAATAAAAATAAAATTATAGAAAAATAAAAACTGTACTCAACAAATTAAAGATTAAAGGCAATAAATAAGCATTAAATAAAAGTTATAAGGCCATTAATAAACATTAGACTAGTAATGAAGACAACAATTTAAAATGGTTTTAATAAAAACAATTATGTTGGTACATGTTATGTTGAGTCCCTAAGTACTCAATGTTGGTGCAGTTAGTCAGTATGTGTTGTATGGTTAATGGTTGATGGCATGTTCTGCAGAGAGTTCTTTCTCTTCTCGTTATCAGCTATGAGTGGCTTCAATGTGAGTGTCCTATCCTAAGTGTCGTTAGTACAACTTGGTCTCGTCTGTTGGATGGCCACTCCATTATACAAGACTTTATTTCTCGCTTATGTTTTCTGATACTCTATGCCAATATTTTTGCCATTAATTTAATGTTGACTGTTGTATTTGTAAATGTAAGTTAAAGTGAGAAGGTTGCTTTAGGCTAGCATGTTTGACGAGTTTGTCCAGGTCGTTTGTACATCCAATGTTTTCATGTCCTCGAACCCACGTCATTGCAACTTTTACTTTTAATTTGAAATTTGTTCTAGAATCTGAATAATTAAAGGATGAGTGTTGTAAATATTTTTGAAGGAATGTAAACAACTTAAAGAAACAGAGTATATAGTAACGTGATGTGTTGTAGTCTGTAAGGTTGACAGTCCCAAGAGCATGGCATGCAATTCAGCGGTGTATATACTGCTATTTTAAGGTAAGCTAGTTATTTAAGATGTGAAACAAGTAGAATTGTTATTTAAGATATGGAACAAAATACAAATAGTGAATTGTAATTGAAGATGTGAAACAAGTAGAAATAGCATTGTAGAATGAGTTTCTGTTGGGAGAACAATGAGAAATCTTTTCAAAACTCCACTTTACGTACGATTAATTTTCTGCTTTGAAAAAAAAAAATTGACTGACAAGAGTTAAAGCTTTGAAGTAAAAACAATAATGGGATGGTAAGTTGGAGCTTTGGGATCGGTCACGGTGTGATTGGGTTACAAATAGGACACGGTCTGTCTCCAACGTTACAGCCGACAATTTTGAAATCTCCATGAGCCATTGCTTAAACCTCTTTGGAGCTACTAAGCCGCATTATGCCCCCCCCCCCAGCCAATTTCCTAACACTAACCGGACCAAGTAGACAGCCCCTTCTTTAACCAATTATCACGTCTGGCTTTCAAAGATAAACAAACTCAAGTCTTATTTTGCCTTTTAGTCCATCAAGTACCTGTTGCTTTTCCATAGTCTCTTTGTTTGAGGTTGGAGTAACTCATAAAGAATCTTGAGCAAGAGCAATACTAAATCATGACTCTGGTCAAAACTCTGATTGAAACATCGTATACCGACCAACATATAAAAACTACTGATAAATTTAAGGGAAAGCGGAAATAAATGAAACAAAATGCATAAAGCTTATGAGCCATAACATAGAAGAAAAATAAAACTTATACAGAAGAGTAACAACAATTATTTAGAGACGAAATTCATTAAATAACATCCTAAGTCCCACCCTTGATATAAAAGGGTAGTAAACTGTAGATAACTCGTCCCAATTAGCCTGAGTTGCAAAAAGTGGACGTTAATAAATAATAATAATAAGTAACAACAATTAATAAAACCTACAAAGTAATTAAATTTGATGCAACATTTACAATTGTATGGCGTAAACGATATCAATATATGCCCCACAAATGCATATGACAAGAAAAGGAACGGGTTGTGAGCACATTTTAATTTTTGAATGTCATATTGGTAATGCATCAAGATAGCCCCGAGTCAGCCAACAGTCGTACAAATTTTAATATTACATGAATAAAGTACCACAGGCTTGTGTAAACTGTAAAATACAATGTGTCATTGCTTTTGGTTATGCGGAAGTTGTGGACACTGCTCATCTGAGGAGCATTACTGAATGGCAACACTGTTCATCTGAGGAGCATTAATGAATGGCAACACTGTACATCTGAGGGGCATTAATGAATGGCAACACTGTTCATCTGAGAAGCATTAATGAATGGCAACACTGTTCATCCACTGGGGATTTATATATGGCAACACTGTTCATCTGAGGAGCATTAATAAATGGCAACACTGTTCATCTGAGAAGCACTAATGAATGGCAACACTGTTCATCTGAGGAGCATTACTGAATGGCAACACTGTTCATCTGAGGACCATTAATGAATGGCAACACTGTTCATCTGAGGAGCATTAATAAATGGCAACACTGTTCATCTGAGAAGCACTAATGAATGGCAACACTATCCATCCTCTGGGGATTTATATATGGCAACACTGTTCATCTGAGGAGCATTAATGAATGGCAACACTGTTCATCTGCTGGGGATTTATATATGGCAACACTGTTCATCTGAGGAGCATTAATAAATGGCAACACTGTTCATCTGAGAAGCACTAATGAATGGCAACACTGTTCATCTGAGGAGCATTAATGAATGGCAACACTGTTCATCTGGTGGGGATTTATATATGGCAACACTGTTCATCTGAGGAGCATTAATGAATGGCAACACTGTTCATCTGTTGGGGATTTATATATGGCAACACTGTTCATCTGAGGAGCATTAAAGTATGGCAACACTTCATCTACGGAGCTTAATTTATGGCAACACTGTTCATCTGAGGAGCATTAATGAATGGCAACACTGTTCATCTGCTGGGGATTTATATATGGCAACACTGTTCATCTGAGGAGCATTAATGAATGGCAACACTGTTCATCTGCTGGGGATTTATATATGGCAACACTGTTCATCTGAGGAGTATTAATGAATGGCAACACTGTTCATCTACTGTGGATTAATATATGGCAACACTGTTCATCTGAGGAGTATTAATGAATGGCAACACTGTTCATCTGTTGGGGATTTATATATGGCAACACTGTTCATCTAAGGAGTATTTATGTATGGCAACACTTCATCTACTGTGGATTAATATATGGCAACACTGTTCATCTGCTGGGGACTTCTATATGGCAACACTGTTCATCTGCTGGGGATTTATATATGGCAACACTGTTCATCTACTGTGGATTAATGTATGGCAACACTGTTTATCTACGGAGCTTAATGTATGACAACACTGTTCATCTATGGAGCTTAATGTATGGAATCATTCATCCACTGTGGATTAATGTATTAATGTGGACACAAATGTTTGACAGTTTGTCCTGATGGAGGAAATTGTTTGTGCACGATGCCCTTGTTGCCAAACAAACAAAACAAATTGTTTTGATCTTTGATTTGCTCATTCGTCATTTCGGCCGATGAAATGGCCCACTCTTGGCTGTTCTGCTTCGATTCAGGATTGTATTCCAGGAATCTCCAGGATTCGTCACTTCGGATCACTCAATTGGAGAACTCTTGGTCATTGGCAATATATAGTAAAATAACGTCGTTTTGCAACTCAGGGGATAATTCAAGAGACAGACCAGTTAAAAGCCAAAGGAGTTGAATACTTGCATCGATGCTACCAAGAGTGACATCGCCTCTGCCGGTGTATAGCTGACCAACGGAACTACTTGGAAGGTGACAACATTGGATTTTGATAAGAAATGTTGTTAATGCAAAATCAGTCTCATTACTTTTTTTATAGCCCTACAAATTTTCTGAAAAAGTGTTTGTGTAACAAATAAAAATATTAGCACTAGATACAGTTCTGTAAACCAAATAACCACACGCTGAACCAATCAATACTGTTTGCTGCTCGTCGCCCTATCTCTATGTATCCAACTTGTTTTATTTCAGGTTGAAGTACATGTTTGTCACTCTAACTAAAAATATTCTTTGTTTCCAAACAAATGGTGGCCCAGGTTAGCCGTGTGTGTTAAAGCATTGGCTTCATCTCACATGATAAACCTAGAGTGGCGAGTTCCATTCCCTGTCTGGCCAATAGGAATTTATTTAGCGACGGAATTCATTAAATAGAACCCTTAATCCGATCCTTGCTTGGTAACCTGTAGATAACCCGTCCCAATTAGTCTAAGTTGCAAAAAGTGGACGTTAATAAATGATTTAATTAAAAAAATTACTGGAAGAAAATCAAGCCTGAAGAATGTTTTATATACGAGGTGAGAAATATCAAACATGTTCAATTAATAAATAAAACTACAAAATATTAGGCTTAAAAATGGGTCAAAAGATAATTTAGGAACATGTACATTGACTCTTTAAGGCAGGGATCAAGTTTGTTATCATTTATAAAACTTGACTTCCATCTCGGACTAATAAAAAATCGTGCTAATGAATGAAAAATGCGCCTTATATATTGAGAGGGGACTTAAGATTGTTAACAAAATTAATTTATTATGTAACATCAATAAATGTAAATTTGAGCTAATTTTATAACGAATGTCTTAAATAAGTGTAAACGCCATTCAATAATATGTGAAGAAATTAAATGGCATAATATTAGTACATTTTTTATAGAAAATGCAACATATTTGGCGTATCTTGTTATGTTCCTGTTTTGCATGTCCCAAATAAACGTGGGAGTTTTTTAAGTTTTGTTTGCTCCTTCTTTGGATACTACACACATTTCAATATTTACCCGTAATCGTTTGTATACAATAATTAGGTTATAAATATTATTAAAGCAATAAAAACATGTAGTCATTACATATGTATGTAAAAAGTAGGTGTACAACTACAAACGTTTGCAATATTTTTGATTTTAAGTGCGTAAAAGGGTCGATCCATATGAAGTTACCAAAAAAATTAAATTTTTTGCTTCACCATTTTAATTTTTTTTACATTTTTTTTTACTAGATAAAAACAGATTTTTATCTTACACCGTTTATTTTATTTATTTATTTATTAACGTCCACTTTTTGCAACTTAGGCTAATAGGGACGGGTTATCTACAGGTTACCACCCTTTTCTAATCAGGGTGGGATTTTAGAACGTTATTTAATGAATTTCGTCACTAAATAATTTGCTTTGCCCAGGCGAGAATCGAACTCGCCACTCTAGGTTTACCATGTGAGATAAAGAGCAACGCTTTAACTCGCATGGCTAACCTGAGCCCCTAAACACCGTTTATATGTAGTTTATAAAAAAACGCAGCTGTTTTTCGCATTGAAGACTTTAGCGTTAAATTGATTATCTCTGTACTTGATCATTTCAAACCATTGGAATTGGCGTAACTTTTTTCAGATCTTTCTCCTCTGCAATATTCTTTCTTAGCCATGATGTCATAAATGCAAAGTTTACCAGGCAAAATGGTCTCCAAAGTTAGGGGTTGAAAAGTGAGACATTCTTTTTTAGAAATTAAAAAAACTATGAAGGGATGACTTAGATTGGCCATTGTTATTTTGTAGTAAGATATCGTCAAGTACTCACTCACGTTTTATAGAGTAACAGGGCATCTTCCCCGGAAATATTTACGTCATTTATTCTAATAACTTGCGGCCGTATCAAAATTTGTCGTCAATGTTTCATGTCAACATTGACGAGTTACAACGAAATGTTGGTTTAAATTACTTTCAGGTATCATAGTAACGTTGTATGTACTGGGTAATGAAACTGTACTTGAAATGTTTTGAACTTAGAAAACTTCACATGTATATTACAGAATGAAATACATGGTTAGCATTTTTCCAGAGTCAAATATCAAAGCTCGAATTTCATTTTGAATTTTTTCAGTCCTGGTTCATAAAAATGTTTTTATGGATTTTTAAAATTTGGTTTGTGATTTTTTTGTATTTTTCAATCAAATAAGTACCGTATTACAATACTTTACTGCAACTTTTTAAGATTGAAAAATTTAACATATTTGATACTAATTACGTTATAAGTAATTTGCCATGAAGATGCTGAGTTTTCTCCGATTTTCAATAATCCATAACCTGGTTCAGAGCGTTTAGTCTTAAAATTTCTCTAATTTCATTTATATTTATCTTTCTATTTTTCAGGCTACAACGCTGGGTAATATGTTCATTGTGAGGAGTTAATCAATTAACGCTAACGTCTTCAAAGCGAAAAACCGATGCGTTTTTATAATCCAAAATGGCCGCCATATATAATTAGAGTAAGATCAAAATTTAAAAAAAAATCTGTTTGAACTTTCTATTTGTCTAGTAAAAACATATGAACAAAATTAGAATAGTCGAACATTTTACCTTGGATCACTTCATATGGATTGACCCTAAATCCCTTGTTGTATTTGAGTAATAGTTTCTGTTTTTCCGTCGGCCAAGTTCCGTTTTGTAAGGTAATGTACTTGATGGGTTTTCTTCTTGGTCCGTCAAGTAATGTACAGTCATATAGTGTTGGTGGTCATATGTCTGTTCAGTCTCATTGTCACATTTGCATGTATTTGTGTTTGATAGTTTAAATTTCTACAAGTAACTTTTCCTACGTCCATGTCCTGATAGAAATTATATTGTGTTATTTTTTGTTTCTGGTATATTGTTGGTATGTTCTTATGTAATTGTCGTGTTTTCCATCTTTCTCTTTTTTATAAGATTCGTTTCTCAAAGAGTTTTAATGGTCTGTTTAGTCAGTTTAGAGTATGTAATAGGTATCGTTTTGTCTCTTGAAGCTGTATTTGCAAGTTGGTCTGCTGTGTCATTTCCTAAATTTCCGGAGTGTCCCTTTATCCATGTTATTGACACTATTACATTCTTCTGTCTACATAATGTAATTAGTCTTCTGATCTGTTCAGTCTGTTCGTTATGGTTTTCGTTCTTGTAAATGCGGTCTATGTTAATTTTGCTGCCCGTATAGATTATACTAGTCTCTCTGTCATTTGAAATGTGGTGCAGTGTTCTGAGTGCCTCAGTAATTGCAAGGTTTTCTGCTTGATTGTTTGTACATAGTGGTGATAGTCTGTATTGTCCTCTCTGTATAATATTACCGTCTTTTAAAATAATGTACGCACACCCAACGCCATCCTTGTTTTTACTTCCGTCAGTGTATATATGATATGTCCACGTTATGCCCAGGCTGTCTAATGGTGTATTTTAATAACCCTTTTACTGGAAATGAATACATTTCATTTGACATTATAGTGTGAATGTGTTGGTTCCAACTAGTACTGACCTTGTGGCTGTTCATCCTGCTGTAACAGGTGGTTGTGGGACCATGCAGGAGCTAGTCCTGGTGCCGGTTCTAGATCGCGGAACACCAATCTAGGGCTCCGGGGTCCGTACTCCCAGGGCCGAACACCGGGAAACCTCACGTACCGTCTCCAACCGTTAGAATTCCGCCTCACCCGCTGCTAAGAAACACAAATACACAATAAATAAACAAATAATTGCAATCCAAATGTAAAAAATGTATATATGAAAATTAATTTATCTTCTGTGAAGATATGAAAAGCAGAAAATTGCTTCCTTGTAGAAGATTGGATTTTTTAAAAATAAGAAATTCGTGATCGCTATTTAAAATACACAAATTCTATATAAATGTGTAATTTTCCCACTTATAAATAACCCTTCCTTCTTCTTATTAGATACATTTTATATGAAAATATTAAAGTTCTTCCAGGGAAGCTGGGCAGTAGGGGAACGAATTAATTTGAATGTACCAAGTGCACTTTGAGAGTAACAGCTGGGTCCAAAACGACTGCCTTGGTGCAAGACAGTGCTCTCTAACTCTCTTCAAAAACACACTCAAGATTCATATATAACATATATGTATATATATATATATATATATATATATATATACATGAACACACTCACACACATTAGATAATGTACACGGCTTCGCTCAGGAAGCCCAGATTTTTTTCCAAGGCTCTACGATGCACAATATTTTTACATTTTCCCGACTCAGTGTTATTTAATATTTATATAGATAAATATAGATTATAGTTATCTAATATCTAGTAACTAATCCGAACTTTTGGTTTGTCGTTACCGAACTCCACATTAAAACGCTTAATGTAAAAATAAATATGCAAAAAATTGATAATTACTGAAATCCGTCAGGAAGGTTTAGTACGGGAAGTTCGATAATTCAAAATATCTTAGTTATTAAACGTCAAATCGAAAAATTGCATGGAGCCAGTCTTATTGCAAATTGCATGGAGCCAGTCTTATTGCAAATTGCATGAAGCCAGTCTTATTGCAAATTGCATGGAGCCAGTCTTATTGCAAATTGCATGGAGCCAGTCTTATTGCAAATTGCATGGAGCCAGTCTTATTGCAAATTGCATGGAGCCAGTCTTATTGCAAATTGCATGGAGCCAGTCTTATTGCAAATTGCATGGAGCCAGTCTTATTGCAAATTGCATGGAGCCAGTCTTATTGCAAATTGCATGGAGCCAGTCTTATTGCAAATTGCATGGAGCCAGTCTTATTGCAAATTGCATGGAGCCAGTCTTATTGCAAATTGCATGGAGCCAGTCTTATTGCAAATTGCATGGAGCCAGTCTTATTGCAAATTGCATGGAGCCAGTCTTATTGCAAATTGCATGGAGCCAGTCTTATTGCAAATTGCATGGAGCCAGTCTTATTGCAAATTGCATGGAGCCAGTCTTATTGCAAATTGCATGGAGCCAGTCTTATTGCAAATTGCATGGAGCCAGTCTTATTGCAAATTGCATGAAGCCAGTCTTATTGCAAATTGCATGGAGCCAGTCTTATTGCAAATTGCATGAAGCCAGTCTTATTGCAAATTGCATGAAGCCAGTCTTATTGCAAATTGCATGGAGCCAGTCTTATTGCAAATTAAATGTGCTATAATCATTGTCATATCACTATTTTCAATGTTCAATATTGATCGCGATATTAGTATTTTAATAATTTTTAGCGTTCTGTAAACTCCACTTGTCATGATAACAATAAGTTATTACGTCACGAAACAGTTTATTTTAAGCTTAAATACCAAATATTGTTTTCAAGAAACCGTTATTATGCAGGCACATTCAAATTCGTTGTTTGATGTCGTCATCAATTACGATTTTATGTTCTATCTCGAAAATGTTTATTTTGACACGTTTCAGTCAACACTAAATATCATATTTGTTATTAGCTGAAATAGGACCAGGAATGGTGGAGGTTTAGATTGGGCGGAATAAGAAAACTAGAAATGTCTGCGTTGCTTTGAGTCGGATCATAACCATGTTATAGAACCAGTATTAGACTTTTGAGTTTCTGCAATTGTTGTTCTATGCATTTTATAAGATTTTCCTTATGGGAAATCAGCTATTGAGATCGTACTCATGACGCAATTTTCGAAAAATTTCTTCAATTGTCCATCGATCCTACCCAGGAGATGACGAAAATGAGCCTCCGAATTTATATTAGTGTCATACCTCTGGTGGAGACCGTAAGAATAAGAAAACTAGAAATGTCTGCGTTGCTTTGAGTCGGATCATAACCATGTTATAGAACCAGTATTAGACTTTTGACATTCTGCAATTGTTGTTATATGCATTTTATAAAATTTTCCTTATGGGAAATCAGCTATTGAGGTCGTACTCATGACGCAATTTTCGAAAAATTTCTTCAAATGTCCATCGATCCTACCCAGGAGATGACGAAAATGAGCTCCGTTCAAAATTATATATATATATATATATATATTTTATATTTGTTTATTAACTTGCCGGTTGCTCTAGCGGTCGCAATTTTTGTTTGATCGTTACCAAACTCGATATTTAAACGTTTTATGCAAAAATACAGATCAAGTTCGTTAATAGCTGAAATCGGACCGGTAGGAGGGGGGGGGTTTAGAGGGAAGGATTTTTGAAAATTCGAAATATCTCCGTTACCATACGTCGGATCGAAACATTGCATAAAACCAATCTTATTGTGAATTAAATTTACTATAAATAATGTTCTATGCATTTTTCCTCTATCTTGAGTACTAACCGAGATATTTGCATTGTTAGTAAATGTGGGCGGATGACGGACGAGTGAGTTTCCCGCCAAAAGGTAGATCGGCCGATTCCGTAACTGTTCGGCTCTCGTATGCAGATTTCTCTATTGTATAACTTCACGTGGGAAATCTGCTTAGTTTACGCAACCCCTGCGTGACGGATTTTTTTGTAACTTGTGAGTTACTTGTGAGTTGTTTTCTTGTTTTCTGCCTTCAGTAACCACCCCCTCTCCCTTTCTACTCATCGGTTTTTATAAATAAATAGATAACAGGTGGAGTAGAAAAACCACCCAGAGCGTGCGAACTCTGCATAGTTTGTGCAGACCTGGACTTTTTTTATTATGCATTCCCGTTTAGGTCTGCTTTGAAAAGGCTTTTAAAAACTCACGAGGTGGTAAAAAACCTATAAAGCCCACCTGAGAAATATATCAAGAGGAGAGGGGGGGGGCGACTTTCTTCTTCCAGAATCGGCTGGAAAGCGTTCTACTGCACGGCGTGAAATGGCTCCAGGCTTTGATGGCCGTTTTATAGTTGGCTTAATTTAATTGACGAATCCATAATGAATCATTCAACGTCTCACGCACTTTCCTCACTCGCTCTCATGTGTCTGGTCGTAAGTAAATACCTTCAACTCTTTGCATGACACGTTTAATCTTAAAATTCTTCTAATTTCATATATATTTATCTTTTTATTTTTCAGGCTACAACGCTGGCTAATATGTTCATTGTGAGGAGTTGGCCTATCTGCTCCAGAATTTTGAATTTTGGTTGGTTTGCTAGTTTCCATTGGAAATGTTTTAAACGTGAATAGTTACTTGATTAAATCTTAGATTTAGTATTTTTATTATGGCTTTCCACGTTTCAGAAAGTATGACACCGTCCACGCCGTTTATTGTATTTGTTCATCTTGTTTATTTCTAGAGCTTCTAGAACCAATCTTTCACCGAGGTGGTCGTCTCTGTGTAGAAATTTCGTCTCGTCGAACTTAATTTGGTGAGAACAAATACTTGCGTTTCTAGCTATGGCGGGTGTTTTTATTCTTTGATGTTTCTGATCAGCTTGTGTTGGTTGACTCATGTGGCGCTCTTCTTTCCTCTCTGCCCCACATAAACATTACCGCAATCACATGGTATCATATAAACTCCACTATCTTGTAAAAATTGAATGTCTTTCGGACTTTTTAAATATTCATTGAATATTTTGTACGATTTGAATACTGTTCGTAAATTATATATACCTAACTTTCAACGGACCTCATTTCCGTCATTTCTTAGGTAGGATCAAAGAACATTCCGGGAACATTTTTTTTTTTAAAATTAGTGCCATTAGTGATTAAATTTTTTAATTTAGTGGGTTTACATCCCCATCTTCTGATTGCCCATGAAGGAAATCTGCTAAAACTAGCGTCAAAGAAAGTGTCATCAAAACGCCAGAATTAGAAATAGACTTGTAAGACTAGTGATAGAAAGTGAAACAGTGAAAGTGGAAGGCCATAACGTTCTTGAAGTGAAACAGGAACACTAAAAATATCTCGTTTTGGCATTAACACAACTGGCTTTGAGGATTAGTCTGCTCGCTTTAATCTCTTCTTTAGTTCGGCGTAAATTCTCCAAGTATTCTCTTCGGCTACGGTCACCCATCCAATTACTTTCATTGGGAAATGTATCTCCTACCTGAACTGAAATAGTGAATGCTACATGTTATTTATTTACATCCACGCTTTGCTACTCTGGCAAATTGGGACGGGTTATCTACACGTTACCAACAGTTTCAAACCAGGGTGAGACTAAGAAGTTTAGCAGATTTTCCTTAAGAGAAATCATCTATTGAAGTTGTACTCATAACGCGAGTGTCGAAACATTTCCCTAAATGTCCATCAATCCTACCGAGTAGATGATATGAGTAGATATTTTATCTATCTATATAATAGATAGAGGTACAGGGTGCGGCAGAAAGGACGGACGGTTTTTAAAAAGTTATAAAACAGTTAATTTTTACTCAAAAACGAATTTATTGATGCAATAAGGTTCACAAGAAAATAGCATTTGAGACAGTCAAGTGTGGAAAATAACCTCAGGCATGTGGTGGCCGAAATCGTTGATGCAGTGCTGGAGGCGTTCTTGGAAGTTCCCATAGACTCTCTCCAACATGGGCGACTTCCACGCGAATTTCTTCCTTCAATTCGTCCAGAGTTCGGGGCTTGTGTCCGTATACTCTAGCCATCCTGCTGGAACCACACACGTCGGGTTGGGACACAAGCCCCGAACTCTGGACGAATTGAAGGACGAAATTCGCGTGGAAGTCGCCCAAGTTGAGAGAGCAATGTTGGAGAGAGTCTATGCGAACTCATATATATATTTCCTTAAGGGAAATCTGCTAAAACTTTCTCATTAGTTTTCTGTGTAACCCTAGTAACGATCAAATAGACACGAATCCTCCCCTCTCTCTCTTTCTCTCTCTCTCAGACCAATATGGACATACGGACAGGGTTCCACTAAACCATCAAATTCCTCCAAAATCCAAACCCTCCAATCCAGAATACTCCTCAAAATTACGAATTCCCCAATTTGCGTATCCAATTTGACTTTCCATAAAGACCTCAATATTCCTTTTGTCCATAGCCTCGCCAAATCCCGAAATCGGAAATTGACATATCAGTCGTAGGACGTCTGAAGCGGCCAATCGATCTCCTTGTGTAGTGCAAAGTATAACTCCATATATTATAATCCAATGTGGCTATTGTCAATGGACAACGTCTCACCGCAAGTCAATAATCAAGACAATTATTATTATTATCATATATATCATTTGCTTGTAATATTTATATATTGTATATAAAAAACAACGTTTTGACTTCAAAATGTTCCTTGTTCTATGCCGTACTTGATATCAAACGTTTCTTTCTAAACTAAAGATCATTTTCGTTAATGGTTGGAATCGGGCCAGGAATAGGAGGGGGTTGGTAAATTTGAAATTCCTCATATTTATTTTTAGCTGGTGGTGAGGGTGATGAATGGTTAATCACAAAACTTTTTTATGGCTCCTCACAATTTTATTTCTTATAAACGCTGAGCGCTTTCGGGGACTAAATCCCCATCCTCAGAGCTACAAAACAATGTAACACCATAATTAGGAGTCTAAAAATCAGTTGTTAAAAATGTTTTACATAATTGGTCATATAACGAAAACGTCTATAACATTATAAATTTTTTTTACAATAATAACACTTATATACAAAAACATATTTACAATTAAAATATAACACATTAATAATTACTATTTAAACATTATTATAATGTACTATTTTAATATAATTACTAATTAATTTAATATAATGTATAATTTTAGCTTATAATATTATTTTAATGTATTCGTATACTGTGTCATTAGTACAAACTCAATCTGCAAAAAGGGAGAGCCTGGGTTTAGAGTGCCGAAAACCCAAAATCATATTTCCCCGTACTATTTAATTATTCATTGATATCTACCCCCCCCCCCCTCTTAAAACATCTAATATAATGCTTTGGCCAGTTATATGTAGGTATGTCAACATAAGATGTATGCAATCATGAACTGGGCTATTGCAGCACATTCTGTCCGTGTTATACATGGAGCAGTGACATGCAGGATAGAAAGGCCAAACCTTGGCCATTTTTTTCTTTTTCGGCGAATGTTCTCATTTATGAAACCGATGGGAGAGAGAATCAATGAAAAAAAAATCCACACAATTGTGGGTTGTCGAAATGGAGTAAACAGAATTTTGGGTTAAATTAAATTATATTTCTACAGGTTTTTATGTTTTCCATAATTCAATATGACTAGAGATTATAGTAGATTAGTTTCTTTACATGTTCCATTCCTTTGAAACCTAGCATTTATTCTAGAATAAGTAAAGTCCGTCACGCAGGGGATGCGTAAACTAAGCAGATTCCCCTCGTGAAGTTTCACAATAGATAAATCTAGATACTGGTTACACTTAACACAAGAGGGAATACTAAGTGAATAAATACAAACGGTAATCAGAAATCATCCTGTCAATTTTAAAAACCTCCCAACGGAAAGCGTTTGTAAACAAACAGGTCAGCCAGCCTCGGAGATCTGAATAGATAGATAGAAACATTCTTCACCAAAAAGAAGAACAATTACTGAATATATCTGACTATATATATATATATATATATATATATATATATATATATATATATATATATATATATATCATTCTATTGAAAACTATTGACTATAGCTAGCGCTGTAATTTATAATGAAATCGGAATATTTTTTATCTCAATCAATGAAATTTTTGTAATCCAAGAACTTAAGTCAGAGGGGGGGGGGGAGGTCAACAGAACATGTTTGAAGCTTCGAATAAAGTGGTTTATTATGTAACAGAGTATTGTTTATGTCACAAGAGTGGGAATGAATATTACATATATATATATATATATATATATATATATATATATATATATATATATATATATATATATATACTAGCTCAGATACCCGGCTTCGCTCGGGAATTCATTTGAGGCCGAATGGTGATGGTATATTTTTGGCAAGGCTTTACTTTGCACAATATTTTGACATTTACCCGTTCCAGTGTTTAGGGTTAACACCCGTCATTTCTGTGGATTTGTTAATGTTAAAATTAATTTTTTATGCAAGACTTCACTGTCCTACATATTGTCATATTTCCCGTTTCCTGTGCATTATGCATAGATTTGAATTATTAAGGAGAAAATATTGACATACATTTGAATTATTTTTTCAGGTGAGGTACCTGGTAGTTCATATTGAAATGAATGTTGAGCAAATTTCTCTAAATAACAAAATATACAACTTTTGTTATCTGCATATTTGCCGAAACCCCAATAGGAAATCACTATTTTTAATTTCAGGGCTCCCTTATAGCTCCCACTCCTGCCCGTCCCTAGAAATAATATGGCTTATTATAAGGAAGGCGTTAGTCGCCACACATTCACATACCGAGTTTGGTTTAGCTCGGTTGAGTCTTTTGTGACAAATAAAATTGTGGACTCCCGCTATAGTTTTTAGCGTATAACTCATTTATATTTCCGTATACGGCAAAAGTGCATTAACAAAAGTTACTTTAAATTACAAAATAAACAACTTTTGTTATGGACATATTTGCTGAAACAGCAATAGGAAACGAAATATCGCTATTTTTAATTTCAGGCCTCCCTTATAACCCCCACTCCTGCCCGTCCCTAGAAATGTTAGTATGGCTTATTATAAGGAAGCCGTTAGTACTAATTCACATACCGAGTTTGGTTTAGTTCGATTGAGTCTTTTGTGACAAATAAAATTGTGGACTCCCTCTATAGTTTTTAGCGTATAACTCATTTATACTTCCGTATACGGCAAAAGTGCGTATAACAAAAGTTACTTTAAATTACAAAATAAACAACTTTTCTTATAGGCATATATGCTGAAAAAGCAATAGGAAACGAAATATCGCTATTTTTAATTTCAGACCTCCCTTATAACCCCCACTCCTGTTCGTCTTAGAGAATATTAGTATAGCCTAAAGTCTAAGTTGGGCTAGTAGTAATATACATACCAAGTTTCATAAAATTCGGTTCAGCTGTTTATGCGTGAAAAGGTAACAAACAAACAAACATACACGAAAGAAACAAAATGCAGTTATGGTGTCTATGACATGTGAAACGAAAAGTTATCGTGAAATTTCGCGAAAAAAATCAATGTACAGACAGAGGTTACAATTTTATATATATATATATATATATATATATATATATATATTATATATATATATATATATATATATATATATATATATATATATATATATTTTTCACTTAATATTCACGGAGTTGTTACCACCATGCAAATTTATCTATTATAAACTTTCGTGTGGGAAATCTGCATAGTTTACGCAGCCCCTGCATTTCGGACTTTTTTTAGGCTTCAAGCCTAACATATATAGTTTTGAAACAAACCTGTCTGATTATTTATGTATAAAAATACCACCTTTAACAGTATAGAATTGTGGATATTTAAACATGAAAACATTTCAGGACGTGCAACAGGCGAGTCCATACCAAAAGAAACCACTAACCGAAACACTATAGACTTTTAGCCACAATGACCTCACAAGGCCAGAAGGTGTTACCTCACAGTTGGTGGTTGGTTGTTGGCGGACTCCAGACTTATTCGCCCGACTCTTCAAATCATTTCCTTCAGATGAAGGAAACCTACGAATACGCAAATGCTGTGTATACTAAGAAGATTTTCTATTCACTGGAATATAATACGTTGAAGGTCAGAAAGCCTGTGTTAACATGAATTAAAATATTAGTTGGACTTGAGATTTCTTAGCGACTGAGGTACTTCGTAAAAATGGGATGAGTAGCATTCAGTTTCTCAGTTCACAAAATGCAGAAACCGAAAAAATACAAATAATCTTACTTAATATTGGAGTCAGAGAAACCATTTTTAAAATAATAGTCGAAGAAATTAAAATTTCAACAACATTGGCCATATTAAATTTTTGATCTGATGTTCGAGATATTTCAAATTTTTTATTATTATTCGAATTTATTATTTATCGAGATATTTCAAATTCAATTTAATGATTCTCCTTTCGAAACGATTCCAGCATTTATCTAATATAACCTTTCCATAAAATGGTTAAATTTCGAGTGAGATGAACGCAAAATAATTTATATATTTGGTATTTAAGCTTCTAATATAGTGGCTCATGATATTGTTTGCTGAAGTTTTGAAACTAAAAAATGTAAATATGTCAGTTACTATTCAAGGTAATGACAATATATATAACAATGTTTAAAGGGAATTAAATGCACAATAAGATTGATTTTTTGATCGGATGATTAATAACCGAGATATATTGAAATTATTTCCTCTAAACCTTCCAATAACACTAGTCTCATTTCAGCCATTAACTTGATCTTTATTTTTACATAAAACGTTTAAATAAATAAATATATATATATATATTACTGTAAAACCCCGAAGTGTGGTAAATGTCAGGACTTACCGGTAAATCCTAGGATTTACCAAGAGCACTGGTTAAAGTCCAGTTGGCAGTTGGTCAATCCCCGAATTTACCGTCTAGCTTGGTAAATGCCCAAAAAACATTAAATAAATGTGAGATTTCGTACTTTTACCAATGCTGTTTGGTAAATGTGCGGATTTGCCAAGGCTCATTGGTAAATGTCCAGTTAAGAGGAGTGGGGACAACATATGAGGAATACATTATATTCGCGTAAACAGTTTACAATTTGCACCAAGAATTTTATTTCTCCTAATGAAGTGCCTGACGAAGAGATAAGTCTTCGCACCGTAGTTCGTCAACAGTCATTGGTTGGTGGCCAATGTTTCGAAAAATGCAATTGCTTAAAAAATGTTCCAATAAGAAATGTTTGTGCAAGTTACCTAATATGATGTGCAATTCAAAGTGCCACAACTCTCTCCCATACTGTAACAAAGAATAATAAAACGTATTCTAAAATTTTCATCTCAAATAACATTTATTCCAACTTTTACCGGCAGACGCTGGGAAATGTTAGGATTTGCCAAAATCTGTTGGTAAAAGTCCGAAAGACGCATCCTGATTGAGGTAATTCTAGCTTTTACCGAGCCTCTTGGCAAATCCTAAGATTTACTGGCTAAAGTCCGATTTGAAAGATAAAATCGGACATTTACCAACGGTCATTGTAAATCCTAAGGATTTATCACACTCCGGGGTTTCACAGTAACATATACACATATATAATACACACGTATACAAGATGTGCAGGTCTATTCGTTGACTTCAGAGCAACTTATGATTCGGTCGATAAAAGCTTTCATTGGAAAATAATGGTGGAACTGGGATTTGCAGGGAAACTGGTCAGATTGACTCGGCTGTGCGGAGTACATGAATGGCTCTCGCTGACGACCACTGGAGAGATGACCAATGCATTGGACGTTAAGTCAGGATTGAGACAAGGTGACTGCTTATCTCCGATGGTGTTCAACCTGTTCTGGGAGAAGGTAATAGGTGAAGCAGCAAAGGAGTAGATGTAGAAGAACATGGTAGTCAGCAGTAACCTACATCTTGACGTGTGGAAGAGCCATCCTTGCCAAAACTAGAAAGCTTTGGCTGTCCAAGAAGCTGCAGTAACCTCTATCAACAAACAGTATACTGATATCGGCCAAAGGGTAACCAATGGCAACCGCGGTGTCTTCTCGGAGTTTTAAGACGGCGGAAAACCTCACGAGCGTTTAAACTAAGGGTATATGTTTCCATTATCAAACATGTACTCATGTATGGGCGTGAGATCTGGGCGTTGACGACTACTCTGCAGTTGAAAACGTTTGAAAGGTTTGAACGCAAGGTTCTTAGAGCCATAATAGTCGTAAAGTGGAATGGTGACTTAGGAATTTGGAGCCAATAGAGGAGATTATATCGTAAACGAGACAGACTATTTCAATGATATGATAAGTAAGAGGTTACAATGGGCGGGATAAGCGGCAAGTACAGATGTAACGATAGTGGGGGTAGCCGGCCTCGAGGCAGACAGTAGATGAGATGGGTTGCTACCGTGAAGAAGGACGATATGGACATCCGTGTAGTGGACTGGTCATCGGCCATCAGAAGCAAAGATAGAGGAACGTTGTAATGGTCCTCCGTACACACTAAACATCTCCATGGTCTTTAAAGCCAACAGAATATATATATAACATATATATGAATGTGGCTCATTTTCTGGATAGGATCGGTGGACATTTGAAGACAAATAGCCTCATGAGTACAACCTCAATAGCGTTAATGGCAAACCTGATTTCTTGTAATTATTTATTTTATGCATTAGTCTATTTATTAATGAATCAAGTCTACGATGGTTGGGCCATTTATTACAACTCAAGAACGGAGGATGCCAAAAAGAGTGTTATATGCCATTATTATTTATAAGGGAAAGAATGTAAGGAAGGCCCATGAGAGGTGGCTTCATGAATTAAACGAGGACTTGCGGGAGTTACGGGTCCAACTATGAGAAATAGCTGAAGGTCACGATTCCACAAGAACCATCAAATATGTTTTGTAGCTCCACTCAAACTGACTTGCGCAACACTACTTCACAAAACACTCATACTCCCTATATTATCATAGGCATGCCCAGTCTGCCTGGGCATCAGCAACATACACAAAACCAAAATACAGTCCTTCCAGAGCAAAGTACTTCGGATAGCGGCAAATGCTGCCTGGTTTGTTAGGAACAGCCAAATCCACAGGGAATTGGAGGTTGCTCCTATTTCAGTTCACATCCAACAACTTGTAAGGAAACATCATGCCTGCCTTCCTATGTCAAGTGGAGCCACTCATTACAATTTAGGTACGACTACTGAGGGACGACTACGCTCGAGGCTGTACCAAAACATCTTAATTTTGTAAACATCATGTAACAATTTGTGTATAATACCTTAGTTGTATTGGGCCAAAATAAAATTTTCTTTCTTTCTTTCTGTTTTGTAGCTACTTATCGAATGCATGGAGTTTAATCAGTCAATATATTTTACAAAAAGGAATAATTGCGAATAAATTGTCTTCAGTATGTAAAGTTTACTATGCCTGGCAATCATAATTAATTTAATTTTGAAGACGTCCGCCGAAAGCGCTTTTGATTAGGGTAAACTCAATATGTCGTAGAAAGATTTAGCATCTTATTGGCTACACCCATCTAAATGCGTTTAGAATTTGAACCAATCATTGAAACTCAATATTGACCATTTAGTCTGAGAACTTGTTCTATTCCATAATAGCGTATGCAATAGTTAGCAAGGTCGTTTTTGGTGGTAACCCCATCGTCGTGTAGCAAATGCCATAACCTGGAGTTGTCTCCGATTATGTCTGGTATCTTCAAACACATTTTATGTAAGTTCCAACTAGGAGTTGGCTGCTACTATACCGCAGATGCTTGGAGCCTGGGAATACGAAGGGAGTGAAATGGAAGAAGATGCAATGTGCCTGGAACTAGGAAGAGAGGAGTATAGGAGGATGTAAGTGGTGATGTAATCAGATGGAGCAGCCCTGGAGAAGGGAGAGTGAATTTCTCCAGATGGTGTCCTTTCTCCAGCCCTAGCCCCCACCCGCGTCTCCAGCAATCTGACGTCAGCGAGTTTTTATGGGGGAAACCCCGATTCCTACATCTCTATGTGTTTACATAAAACTTGGTTGCGTCGAGTTTGGATATTATTGCGAAATGGAATTACTGCACTGACTCCATAATCCTGCCAGTGTGGGAGCTTAGGTCTGCATAGGTCAATAGGAAAATATTCTGCTGAGAAAGCAGCATTGCTCAATATTGGCCAATAAGTAACATATCCTCCAACTTTGCAGGTGGCACACTTTCCTCCATTGTTAAACTCATTAACATCAACGGATAATAAGGAGCTATATGGTACAGCAAGTGAGTCGAGGTACCTGGACGACTTGAGTGAAAACTTGACGATTGGTGGAAGTGTAGCGCCTGCCAGTTGTGAAGTTTAGTTTCTACTGTTGGTACTTAGCATCAATTATAAGGCATGTTGGATACATACATCCCAATAACAGACAACTGATCGGATAATATTACATAACGATACTTATTGTGCCTCGCTAATTTGCTAGAATTGTATTTGTAGACAATCTCCTCTAGTCTGCTAACTAACTGAATAACTTTTTCCTTCAGGCTTAAAAGAATCCCTACGCAAGGAGACTTTATTCAAGCAAGATGAATCACTGAACATCCCAAGTGCACTTTGAATTTCAAGCCCAATTTACATTTGTACGCTTTTTCTAGAAATATGGTCCAATACCTGCATTTTAGGAATCTACTTATTCTACTCAACCGACTTTTATCGCCGTCAGCCAGGCAACACAAAAGAGCCCTTTAGTCCTCGTTCTTCTTGTTCGAATTTGATGTCTCTGTTTACAATTAAGTACATTTTCTCGTTTTTCGTATATTAAACACTTGTAAAAACGCCAATTTGTTAGTCTTTCTATTGTTGTTTTACTGCCTGAGATTTACGCATAACCATATGTCGTTTGGTAAATTATATCGTAAACACTTTGCATTTCTTGTAGTATTGCTTCATGATCTACTTAGTGAAACTAACGATTCATTCTGCAGCGAAAAACGCATAGAACATTAATTGTACGATATTAATTTTTCAACAAGATTGAATATACGGGAATAACATGCACTTATCCTTCTTCCTGAACACTCCCCCAGGTCCGATTTCGGCCACTGACCAACTCATTTACAAGAAATGTTTGAATATTGAATTTGGTAATGATCAAACAAAAACAAAAAGCGACCCAAAAATACAGGTGCAGTAGCGCAGTCTCTACAAACTATCTGTAGTCCCTGTATGTTCGTTTGCAACATGTCTGTGTGTTTGCCGACAGAACAAGTCTGCCTGTGTTGGTCAGAAAGGCGTATACTTTACGGGGTGTAGCAAGACTTCAGGTAGTACACCCAAATCAATTAAATTAATAGTGAACTGTTCTTGCAATTGTTGTTGTATGCGGTTTGTACTAACAATAATATTAATATGGCTGAGTCGATGGCCATAAATCGACCCCCGGACCAGCTCGTCCTTGGAAGGCCTCTCGATAACCAGGACCACTTTC
Organism: Riptortus pedestris; assembly: GCA_019009955.1. Lineage (NCBI taxonomy): Eukaryota > Metazoa > Arthropoda > Insecta > Hemiptera > Alydidae > Riptortus > Riptortus pedestris. Next base: position 256,990,157 of record CM032228.1, read on the forward strand.
ACCCCGCTCTTGAAAATAAAACCCGTCCCGTCGTCCATATTATAGAACCAGAACTGCCGGACGACAATCTCCACGTGCCGAAAGCCCAACGTCTCCAGCTAATCCTTGCACACCGCCTCCTCACGTATTGCCTGCTCCGTGAGAGCTCGTAACTAGCCGTGGAATGACTCCATTAACGAATGGCTGTAAACTCTGATTCTGAAAGTGAAATCATAATTAGGGACGTTCCTCGTGCTACACGCTCCGTGACCTCCGCGTATTCGCCATGCTGCGTTCTAGACCAATAAACAGAGCTGACGGAATTTCACTTGTACCTATAGTTCTAAGAACAACTCCAACGGCTTTCCTAAGTTATCCAAGTGTGACGAAGAGTAGACTCCGCTGTCAGGGGTATGCTGAAAGGACGACATCAACGAGGATGACGGAGGAGGTGGTACATGGTACACCAGGAGATGGTACATGGTACACCAGGAGGTGGTACATGGTACACCAGGAGGTGGTACATGGTACACCAGGAGGTGGTACATGGTACACCAGGAGGTGGTACATGGTACACCAGGAGGTGGTACATGGTACACCAGGAGGTGGTACATGGTACACCAGGAGGTGGTACATAGTACACCAGGAGATGGTACCTGGAACACCAGGAGGTAGGCCTAGGCAACTGAGAGCTACGAGGCATGCTCAATAGCTGTGGTGACAAACGCTACAGTCGTTCAAGGGCAGTTGCGCAATGTAAATAAATAGCTCCTTGGGATTTCACACTGTCTTATGAGCTAGGATTTCGACTCCGAGGAAATTGGGAGGTCTATGGTTAGAAGAAGCCAGCGATTGCGCACTAAAATTCGATTGTGCGTCACCAGGACGGATATGTGTTCATTCACTAAGTAGCATTGTGAGGTAACTGAGGAGCATCTAATGAAGGAGTGTCGTTCTTAGACTGCCATATCACAATATGACAGGAATCGAATCAAGATGTCCTCCCACACAGTCGTGACGGGGGTCTTGGTTCTTCGTGAAATGTTGACTTTAGGATTTTCAATTCAGCCATTAGGATTAAAGTTTTTTATCCCAAATGAAAAAGAAAAACGGGCATTGTAATAATTATAGATATACAACGCATTTTCTCTTAGGATGTCAGTGAGGTGAAAGAATTCTGGGAGGACACGAGAGTGGATTATTATTGCTCTATGGTACTTGACAACTTCGGCGATTAGCAACCTGTTGTCTTTGAAGCAAGCAGTATTGACTATGAGACAAATGACCTTCGAGCATAATGCCGATCTGCAAGATCGTTTAGCATATTTCCCTTAATGGAACTGCTTTAGGTAAGGTCGACAGGAGAGAAAGAGAGATTATCATCTATACTGGAAGTGGGAAATGCGCTTAGATTACGCATCTCCTGCGTGACGGACTTTTCTTTTATGCTGAACAAATTTTGCATCTCAGATTATCAATAAAAATATTCGTCACAATGTAGCTGCTTGAACTAGGCAGGTTCCCGAAGTTCTGGTAGCACACTATAAAGATCTAATCTCACCATATTTTCTCTATTTCGAAATTAAAATCCGATGTTGTGATCCGAAATTAATCTTGGAATAAGACATTTAATGATATATCTGCTAATTGCTTTTGGTACGATTACTAAAAGTTTAAAAGTCCGTCACGCAGAGGCTGCGTAAACTAAGAAGATTTTCCACGTGGTGTTTTACAATAGAGAAATTTCATGAGAGCCGAGCAGTTAAGAAAACGGCCGAACTGGCTTTTGGCGGGAAAGTCACTCGTCCGTTGGACGAGCAGATTTAATAAAAATGCAAATTTCTCGGTTAATATTCAAGATAGAGAATAAACAACATATAACAATATTTGTAGTAAATGTAATTTGCAATAAAGTTGTTTCTGTACAATTTTTCGATCCGACGTATAGTAAGGGAGATATTTCGAATTTTCGAAAATCCTGCCCTCTAAACCCCCTCTCAGCCGTTAACTTGATCTTTCTTTTTACATAAAACGACTAAATATCGAGTTTGGTTAGGATCAAACAAAAATTGCGACCGATAGAGCGGCAACAGACATATATATATATATATATATATATATATATATATATAAATACACAGTTTAGAATCTGCTAATATGCTAGTTAGAGAAAAAAATGTATAGAACAACATTTATAGAAAATTAAATTTACTAGAAGATAGTTTGCGTATGATTTTCTATCAGACTCATCGTGATGGAGATGATTTGAATTTTAGTTTTTCTCGTTTATATAAATATATATACATATATATATATATATATATATATATATTCAAATTTTAAGGCTACATCGAGGGACATACTTCCAATGTTTTCAACTTCGGCTATCTGGTCCAGTGGTTTGATTTTTCACTGATTTGCAAATTCTCAATGGAAGTGCGTCCATTTTGGTCAGGCAGTGTTTTTTAATTTGGTTAGCTACTCCGATTAAATCGTCTGTGTTTGGATGTTTAATTCTGCCTTTCCACGTTTCAGAAGGACTGACCAGAATACTTCGGAAATATAATTTAGGAAATTATTCAAACTACAAAGACTATTCAATGAGTATTTAAAGAGTCAGAAAGACACTCAATTTTTACAAGATAGTGGAGTTTATATGAGACCATGTGATAGCGGTAAAGTTTATGTGGGGCAGAGAGGAAGAGCGCCACATGAATCAACCAACGCTGATCTGGAAAATCACAGAATTAAAAATTTCTGCCATAGTTAGGCACGCAAATATTTGTTCTCACCGAATTTACAAAACAAAACTTCAGCATAGAGAAGCCCACCGAGTTCGAAGTTTAGTGCCGGAAGCTGTCGAAATAAACTAGAGAACAAACACAACGAACGGCGTGGGCGGTGTTATACTCACCACAACGTGGAAAACCATAATTAAAATTCCAAATGTAACGATTTAATGGAGATATATAGCCGAATTAAAAACACTGTCTAATGAAAGACGCATTTCCATTGAAAATATAACAACTTTTATAGAACATTGCATTTACAATAAGAATAGTTAGTTATATACAATTTTTGATCCGACAACGAAGATTTTTAGAATTTTCAAAATTCTCCTTTTAACCCCCCCCCCCCTCTTCCCGCTGATCAGAATTCAGTGGTTAACGAACCTGATCTTCGGTTTTATGTGAAACGTAATGATCAAACAAAACTTAGAACTAGAACAACAAATATATACATATAGGTAGATAGATAGATATAGATATATACAGTTTTGAACGGACCTCATTTTGCCATCTCCGTGGTAGATTGATGGACATTTGGAGAAATATTTAGAAAATAGTTTCATGAGTATAACGTCAATAGCAGATTTCCCTCAAGGGAATCAGCACAGCATTTGTGTGGCGTGGTTCGTAGGAAGTTTTGGCAGTAGCAGGAATGGGCCTATTGCTGAATGGACGGCAATGACCTCCTAATAAACAATGAATGTCATCCTACGTAACCTCAATCTGCAGCTGAGGTCTTTGGGCACATCACTCGGAGAATGACAGCTGAGGCAGTTCCCTGAGGTTATGTAAAGGAGAGAGATGAGCGTGGGAGGGTAGCGTTTCCTGTTGGGGTTAATGGGGTGCCTAGCATCGGCGAAAGGGCAGGGGCCTAACTGCAAGAAAGTGCATATAGCGAAAGTTGTTCTCAGCTGGCCAGCTGCACCTTCCTGCATTCCTCTAGATGCAGATGCACCCAACTACAATATGCACTGTCTTTCTACCATCACAGCTCAGTTCTTCCGTCTACATCCATCACTGCCTTCTCTGTGACAAGACTTCCATTGCTAGCAGATTTCCCTTGAGGGACGTCTATTGATGTTGGATCATTACGCGATTTCTTCAAATGTCCATCATAGTAGATGACGAGCATGATGTTCGTTGAAAATAATACATATATATCATTCTATATATTTGAGGGGGAGAAATTTGAAAATTCCAAATATCTCTATTAATATAAGTCGACCAAAAAGTGTATAGAATAAATCTTATTGCAAATTAAATATACTATAAATATTATTATATACATTTATTCTCTTCCTTGAATATTAACTGAGATGTTTGCATTTTTCAGTTTTCAGCCTTCAGTTCAAATCCCCACTTCTACTGGTGTAACATAAACAATACTCTATTATTATTATATAATAAACCACATTATTCGAACCTTAAATGCCTAATATTGTTTTCCAGGGACCTTTATTATACGAGATAGATGTAAATATGTTTTTACGACCCCCTCCCCTTTTGAATTCTTGGACTACTAAAACTTTATTGATTGATATAAAAGTTATTCCGATTCATTATAAATTACAGTAGTAGATACAGTACATAGTTTTCAATAAAATGAATATGCTATATCCGGATATGTTTCAGTTATTGTTTTTCTTTCTTGACGTTGTCAGACCTGTTTGTTATATTTCTGTTTGTTGGAAAGATTTCTTATTACCGTTTGTATTTATTCACTTAATATTTAAGGTGGTTTTGTGTCAGCAGTATGCAGGTTTATCTATTATTAATCTTCGCGAGGGAAATCTGCATAGTTTACGCAGCCCCTGCGTTACGGACTTTTTTAAAGGTGTTGGGACATGTTTTTATTTTGATTTCAAATTAATTCGTTCAACGTTTGACTTTTGAGTTTCTCGCGTTCTCTCTTTTGGAGCCAGTTAGTAGATGTACAGCTGGCATTCCAGCAGGTGGTCCTCAACACTTCTAATATATCTCTGCCTCGAGATGGAGAGGTTGGCCCATTACACCGCCTTCATCAATCCCAGCCTTTCACAGCTGTCATTATGTCAGAAGGCAACGTCATTAGGCTGTTTATGTACTATTAAGCCTTTTTCCGAAACTATTCACCAGGTGCAAGCACCCATGCGTGGCCCTCCACCGTGCCAGCTGCTGCCAGCCTCAATTTGGCCTCCTTATCCTCCGCAAGTCATTCTCAATAACCGAAATAGACTCCTTCGACCTGACCGATGGGTATTCCACGCTCTTGATGCACCCAAAATAGTTGCATCTACTTTTCTTAATAACACAGTTTGTAATATAAATTTCAGTTTATAGCAGTATATGTCAGGGTCATCTCGACTCACCGTGTTCAGTTACTCAAAGTGAAAATCGGATGAGTAGAACCAGGAGCTAAGAAAAGTATGGAAAAATGACATAATTTATAGATCATTTTACGATCAAAAAAAAAGATTTCAATTCAAATGTTTTAGCAGATTTCCCTTAAGGGAACCTTAACCATTTTATGTAAAACTAAAGATCAAGCTTGTTAATGTCAGAAAACCGACCAGTGGGAGGGAGAAAAATTCGAAAATTCTTAATATCTCAGTTTCTATGGGCCGGTTCAAAAAATTGTATAGCAACAAACTTATTGCAAATGTAACGTTCTTTAAATGTTGTTATGTACGTATAGTGTTTCAATATCTTGATTACTAACCGAGATATTTGCATTTTAGCAGATTTCCCTGTAGGGAAATCAGCTATTGAGGTCATACTCATGACGCGATTTTCGAAAAATTTCTTCAAACGTCCATCGATCCTACCCAGGAGATGACGAAAATGAGGTCCGTTCAAAATTTTATATATATATATATATATATATATATATATATTTGTCTGTTAACACTCTAGCGGTTGCAATTTTTGTTTAATCGTTACGAAACTCGGTATTTAACCGTTTTATGTAAAAAGACAGATCAAGTTCGTTAATGGCTGAAATCGGACCAGAGGGAGGGGGGTTTAGAGGAGGATTTTCGAAAATTCAAAATATCTCCGTTATTATTCATCGGATCGAAAAATTGTAAAGAACCACTCTTATTGCAAATTAAAGTTACTTTAAATATTGATATATACATTTATTCTCTATCTTGAATATTAACCGAGATATTTGCATTTTTATGAAGTCTCTGGGACATGTGGTCGGGTATGTTTCGGTTTAGTTCGGCCGTTTTCGTAACTACCCGACTCTGTTGGAAGCTTCTTCTAACCTTACCTGTCGTTTCTAACCTTACCTTCGCTACTTTGTGAGATTTATGCAAATACGTTCTGTTCATCCGCCCCCGCCCCTTCTTTAGTTCTTGGACTACTAAAAGTTGAGTTATTAAACTATAAATTATTCTTACAATTCAGAAGCTGTTTCAGTTGGGAATTTATTTTAATGAACTGAAAGATTTCTCATTACCGTTTGTATTTACTCACGGTGGTGTTGTGTTACCGGTATGCAGATTTCTCTATTGTAAAACTTCACATGGGAAATCTGCTTAGTTTACGCAGCCCCTGCGTGACGGACTTTTTTAGTGTTTGGCCTTCTGTAAACCACCACTCCTACTAATGTCATATTAACAATAAGCTGTTGTATTATGAAGCACTTTATTTGAAGCATGATTAGCAAATATTGTCTTCATTGAACGTTTACTTACTGAGATTAATGCATATAGGTGACGCACGTGGGAAATCTGCTAAGTCAACGCATCCCCTGTGTGATGGACCTTATATATACGATATACTTATCTCTTACCGCTCTAGCGGTCGCAATTTTTGTTTGATCGTTACCAAACTCGATATACAAGTATTTCATGCAAAACTAAATGCTAAATTCGTTAATTGCTGAAATCAGACCAGTTGGAGAGGGGAGGGGGTTTGGAGGGATGAATCGAAAAATCAATATACTCCGTTTTGTAAGTTGGAACGAAAAATTGTAAAGAAGCAATCTTATTGAAAATGTAAATTCCTATAAATTTTGTTATGTAAGTATTTTCTTCAGCATGAATATTAAGCGAAATATTTAGGCTAATTGAGTGCTTACTTAAAAAAAAATAAAAATGATAATAACCAAAGTAGTTGATCTCTCTAAACCAGGCATGGGCAACAATAAAACGAGATTTATGAAGTAAGCTTGTGTTGCTTTAGGACCAGTGGTGGCTCATAGCTAAAATTAGTGGTGGTGCTGCTCCAGAAAATGCAGCACGGTAGGGTCGGCACTGCGGGAAGGACAGTACTGTCTAACCCTTGCAGCCTCGCCTGGAGCATCCTCTGTGACAATAGTCAAACACCTCGCAGCTGGAACTGTGAAGCGTACAGTTTTTTCCCATACATAGATTTTTGTATCTTTTTTCGTAAACTGGGGGATGGTTACTGCATTAAGCTTAAGGATTATATATTATACAAGTATAAAGAAAGAATTAAAGAAAAAAGCCTCATTATATTAAATATTATAGATATCAAGTTTAATTGGGGTTGCTGCGGTTCCACAGTGCCTATACTCGAGCCGCCACTGTTTAGGACTTTATTTTGTTCTATTCTTTTATAATTACATTGTAGCAGATTTGCCTTAATGTATATCAGCTGTTTATTAGTATAGATGAAGTGGGCCGTTCTTACCTTGACAGGATTGAGAGGTGGCTCGGTCATGTTGGCAGGCTCGACGTACATCTGGTCATCGACTATCTCGTCGAATTTGGAAGGTTTGCCATCTGAGGTGGAGTTGCTCTTCTCTCCTCTGCAGCAGGAACCTGCTACTGCAAGCAGCACGCCCACCCCCAAGCACCACCTCATCCTGATATCAAATAAAGTACAGAAATAAATAAAGGAATAAGGAAATAAATAAATAAATATGAAAATAAATGGATAAGGAAATTAATGAATATATAAGTGTATGAATAAATAAATAATTAATTAATTAAACGAATAAATAAGTAAACAAATAAATAAGTAAATATATATATATTTACTCTGTCTGTACATTGATTTTTTTCGCGAATTTTCACGATAACTTTTCCTTTCACATGTCATAGACACCATAACTGCATTTTGTTTCTTTCGTGTGTGTTTATTTGTTTGATTGTTACCTTTTCACGCATAAACGGCTGAACCGAATTTCATGAAACATGGTATGTATATTACTACAAACCCAACATAGACTTTAGGCTATATTAATATCCTCTGAGACGAACAGGAGTGGGGGTTATAAGGGAAGCCAGAAATTAAAAATAGCGGTATTTCGTTTCCTATTGGGTTTTCGGCAAATATGAACACAACAAAAGTTGTTTATTTTGTTATTTAGAGTAACTTTTGTTTTATACATTTCTCCAACAACAATGTGTGGAGCAAGTAATTTGCGTAGAAATATTGATATGCTCAACAATTCATTCCTATTTGAACTATGAGGTACCTCACCTGGAAAAATTAAATCAAATCTATGTTAATATTTTTTCCTTAATAACGGAAATCTATGCATAATGCACAGGGGACGAGAAATATGACAATTTGGAGGACAGTGAAGACTTACATAAAAAATTAATTTTATTATTAACAAACGCCAACAACGGGTATTAGCCCTAAACAGTGGGACGGGTAAATGTCAAAATATTGTGCAATGTAAAGCCTGCTAAAAAATACCATCACCATTCAGCCTCAAATGAATTCCCGGGCGAAGCCGGGTAACGGAGCTAGTAAATAAACAAATACGTAGATAAATGAATAAATAAGTAAATAAAGGAATGAACAAAAAAGTAAACGAATAAATAAATGAATAAATTAGTAAATGAATAAATGAGTAAATAAATTATTAAACGAATAAATAAATAATTAATTAAGTAAATTAATAAATAAGTAAACAAATAAATAAATACGTAAATAAATGAATAAATAAGTAAACAAATAAATAAATACACAAATAAAGGAATGAACAACAAAATTAACGAATAAATAAATAAATTAATAAATAAGTAATGAAATAAATTAATAAATAATTAATTAAATAAATTAATAAATGAGTAAATAAATTAGCAAATAAATGAATAAATAAGCAAATGAATAAATTAGTAAATGCTAAATAAGCAAATAAATGAATAAATAAGAAAATAAATGAATGAATGAGTAAATGAATAAATGATGAATTAATAAATAAGTAAATGGATGGATAGATGAATAAGTAAATAAATAATATATATAGCATTAGACGCACACACACACACACACACACACACACACACACACACACACACACACAGATATATATCTGTTAACGCTATAGCGGTCGTAATATTGGTTTGATCGTTACGAAACTCGATATTTAATCCTTTTATTTTAAAAGAGGGGTCAAGTTCGTTAATGGTAGACTTCCGACCGGCGGAGGGGGGGGGGGTTGAAAATTCAAACTATCTCTTTCATTGTACGTCATTGGAAAATTGTATTGAACCAATTTTATTGCAAATTGATGGATCTTTAAATATTATTTTATAAATATTTTCTTTATCATGAATATTACCGAGATATTTTCATATTTCCGGCCATCAATAAACCAACTCATAAAATATTAACCGGCTGTTATATCACCAACTACTAAAATATGTTATATAATGAACAGGTTAAATGCCAAATATAGTTTTCTTTGAACTTTAATTTTGCTAGATACATGAAAATACATTATTCGATTACGCCATTAATTAAGATTTTTTGTTCCCTATTTCAAAATGTTCTTTCATTTATATCATACTCGATATTTAACAGTTTCAATCAAAACTATTAATAATATTTGTCATTGGCGGAAATCGGAACTCGAATAGTGTGGGTTTAGAGGGGGGGGGGGGTGATTCCAAAATTCAGTATAAATCTGTTTGTATGTGTCTGATCGTAAAATGTTATAAAAAATAATCTTGTTAAACTATTGATGTTCTACAATTGTTGTTCTAAGCATTTTTTTGTAACTCAAGTACTCATTGAGTTGTTGGTACTTTTTGTTCTGCACTTGAGTTCTACACTTCTTGATAGTTTTACATAGAAATAGGAAATATGTGGAGGGATGAGATGAGCAGTGTGTTATACTCGGCATATCTGCTTAGTTTACGCAGCCCCTGCGTCACGGAAGTTTTAGCAGATTTCCCTTAAGGAAAATCAGCTATTGAGCTCGTACTAATGACGCGATTTTCGAAAAATTTCTTCAAATGTCCATCGATCCTATCCAAGAGATGACGAAAATGAGGCTCAAATTATATATATATATATATATATATATATATATATATATATATATATATATAATTGTAACCTCTGTCTGTACATTGATTTTTTTTCGCGAAATTTCACGATAACTTTTCGTTTCACATGTCATAGACACCATAACTGCATTTGGTTTCTTTGGTGTCTGTTTGTTTGTTTGTTACCTTTTCACGCATAAACGGCTGAACCGAATTTTATGAAACTTGGTATGTATATTACTACTAGCCCTTACTTAGACTTTAGGCTATATTAATATTCTCTAAGACAAACAGGAGTGGGGGTTATAAGAGAGGCCTGAAATTAAAAATAGCAATATTTCGTTTTCTATTGCTTTTTCAGCAAATATGCCCATAACAAAAGTTGTTTATTTTGTAATTTAGAGTAACTTTGGTTATATGCACTTTTGCCGTATACGGAAGTATAAATGAGTTATACGTTAAAAACTATAGAGGGAGTCCACAATTTTATTTAGGGCAAAAGATTCAACCGAACTAAACCAAACTCGGTATGTGAATTAGTACTAACGCCTTCCTTATAATAAGCCATACTAACATTTCTAGGGACGGGCAGGAGTGGGGGTTATAAGGGAGGTCTGAAATTAAAAATAGCGATATTTCGTTTCCTATAGCATTTTCGGCAAATATGCACATAACAAAAGTTGTTTATTTTGTTATTTAGAGAAACGTTTTTTATATACACTATCGTCGTATACCGAAGTATAAAGGCGTTATACGCTAAAAATTATAGCGGGAGTCAACAATTTTATTTGGCACAAAAGACTCAACCGAACTAAATAAAACACTCTGTATGTGTATTAGCACTAACGCCTTCCTTATAATAAGCCATACTAACATTTCTAGGGACGGGCAGGAGTGGGGGTTATAAGGGAGGCCTGAAATTAAAAATAGTGATATCCTATTGGGGTTTCGGCAAGTATGCACATAACAAAAGTTGTTTATTTTGTTATTTCGACAAATTTGCTCAACACTTCTTTTCAATATGAACTACCAGGTACCTCAAATGAATAAAATGATTCAAATGTATGTCAATATTTTCTCATTAATAATTCAAATCTATGCATAATGCACAGGAGACGGGAAATATGACAATATGCAGGACAGTGAAGTCTTACATAAAAAAATAATTTTATTATTAACAAATCCACAGAAACGACGGGTGTTAACCCTAAACACTGGGACGGGTAAATGTCAAAATATTGTGCAAAGTAAAGCCTTGCCAAAAGTACACCATCACCGTTCAGCCTCAAATGAATTCCCGAGCGAAGCCGGGTATCTGAGCTAGTATATATATATATATATATATATATATATATATATATATATATATATATACATGTTTGTTAACGCTCTAGCGGTCGCAATTGTTGCTTAATTGTTACCAAAGTCGATATTTAAACGTTTTATGTAAATATAAATATCATGTTCGTTAATGGCAGAAATCGACCATTGGGGGGTTTAGAGGCAGGAATTTCGAAAATTCGGAATAACTCCGTTACTATACGTCGGATCGAAAAATTGTATTGAACCAATTTTATTGCAGAGTAAATTTACTATAAATATTGTCATATACATTTATTCTCTATCTTGAATATTAACCGAGGTGTGTATCCGCCGGAAGCTAGTTCGGCCGTTTACGTAACTGTTCGGCTTTCGTGAAATTGGTTTAGACCCCTTACTACTACTGTTACCAGTATGCAGATTTCTCTATTGTAAAACTTCATGTGGGAAATCTGCTAAGTTTAAGCACCCCCTGCGTGGCGGGCTTTTTGTATTTCAGCCCACTTCTACTCATCCGAATTGAGTCATGATTATTTGATGACCCGCATACATTTCTGTTCCTGTTTACAAGTGTTTTCTTACTTTGGGAGAAATAAAGAATAGATCGTGAGATGAGATCTTTCATCTGTTTAGTTTATGCAGTCCCTACTAGATGGGGATTCAATTATCCTTCTAGCCTATTGTCATATTCTCTTCTCACTTTCCGACTGAGCAATTCATTGTTTGACGAAAAGCCTAATGACATGGGCCTCGAACCACCTGTTAATTATATTGATAACAGCTGTTATCCATTGCGCTACCTCTATGTCTGTCACAATAGTCAGCGAGTAACACCTGTTGCAGGGGGAAGTTTTGTCAGATCGGTGTTTCCATTGAGAGTTGTCACTGCCTAGGGCAGGTTGGCCAACCTTGCAACAATCGCCAGTAAGCAACAAAAAGGAACCTTCCTCTCTACTTCCTCTCAAAATGCCGTTTCGCAACCTTCTTGCTGCCTACAATAAAACAAATTATTGACAAAGTTGTCAACTATTATGCTGCAATAGCAGCCTTCTCTAGCGGCTTTCTACTCGGCTAATGCTGTTATTGTCCTTACTATTTGTTGATAATGGGTTCGATAAACATCACTTAGGCTAACCTTGAGGAGGTCCGTATCTAACTTGAGATTGGTCATATGTCCCAACTAATACTCAGGTAATCAGCTCATGTGACAAAAAAGTCCGTCTCGCAGGGGCTGCGTAAACTAAGCAGATTTCCCATGTGAAGTTTTACAATAGAGAAATCTCCATACTGGTAATAAGTCTGGGTCATTCCATCTCAAATCATCCAGCAAAATGTAAAAATGTCACCCATAGTTTCAGATTTCAATGAAAATTTTTTTAACAACACTTTTTACCTTCCTTATGAAGAATATAAAATTTCATATATGTATGTATGTATTTCAATATGTCAAATAAAATAATTATATTAAAATATTTATTGATTATTTAATGTATTTTATTTCTTAAGTGAATTAAATTTATATATATATATATATATATATATATATATTGTACTTTTATGGAATAAATGAAAAATTACCATTTTCATTTCTAATAAGGTGCTAACATAACGCTGCACCAACAACAAGACTCTGGTAGAGTGTAAAATGTCCCCGAAAAGGACTTAACTGACACTCAAGAACAATGCCTCTTGATTTAAAAAAAAAGGCATCACTAAATGGTAATATATTTAAAGATTTATAATACATTTAAGATATTCCAGTTCTTCCAGTTTTTCAAATGATAATTTGTCATTTAACAGAGATTTAATTTTTTTAATCTTATATGTGCATCCTTCCCTATTTATCAATTCTGTAAATAAATATTACATTTTAATTAAACCAAGGAAATTTTTTTTTAAATTCGTAAGTCTTTTTAAAAGGTCATACACCTAAACTAACCATTACTTAATTTTTTTTGTTATTATTTTTCATATTTGTTCATAGAATAGAATTTTTTTAGAAAATTCCAAATTATTTTGGTTTATCTCCAAAAAAATGCATAAGCACTTAAAAAGCCATTGTTTTTCTTTCATAGTCTTTTAGTTTGCACATTAACGCATAATTTAAAAAAAAGTTTGCTTGCTTAAGTATTCTGCCTCATGTGCAAAAGCATATTTGAAAAATTAAAAAAAAAATTTAATAAGGATGCAGTTAGTGAAATTTTGGGGGGGCTTATATTTTAATATGATCATCAATTTATTTTTTTCCTGTATCTCCATGCTTTTGTGAACACTTTAGTGAAAATTTTATCTTGATATGTTGAAAATCACTAAAGTCATGATTTTTTTTCTAATACAATGTGTCCAAATAAGCAACCTTAAAAATGTCAGTTACACAAACTTTCTCAATATTTCAGCATTTTTTTTCACAAAAATTACTGGAGATATCAAAGTAAAATTTTATATTCTTCATATGGAAGGTAAAAAGTGTTGTTAAAAAAATTTTCATTGAAATCTGAAACCATGGCCTGGATGTTTTGAGATGGAATGACCCGTCTGTAAACCAATTTCACGGGAGCCGAACAGTTACGGCAACTGCTCACGTTTAGAGTCGAACTCAGCCGATATATTTGTCTGTTAACAATTTCTTTAATCGTTACCAAACTGGGTATTTAATTGTTTTATGTAAGAAGAAAGACCATGTTCGTTAATGGCTGAAATTGGACAAGTGGGAGTGGGGCTTTTTGAATACTCGAAATATCTCCGTTATCATACGTCTGATCAAAAAATTGTATAGAACCAATCTTATTGCAAATTAAATTTACTATAAATATTGTTATATACATCTATTCTCTGTCTTGAATATTAACCGAGATAATTGTATTTTTATAAATTGTTTGTCGATAACGGACGAGATGAGATCGGCTAAAGTCGGTTCTATTCGTTTCCGTCGAAAGCTAGTTAGCCTCTGCCTGACGGAATTTTGTTTGATTATCTCCAAACCTGATGATAAAGGGTTTCCTATGAAACTAAATGTCAAGTTCGTTAATGGCTGAAAGCTGACCCAGAAGTAGAAGGGGAGGGGGTAAGGGAAGCCCCATGAAAAAATATATAGAACACCAACAATTTAACTAAACTGTTTTTATAAAATGTTTCGACCCTACTCAAACAAAGAAAACATTTTGAAATTTCGAATTTCTTCTTCTAGCATTAACAGGGTGTTCCAAGTTCCCTTGCCACCGCCTTTAAGATGGCTAATTGTAATAATAAAAATCTGCTAAAAGGCTGAGACTTGGCGTGCCATAATTGTAAGCCTTGAAGTATCTTTTCTGTCCGCCTTCAACCTCCTAACCTTCTCCAGTACTTTTCCAGAGACCATAACTTTGGAATTTCCTATGGAATGCCATACTTTTTATGACGGATTCTAATAGAAATTTCTAAAATGAGTTTATAGCTTTAAATTGTTGCGATTTGACGCATCATTTAGTAGTTAAATACACAAATCTTTATTTCAGAAATGACAAATTTTATTGAAAAATGTTGCACATAAAAGGAGTAGCCAACAAAATTGTTTTGGAAACAAGTCTACGGGATGAATTCTGAACTAAAAAAAAATCATTAAATCGAAATAACTCAAAAGTACTATTGGATTAATTCAAAAGTCCCACCATTTTCCACCTTCATAGCTTCATGTAAAAAAAAAAAAAAATACAGAAACCAGTTTTTCTTTGCATTACAATACTTACAGCTAGTATTTACAAATATTAGAAAATGCTACCTTCCTCAATAATGCACGTCTAAAGAAGGAATCTGAAATACCTTTTGGTATTGTATATTTTTGTTACTGAAATTGAATTTATCGCCAATCTGATATATTATAGGTTTTGATTTATATAGGTAGTGCTAAGAAAAAACTGGTTTCTGTCTTTTTACATAAAACTATGCAGGTGGAAAAATATATTTCATTACAAAGGGCGGAAAGTGACTGTTTCCTATGCGAGATCGTGTTTTACAGCCGAGGCGAAGCCGAGCCTGGAAATTAGATCGAGCATTGGAAACTCACTTTCCGCCCGAGTTATGAACGATACTTTACATCACGAGGCAAAAAATGCGAAATATAATTTAAACTCGTAATTATTAAGTATTATCATATTAAATGATTTGTTTTGCATTCTGTAGTATCGATTATTTCTGAACAGCTGATTTAGAGCACTAACCTGATGCAAGTAACATAACTTTAATAACTCTTTCAAACACAATTCTTTATTATTTGAAATAAATTTATAACAAATTCAAACATTTACAACTCAACAATTTTAGTGGCTTCCTTCATTAAATTTTCTGGTATGCTCCCAGCCATTTTGTATAAATAAAATAAGTGGTTTGTAAACATGAGATGTAGCTGCGACAATCGATTAGTTGATAACAAATGACAACAATGTCACAAATTTGGATTTATACAGAACTCTTTTAAATGACATAAACGAATTTTATAATAAAACTAAGTTAAATTAGTGTAATTATATTTTCTAATGATAAGTAATCGACCAATAATATCTTTAGTGCTTTAAAATAACTAAAATATAAATCGTTTTTCGAATAGAAACGCTAGCGTAACCTAGCGTTGGAAACTGTAACTTCATTAAAGGGAGGGAAAAGTTCTTTCCCTCCCTAGAGTGGGAAAGAGAACAGCTGTTTCAAGTTATTATAAAAAGACCCACTTTCCATACTTACATACGGTAGCGAAAGTAACTACTTTCAGATCAGAGTGATGTAATAGTATATTTCATTACAAGGGCGGAAAGTGACTGTTTCCTATGCGAGATCGTGTTTTACAGCCGAGGCGAAGCCGAGGCTGGAAATTAGATCGAGCATTGGAAACTCACTTTCCGCCCGAGTTATGAACGATACTTTACATCACGAGGCAAAAAATGCGAAATATAATTTAAACTCGTAATTATTAAGTATTATCATATAAATGATTTGTTTTGCATTCTGTAGTATCGATTATTTCTGAACAGCTGATTTAGAGCACTAACCTGATGCAAGTAACATAACTTTAATAACTCTTTCAAACACAATTCTTTATTATTTGAAATAAATTTATAACAAATTCAAACATTTACAACTCAACAATTTTAGTGGCTTCCTTCATTAAATTTTCTGGTATGCTCCCAGCCATTTTGTATAAATAAAATAAGTGGTTTGTAAACATGAGATGTAGCTGCGACAATCGATTAGTTGATAAGTAATCGACCAATAATATCTTTAGTGCTTTAAAATAACTAAAATATAAATCGTTTTTCGAATAGAAACGCTAGCGTAACCTAGCGTTGGAAGCTGTAACTTCATTAGAGGGAGGGAAAAGTTTTTCCCTCCCAAGAGTGGGAAAGAGAACAGCTGTTTCAAGTTATTATAAAAAGACCCACTTTCCATACTTACATACGGTAGCGAAAGTAACTACTTTCGCATCAGAGTGATGTAAAATATATTCCTTTAAAAAATAATTATTGCGTGTAATTAGTTTAAAATAAATTAATTACAAGAATGTTTTTTGATATGTTGATGTTTTTTCTAAGTAAAAACTTCTTGGATTCATTCAAGAGTACTTTTTCGTTATTTTGTTTTAATTACTTTTATTTTATTTTAGAATCCATTGCGTGTCCTGTAGACTTCTTTCAAAGATACTTTTGTTGTGTACACCTTCAATGTCGCAGCATTTTTCAATAAAATGTGTTGTTTCTGAAAAAAAGGTTTGTGTATTTTAGGGCTAAAGGATACTTCAAACCGAAAAATTCACCGATATAAACTCGTTTTAGAATGTGATTTTCTACAAGAATCCGGCATTCCATTGGAAATTTCAAAGTTATGGTCGCTGGAGAAGTACTGGAGAAGCTAGGAGGTTGAATATGGACTGAAAAAATTCTATAGATGATTATAGATAAAGATATTTTGAAATGATTATAGATGAAATGTTAATTTATATCGAGTTTGGTGACGATCATACAAAAATTGCGACTGATAGAGCGGCAACAGACAAGTATGTATGTTGCACACAGGGGCGCCGGTGGCAGTGTGGGTTAAGGCGTGGGTACATGTACCTCTACCGTTAGTAAGCTGAAGGAATAAATAGGTGGAGGTTAGATCTCTGTCAAGGGAGAACATTAGTTCATGAGGTAACTCTCAGAGGCCGATAGTGTTGTACATTTTTTGAATCATCGGGTTTCCAATGAGTATATATATATATATATATATATATATATATAAAATTGTAACCTCTGTCTGTACATAGATTTTTTTTTCGAAATTTCTCGATAACTTTTCGTTTCAAATGCCATAGACACCATAACTGCATTTTGTTTCTTTCGTGTATGTTCGCTTGCTTATTTGTTTGTTACCTTTTGACGCATAAATGGCTGAGCCGAATTTTATGAAACTTGGTATGTATATTACTACTAACCCAACTTAGACTTTAGGCTATATTAAAATTCTCTGAGATTAACAGGGGTAGGAGTTGTAAGGGAGGACTGAAATTAAAAAAAAGGGATATTTCCTTTCCTATTGCTTTTCGGCAAATATGAACATAACAAAAGTTGTTTATTTTGTTATTTAGAGTAACTTTTGTTATATACACTTTTTTCGTATACCGAATTATAAACGAGATATACGCTAAAATCTATAGCGGAAGTGAACAATTTTATTTGGGACAAAAGACCCAACCGAAATAAATAAAACTCGATATATGTATTAGCCCTAACGCTTTCATTATAACAAGCCATACCAACATTTCTAGGGACGGGCAGGAGTGTGGGTTATAAGGGAAGCCAGAAATTAAAAATAGCGATATTTCGTTTTTCGGCAAATATGAACATAACAAAAGTTGTTTGTTTTGTTATTTAGAGTAACTTTTGTGATTTTCATTTTTGTCTTTGAACTAAGTATAAACGAGATATTCACTATAAACTAAAGCGGGAATCAACTATTTCATTGGGCGCTAACGATTAAACCGAACTTAAAAAGCTCGGTATGTCAATTAGCATTAATTCTTCCATGATTATAAGATATATTAAAATTTTTAGGTTAGACCGGGAGTGGGGGTTATAAGGGGAGGTCTGAAATAAAAATTCGCGATATTTCATTGTCTATTTGTTTTTCGACAAACATGCACATAACAAAAGTTGTTTACTTTGTTATTTAGATTAACTTTTGTTTTATACATTTCTCCAAGAACAATGTGTGGAGCAAATAATTTGCGTAGAAATATTGATATGCTCAACAATTCATTCCAATTTGAACTATGAGGTACCTCACCTGGAAAAATTAATTCAAATCTATGTTAATATTTTGTCCTTAATAACTGAAATCTATGCATAATGCACAGGAGACGGGGAATATGACAATTTGGAGGACAGTGAAGACTTACATAAAAAATTAATTTTATTATTAACAAATGCCAACAACGGGTACTAACCCCAAACACTGGGACAGGTAAATGTCAAAATATTGTGCAAAGTAAAGCCTTGCCAAAAAAATACCATCACCATTCTGCCTCAAATCAATTCCCGGGCGAAGCCGGGTATCTGAGCTAGTATATATATATATATATATATATATATATATATATATCTGCCAGCTCCTCGGTATGACTATCGATCATGCCTCTCTTAGGTGTTGTCCAGAGTC
Organism: Riptortus pedestris; assembly: GCA_019009955.1. NCBI lineage: Eukaryota > Metazoa > Arthropoda > Insecta > Hemiptera > Alydidae > Riptortus > Riptortus pedestris. Next base: position 257,009,145 of record CM032228.1, read on the forward strand.
AGGCTGACTGGATCAACTGGCCACAGACCCTCTGGAGATATTTGCAGACATTTTTCAAGCATCCTTTAAGACATTTGTGGGCAGCCACCGGGCCACGGTGAGTTTTGATCCGGCCCGCAAGACATTTTGATAAACCCAATCAAACCAAAATATTACACTACTTACTTAAAATGAGGAAGATGAGGAGATATTAGTGCGTTTGGCAGTACTTATAAATGCCGACAGTTCTTTTCAATGATGAAAATTAATAAATGAAAACATCGTACAAGGCTGACTGACGATAATTTGGATAATTCTTTTTGTCTTCGTATCAGTGGAATTAATCCAAACATCGATGGATTAGTTTCCCAAATTCTAGCTCGTTGATTTCGGTGTCGTTATTTCACTTACGTTGTTTGTAATTTTTCCAAATTTTACGATTTAATTATAATGTTGTACCCATTTTATTCATTTCATTTTGTTCTTTTAATAAATTGTATTATAATTACATTGTCATATAATTTTATGTCTGATATCTATCGTTAAAAATGATGAACACTACTTAAAAATGTTCTATTTTTAAAAGCGGCCCGCGAACTTATTATCACAATCAAAGTTTTAAGGAGTATTTAAGGGACATGCCATTTTGCATATCTGTTGCAATGAATCCTTTTAGCAGATTTCTCTTAAGGGAAATCAGCTATTGAGGTCGTACTCATGGCGCGATTTTAGAGATTTTTCTTCAAATATCCATCGATCCTACCTAGGAGATAATGAAAATAAGGCCGTTCGAAACTGTATATATATATATGTATATATGTATATATATATATATATATATATATATATATATTTGTCTCCTACCGCTCTAGCGGTCGCAATTTTTGTTTAATCGTCACAAAACTCGGTATTTAATCGTTTTATGTAAAGAGAAAGACCAAGTTCGTTTACGGCTGAAATCGGACCAGTGGGAGGGGGGGGGTTTAGAGGGGGAATTTTGAAAATTCGAAATACCTCCGTTACTATACGTCGCATCGAAAAATTGTATAGAATCAATCTTATTAATGTTAATGCAAATTAAATTTACTATTAAGGGCTCAGGTTAGCCATGTGAGTTAAAGCATTGGCCTTTATCTCACATGGTAAACCTAGACGTGTTTAGTTACGAAATTCATTAAATAACATCCTAAAATCCCAACCTGGCTAGAAGTGGGTGGTAACCTGTAGATAACCCGTCCCAATTAGTCTAAGTTGCAAAAAGTGGACGTTAAAAAATAATAATAACAATAATTTACTATAAATATTGTTATATACATTTATTCTCTATCTTGATTTTTAACCGAGATATTTGCATTTTTATTAAGTGTAACGGACGAACTATGGTCGCTTCTATAGGTTCCCGACGAAAGCTAGTTCGGCCGTTTCCGTAACTGTTCGGCACTCGTGTGGCGATTTCTCTATTGTAAAACTTCACGTGGGAAATCAGCTTAGTTTGCGCAGCCCCTGCGTGACGGACTTATTCCCATTTATGATTCATACCTACAGCATCAACACATCCCGTACTTACTGGCAGACTGCGCCAGATGGTGCATTAGATAATACAAGTGTAATATAAATATTTGTATTATCACAATTGATAACGCTCCACTCACTCCGATAATGTCCTGTGCGATTATAATATTCCGATCCAAAGGGTAGAAGTATAATATCGTATTATTTCATATCAATTCCATTTGATATTTTAACTGATTGCATGTTCTCTATTGACATATTAACTTATCATTTAGCAGATTTCCTTTACCGGAACTCGGCTATTGTGGTTGTACTCATGACACGATTTTCTAAAATGCCTTCAAATATCCAACGTTCATACCCACGAATATATGAGGAGAGTGAAGTCTTTCCAAAATTCGACATATATTCTTAACAGTTTATTGGTAAGGGTCACTATTAAAAACACCGATCTTTACTCGCATATTTTATTCAAAATTTTTCATGTTTGAAAAACATGTTTCGTGGCTTAGATACCTCCTCTTCAGGGGCCATTATCGTTCTCAAGTGCTCTTGCCCTGTTCACTTTTTTCTGTGGAATGTAAAATGTATATATACGCTCTAGCGATCGCAATTTTTGTTTGATCGTTACCAAACTCGGAATTTAATCGTTTCATGTAAAAAGGAAGATCAAGTTCGTTAATGGCTGAAAACGGACCAGTGGGGGGGGGGTTAGACGTGGGGAGTTTTGAAAATTCGAAATATCTCTGTTATTATGCGTCGGATCGAAAAATTGTATAGAATCAATAGTATTCAAATAAAATTTGCTATAAATATTGTTATATACATTTATTCTGTATCTTGATATTTGCATTTCTAACTGCTCGTCCCTCGTGAATAGGTTTAGAGATTCCTCACTACTGCCGTTATTAGGCAGGTTTCCCTATTGTAAAACTTCACGTGGGAAATATGTTTAGTTTACGCAGCCCCTGCGTGACGGACTTTTTATTGGTGACCCATGCCACTAAACTAACAAGAATATTTGAGCATATCGGGTCAAGAATAAGAAAAATATAATTATGTGTGTGTGTGTGTCTATATATATATATATATATATATATATATATATATATATATTTATATAACTTCCCGTGCCCCCCCCCCCCTTAAAATCTTCAATTATTTTAACACATAGCTGATACTTGGCGTGTCATAATTGGGTGCAGAATTCTTTCTATCCATATTCAACCTCGTAACCTTCTCCAGAACTTCTCCATTCCCTTGGAATTTCCAATCAAATGCCCTACTTTTTACAGGGGATTCTTGTAGAAAATCAAATTCTAAAACGATTTTGTATCTGTAAATTTTTCAATTTGACTCATCGCTTAGCCATAAAATGCATAAATATTTATTTCAGAAACGGCACATTTTATTGAAAAATGCTGCGACATAAAAGTCTTAGCCAACAAAATTATCTTTGAAGCAAGTCTACGGTGAAAGGAATATATTCAGAAATTAAAAAATAAATAAAATTAAAACCGAATAACACAAAAATATTCTTGAATTAGTCCAAAAAAGGCTTACTTTTAAAAACATCAACGTAGCAAAAAACGTTCTTAGAATTAATTAATTTTAAACTAATTACGTATTTCTTTATAAAAGAAATACATTTTCCACCTGCATAGCTTAATGTAAAAAAAAACAAAGCAGTTTTTTCATTGTACCACAATACTTAGTTAGTATTTACAAATGCTCGAAAATCCTTCCTCATTTATGGACATCAAAAGTCTTACTTCTGCTACTGAAATTGAATTCTTCGCTATTTACATGAAGCTACGTAGGTGAAAAATGTATTCCTTTCATAAATAACTACCTAATTAGTTTTAGCAGATTTCCCTTCAGGGAAATCAACTTCAGAGGGGGGGGTTGAGAGGAGGGGATTTCTGAAAATTCAAAATATCTCCGTTGTTATGCGCCCGTTTGAAAAATTGTATAGAATTAATCTTAGTGTAAATTAAATTTACTATAAATATTGTTATATACATTTATTCTGTATCTTGAATATTAAACCGAGATATTTGCATTTGTATTCTCTATTCTAAAACTTCACATGGGAAATCTGCTTAGTTAACGCAGCCCCTGCGTGAGGGACTTTTTTGTTATTTTGATGTTTTTAAAAGTAAAGGTTTTTTTAATTAATAAATACTTCAGCGTTATTTCGTTTTACATTTTTTTTTTTTTTTTTTTTTTTTTAATTTCAGAATCCATTCCTTTCACTGTAGACATCTCTCAAAGGTAATTTTGTCTACTACAGCTTTTATGTCGCAGCATTTCTCAATAAAATGTGCCGTTTCTGAAATAAAGATTTGTGCATTTTACGGCTAAAGGATGCATCAAATAGAAAAATTCACCAATATGAACCCTTTTTAGAATTTGATTTTCTAAAAGAATCCGCCATCAAAAGCAGGGCATTACATTGGAAATTCTGGAAAGTTATGGCTGTTGGAGAAGTACTGGAGAAGGTTACAAGGTTGAATATGACTAAACGGATTCTTCAGGGGGCCCGATTCTCAGCCTTGACATTTCGAATTTTCAAAATTGGCTTGATCTTTCTTAGTTTCTTAGTCATAACAATGAACAGGCATCATTTTCGTCATCTCTTAGGTACGATCGAAAATCACTTCATTTCACACAATTTCAAGTACTGATTTACCATAAGGGAAATTTGGTAAGAATACAATGAAAATATATGCAATCTTAATACAAAAAAAAATTCTTACTTAATGATATTTCATTGCTGGAATAAAGGTTAATGAATGAGGTAACTAGAGTAATGTGTGTGCCGTGGGAATAGAAAGGAGATGCCCTGGGAGCTGGCATCATTAGCACCCCGTTAGCAGCCTTGCTAATCTATCTATAGCATCTATATTATATGCAGATGGTACATTCTTACTCATCAAACTACTTCAACAATTACATTATAAATACTCGAGAGTTAATTGTGCTTGTATTGAGGTCAGTCCTTCACTCCTACCTGCTAATTATTTAGAAATTATTTTATTTTTGCTGTTTTAGCAGGATTAAGGAAAATCAGCTATTTAGCCTGTACTCATGACGCGATTTTCGAAGCATTCTCCAAAGATCGTATCTAGGAGATGACGAAAATGAGGTCCGTTAAAAATTATGTACATATTAGCGCTCTAGGGGTAACAATTTTTGTTTTATAGTTACCAAACTTGACATATAAGCACTTCGGGCAAAATTACAGATCAATTATGTTACCGGCTGTAATCGGACTGGGACAGGTGGGGGTTTAAAGGATGGAAGTTTGCAAATTCTAAATATCTTCGCCATTTTACTTCGGATCGAAATTTCATAGAAATAATCTTATTGTAAATCTAATCGCCGATAAATATTGACTTATTTAAAACGTGGAATGACAGCCCATGGGTTTATTGATGACAGAAAATTATAAAATGCAAATATCTCGGATAATATTTTAGATAGAGAAAGAATTTATATAACAGCGTTTATAGGTAATTTAATTTGCAATAAGATTGCTTATGTAAGAGTTTTTTATTGAACTTTCTGTCATTAACGAACTTTATATTTCTTTTAAATAAAATCTTCGAATATCGAGTTTGGTAGATATGGAACAACATTGTGACCGCTAGTGCGTTAACAGACAAATTTATATATGTCTTCTTTATATATATAATTAATTCTACTGTAGGTGTTTATGTTACTGAACTCCTCCTAAACAGCTGGACCGATTTGAATGATTTTTTTGCATGAATTTGGGTGACACCCTGGATGGTTTAGATTCACAAATCAGCCCGGCAGATGGAGCAAGAGTGGGGGTTGTAAGGGAAGCCTGAAATTAAAAATAGCGATATTTCGTTTCCTATTGGTTTTTCGGCAAATCTGCACATAAGAAAAGTTATTTATTTTATTGATTAGAGTAACGTTTGTTATATACACTTTTGTGGTATAACAAACTATAAAAGAGATATACACGAAAAACTAATGCGAGAGCCAACAATTTTATTGGGCATTATCGATTGAACCGAACTCTATATGTAAATCAGCATTAATTCTTCAATGGTTATAAGCTTTGTTCAATTTTTTAGGTTCGAACGGGAGTGGGGGTTATAATGGAGGCTTTAAGAAAATATCACGATATTTATTTATAATTTTCTATTTGTTTTTAGGCAAACGTTCACGCACACAAGTGTAACAAAAGTGGTTTTTTGTGTTATTAAATTTAGCTTTTGTTTTAAACATAATATTATTAAATTTAATATCCTAATCGCTTGAAATATCATCCTGGGCAACGTCTGTCGGTTCCGCTAGTACGTCATCTCTTAGGTAGGATCAATGGATATTTGAGGATTTTTTTTCAAAAGTCCCTTCATGAGTGTAACCTCAATACCTGATTTACCTTAAGGAAATCTGCTAAAATAAATGTTAACGATGTAATAGTTGTGGTAAAATAAAAGTAATAAGTTTGCGACAAAAAGAAAGCCCAAAAATATATAATAAGAATATATTATGAAAAAAGAAAAGATAAATAAAATTTAAAAACATCAATTATCTACAAATATAGTTATATAAATTAATAGTAATTTGAAACAATATATATGAACCGAAAATAATGTATTGAGTTAGGGGCAGGCAGCCTTCATCTTCAATGGCAACTTTGTTCAACAACTCTTCATTCTTTTCCGGCATTGTTCCTCTTGATCCTGACCATAGACCTTCAACCTGAAATTGACCATCGCCAAACTCTAGGGGGAATCTTTCTTTGTAGAATTCTATTGATTTTTCATAAACAGAATTCTTTTCATTTTGAATCGCTAAAAATATCATCAAGGGTCAGTGATTAAGTCACCAGAATTACGTTTTTCGACATCTTTCAATTTGAAGCAATTGAATAGATATACCCTATACCTGTATCAACTGAAATAATTTTAAATGAACGGCAAGCAACCATTCTGTTTATTTCATTCAGAAGGTATGCAAGGAAGCGATGTGGTGCTTTACATCAGATCCGTTGTAAAGGACTTCTATACATAGTCTATGACATGGTTTGCATATCTATCCATATAAATAGACTATAAATAAACGTTTATAATATCTATATAATAGATAATTTGGGAAACACTGATAATGGATTATAATAAAGAACTATCGACTATTGAATATATTATAACTGAGAGAGATGAAATCAGATAAAGACGGAAGAGCTAGCTTTCTCCTACTCATCTTCATATTATACAATCATAATCATAGCTGAGACTCTTACTCAACTCCAACCATTTATCACCTCTAGCCTACAGATTAATGTAATCACAGCTGATCCTCTATCATCATGCATCACACCTGTTATCAACATCAATAAATCTCTCTAGGCAGATTTATTTTAGCAGATTTACTTTAAGGGAAATCAGCTATTTGAGATCGTACGCATGACGTAATTTCCGAAATATTTCCTGAAGTGTCCCTCGAGCCTACCTGGGAGATGACGAAAATGTGGTCCATTCAGAATTATATATATTTGTCTGTTACCGATTTAGCGGTCGCAAGGTTGGTCTTATCATTAACGAGCTTGATAAATAAGTATTTTATGTGAAATGAAAGATCAAGTTCGTTAAGGGCTGAAATTGGAACAAAAGGGTTGGTTAGAACGGAAAATTTCGAAACTTCCAAATATCTCCTTTATTATACAATGGGTCGAAAAATTGTATAGAACATATACGTATTATTGAAATTTATTTTCTTTCAATGAAGTACTATTCGAATTTTCTCTACCATGAATATCAACTAAGATAATTTGATTTTTTAGTGTTCAGCGTTCAGTAAACACCTTTTCATGTTATACTAACAATAAGAGGTTATATCAAGGACCACCTTATCGGAAGCATAAACACCAAATGTTTTCATTTGGGACTTCGCAGTGAGAGATACAGGCAAATAAATTGGGCGATGACGTCATCATATATGATTTTTAACTGATTCATTCAACCCAAAGACAATACTAGTTAAAGCTAAAATTTGACGTAGAAAAGGGTGGGATGGCAAAGAGAGGGGGAAGGAATATCAGGTCCTCCTTGGTTAACGGGGGTTGTATGCAGAGTTGATTACACACTACTTGAAAACTCAGATCGCGAGTCCAGCTTGGAGGTGACTAAAGATCGTAAAGGTGTACATTGCCAACCGAAATATATATATATTGTTACAAAAATAAAAAAAACGTTGATTCTTCTAGATTGCTTAAACTAAATGCACAAGTTGCGAAATAACTAAATGCTACTAAATGCTTAAGTACACGATTAATTTGACGGCACACTACACATTTGGAAAATTATTTTTGACAGCATAATAACTCACGATCTCAGGCCAATTACTATACAAATCACTGATGTTCACTAAACACTGCAGTGCACTGATATTCACTAAACACTGCAGTGCACTGATGTTCACTAAACACTGCAGTGCACTGATATTCACTAAACACTGCAGTGCACTGATGTTCACTAAACACTACACTGCACTGATGTTCACTAAACACTGCAGTGCACTGATGTTCACTAAAACTACAGTGCACTGATGTTCACTAAACACTACACTGCACTGATGTTCACTAAACACTGCAGTGCACTGATGTTCACTAAACACTACACTGCACTGATGTTCACTAAACACTGCAGTGCACTGATGTTCACTAAACACTGCAGTGCACTGATGTTCACTAAACACTACACTGCACTGATGTTCACTAAACACTGCAGTGCACTGATGTTCACTAAAACTACAGTGCACTGATGTTCACTAAACACTACACTGCACTGATGTTCACTAAACACTGCAGTGCACTGATGTTCACTAAACACTACACTGCACTGATGTTCACTAAACACTGCAGTGCACTGATGTTCACTAAACACTACACTGCACTGATGTTCACTAAACACTGCAGTGCACTGATGTTCACTAAACACTACACTGCACTGATGTTCACTAAACACTACACTGCACTGATGTTCACTAAACACTACACTGCACTGATGTTCACTAAACACTGCAGTGCACTGATGTTCACTAAACACTGCAGTGCACTGATGTTCACTAAACACTGCACTGCACTGATGTTCACTAAACACTGCAGTGCACTGATGTTCACTAAACACTGCAGTGCACTGATGTTCACTAAACACTACACTGCACTGATGTTCACTAAACACTGCAGTGCACTGATGTTCACTAAACACTACACTCCACTGATGTTTAAGTAATAACTGGACTGAACGCACTGGTGAAGAACATAGCAAACTAAACCGGTGGGCAAGCAGGCCGTCTTGACTTTATATGTGCGGCAACAGCTCTAGAAGTTTTCGAGGCACCTGCTGATTGGTCGGACACAGGTCTAGGTCTCTCTGGTGCTAATCCATTGCAGGGATTCCATCATTTTCTTTCTACTTCTCGCATACGTAATTTTCGCACCACTATATATATTTCGGTTTGCATTATGGAGTTTATAAATCGTTAGCCGAATGAGAATCAAGTTTTAAGTAGCTAGTGATCAAGTAACCGTACAAGTGACGCTAAAAAAGAAGGATCTAGAATGAATTGTCTGTATTCGTCTCAATATAGAGGGGATCAAAGGCAGTAGTACACTCGGTGTCAGCTTGGCTGTGGCCGGGATCTCAGAGAGTCATACTCCCCAGCCTTTGTAATCTATAAAAGCCGCGACACTAGCCCGATCTGGTAGTGAACTCGAGAACCCCCTTTTTGAATGATGTCCCTTTACGGGATTTTTTTAGTATGAACCCATGCCTTACCCCGGGCTGCTCATTAATTACCCCCCCCCCCTTAAATTTAGCTTTTGGTTGACATGGTATTGAAACGTGATCAACATTTTTTTACTTCGGTGCCTGTGGTGTATCCCTCTATTCCTCACTAAATGATTATACCGATTTTGATGAAACTTGGTACGTGTCTTGTACCACCTTCCAATAGCATCGAATAGCCTTTGGAACCAGCCTGATTTCAACCCACAACGGATGGAGTCACTTGCAAATTACTTTGGACTCTGACGACCACATCGAATATATATTCGGTGTTAAAGCATAATTCTTTAACAGACTGGCCATATTTTTTTAAATGCTTAGAAGATTTAATAGTTGTTTTCGAAAAGTAACTGAACAATAATAAATTAATAGATATTTGCCAAAAGACAATTTTATGCTTCCTCTCAAGAACCTGAAAAATGACTCTGACTTATACTTCGTTATATGTACATTATCGATCCAATATTTATAATGCGTTAGATAGGTTACAGCAATGTTAGAATCTATGTACAACGAGGCTATAGTGAAGCAACAACTAGGTTATAATCAGTATAAACTACATTAGTATAGGTCAACAACGAGGTTATAATCAAGGTATGTATAATATAACGTTATAATCAGGGTATAACTAGGCTTCAATTTGTGTACAACTAGGGTGATATGGCTACAACGAGGTTATAATGAAGCAACAACTAGGTTATAATCAGTATAAACTACATTAGTATAGGTCAACAACGAGGTTATAATCAAGGTATGTATAATATAACGTTATAATCAGGGTATAACTAGGCTTCAATTTGTGTACAACTAGGGTGATATGGCTACAACGAGGTTATAATGAAGCAACAACTAGGTTATAATCAGTATATACTACATCAGTATAGACCAACAACGAGGTTATAATGAAGGTATGTATAATATAACGTTATAATTAGGGTATAACTAGGCTTCAATTTGTGTACAACTAGGGTGATATGGCTACAACGAGGTTAAAGTGAAGCAACAACTAGGTTATAATCAGTGTAAAGTACATTAGTATTGGCCAACAACGAGGTTATAATGAAGGTATGTATAATATAACGTTATAATCAGGGTATAACTAGGCTTCAATTTGTGTACAACTAGGGTGATATGGCTACAACGAGGTTATAATGAAGCAACAACTAGGTTATAATCAGTATAAACTACATTAGTATAGGTCAACAACGAGGTTATAATCAAGGTATGTATAATATAACGTTATAATCAGGGTATAACTAGGCTTCAATTTGTGTACAACTAGGGTGATATGGCTACAACGAGGTTATAATGAAGCAACAACTAGGTTATTATCTGTGTAAACTACATTAGTATACGTAGGTCAACAACGAGGTTATAATCAAGGTATGTATAATATAACGTTATAATCAGGGTATAACTAGGCTTCAATTTGTGTACAACTAGGGTGATATGGCTACAACGAGGTTATAATGAAGCAACAACTAGGTTATAATCAGTGTAAACTACATTAGTATTGGCCAACAACGAGGTTATAATCAAGGTATGTATAATATAACGTTATAATCAGGGTATAACTAGGCTTCAATTTGTGTACAACTAGGGTGATATGGCTACAACGAGGTTATACTGAAGCAACAACTAGGTTATTATCTGTGTAAACTACATTAGTATACGTAGGTCAACAACGAGGTTATAATCAAGGTATGTATAATAAAACGTTATAATCAGGGTATAACTAGGCTTCAATTTGTGTACAACTAGGGTGATATGGCTACAACGAGGTTATAATGAAGCAACAACTAGGTTATAATCAGTGTAAAGTACATTAGTATAGGTCAACAACGAGGTTATAATCAAGGTATGTATAATAAAACGTTATAATCAGGGTATAACTAGGCTTCAATTTGTGTACAACTAGGGTGATATGGCTACAACGAGGTTACAATGAAGCAACAACTAGGTTATAATCAGTGTAAAGTACATCAGTATAGGCCAACAACGAGGTTATAATCAAGGTATGTATAATATAACGTTATAATCAGGGTATAACTAGGCTTCAATTTGTGTACAAGTAGGGTGATATGGCTACAAAGAGGTTATAATGAAGCAACAACTAGGTTATTATCTGTGTAAACTACATTAGTATAGGTCAATATCAAGGTATGTATAATATAACGTTATAATCAGGGTATAACTAGGCTTCAATTTGTGTACAAGTAGGGTGATATGGCTACAAAGAGGTTATAATGAAGCAACAACTAGGTTATAATCAGTGTAAACTACATTAGTATAGGTCAACAACGAGGTTATAATCAAGGTATGTATAATATAACGTTATAATCAGGGTATAACTAGGCTTCAATTTGTGTACAACTAGGGTGATATGGCTACAACGAGGTTATAATGAAGCAACAACTAGGTTATAATCAGTGTAAACTACATTAGTATAGGTCAACAACGAGGTTATAATCAAGGTATGTATAATATAACGTTATAATCAGGGTATAACTAGGCTTCAATTTGTGTACAACTAGGGTGATATGGCTACAACGAGGTTATAATGAAGCAACAACTAGGTTATAATCAGAGTAAACTACAATAGTATAGGTCAACAACGAGGTTATAATCAAGGTATGTATAATATAACGTTATAATCAGGGTATAACTAGGCTTCAATTTGTGTACAACTAGGGTGATATGGCTACAACGAGGTTATAATGAAGCAACAACTAGGTTATAATCAGTGTAAACTACATTAGTATAGGTCAACAACGAGGTTATAATCAAGGTATGTATAATATAACGTTATAATCAGGGTATAACTAGGCTTCAATTTGTGTACAACTAGGGTGATATGGCTACAACGAGGTTATAATGAAGCAACAACTAGGTTATAATCAGTGTAAACTACATTAGTATAGGTCAACAACGAGGTTATTTATAAAGGTATGTATAATATAACGTTATAATCAGGGTATAACTAGGCTTCAATTTGTGAACAACTAGGGGTGATATGGCTACAACGAGGGTTAGTGTTATATGTGAAGCAACGAGGAATCTAGGTTATAATCAGTGTAAAGTACATTAGTAACGAGGTTATAAACAGAATCTATCTCCACAAAAGTTTGAACAGCATACAATGATTCTTGATTCTGTGTAAATAAATGATGAGACTATTATTTATTATTATTAAATTACCTGATTAATTTATAGAGGCTGCTTGCAGATGCTGTGCTCCAAGAAGTACAGGAATAAAGTAGCAGGTGTTGTGTGCATCAGGAATAGGAAAGATCTAAAACAAAAAAAGAAAACGGTAAATGTCAGACATAAACACATCCCATAAATTTAAATAGAAGAATAATATTTTTCAATCCAACTAATCATAATGATGATATTTGTATTAGAACGTTTTTCAGCCATTAAAGATCACCTTGTTTAGTTTAACATCAAATGTAGAAATTGATTTATTTAGCTTGTTCCGTAAATTAACGTTAACAGTGCGGTAAGAGACTATATATATATATATATATATATATATATATAAATATATATATATATATATATACACATACTAGTTCAGATACCCGGCTTAGCTCGGGAATACATCAGAATTTTTTTGGCAAGGCTTTACTTTGCACAATATTTTGACATTTATCCGTCCGAGTGTTTAGGGTTAATACCCGTCGTTTCTGTGGATTTGTTAATAATAAAATTAATTTTTTATGTAAGACTTCACTGTCCTCTATATTGTCATATTTCCTGTTTCCTGTGCATTGTGCATAGACTTGAATTATTAAGGACAAAATATTAACATACATTTAAATTAATTTTTCCAGGTGAGGTACCTGGTAGTTCATATTGAAAAGAATTGTTGAGCAATTTATAATAAATTAAATTTTATATATATATATATATATATATATATATATATATATATAACAAAACAAACAACTTTTGTTATGTGCATATTTAACGAAACCCCAATAGGAAACGAAATATCACTATTTTTAATTTCAGGCCTCCCTTATAACCCCCACTCCTGCCCGTCCCTACAAATGTTGGTATGGTTTATTATAAGGAAGGCGTTTGTGCTAATACACATACCGAGTTTTTTATTTAGTTCGGCTGAGTCTTTTGTGCCAAATAAAATTGTTGACTCCCGCTATAATTATTAGCGTATATATATATATATATATATATATATATATATATATATATATATATATATATAAACATATGTTACTGTAAAACCCCGGAGTGTGGTAAATCCTAAGATTTACCAGAAGCGTTGGTAAATGTCCGATTTTGTCATTCAAATCGGACTTTAGCCAGTAAATCTTAGGATTTGCCAAGAGGCTCGGTAAAAGCTAGAATTATCTCAAGCAGGATGCGTTTTTCGGACTTTTACCAACAGATTTTGGTAAATCCTTACATTTCCCAGAGTCTGCCGGTAAAAGTTAGAATAAAGGTTATTTGAAATGAAAAATTTTATTATTATTTGTTAAAGCATGGGGGAGAATTGTAGAACTTCAAATTGCACTTCATATTAGCTAACTTGCACAAACATTTCTTATTTGAACATTTTTTTAAGCAGTTGCATTTTTTGAAACCCTGGCCACCAACGACTGTTGACGAACAGCGGTGCAAAGGCTTTTCTCTTCGTCGGGCAAGAGACTTAAAATTCTCGGTGCAAATTGTAAACTGTTTACGCGAATATAATGTATTCAATTTTTCTGAAGAAGTTCCGAGTTGGTAGAAACCATCTTTTTTTTTGACGATCACTGCAATCATGTTTTTGCGGTCGATTTTAGATCGCTTGACATCAGGAATTTTGATCCTCACGTTCTGGCCAACTTCGGGATATGTGAATTTTCCTTTCGTCGCCTGTGATTCAAGACCTTGCTGCTTGGGGAATTTCTTTGTCAGAGCACTTCTTCTGTTCGGTGGCAGATAACTTATTATTGGCACTGTCTTGTTGAAGTTCGCCGCCATACTTCCAACGTTTTAGTCATATCGTCCTCAAGAGCCAACGTTTGAACCTCATCTTGTTGGGAAGTAGATGGAAAAGATACAGTAGTATCATCAAGAATTTGTTCAAGCTGTTCCTAAGATGCGAGATTGATTATCATATCACCAGGGAGTTTCGAGGTAGCCAAACCCATTTTCATGAGGACTCCAAAAATGGCTACTTATGGAGAGCATTTGATTCCTTCGTGGTAGGCTCTGTTTTTCACGGCCTCAATAAACCTAATCCCCTCAGACCACTTTGAAGTATCATTGGCTTCCATCCATGTAGCTAACATATTTTCCACGTCCTGATTCGCTCGTTCGACGGAATCATGTGACTGGCTATGCCTAGGTTTCCCAAACACAATCTTGATATCAGCCCACATGCCCCAAAAACTTTCTATAACATTATTAAAAAATTCACGTCCATTATCAGAGTGTAAAATGAAAGGGGTGCCGAAAGTTGTAAAAATATCAAGGAGGTTGTAGGCAACTTCTTCAGCTCTTTTGGTTCGTAAAGGGCGTAAAATAACGAATTTTGCAAGATGGTCCTGGTAGACGTAAATGAACTTGAAATTACCGTCGGATTTGACTGCATATCAATTAAATCCACTTGAGCTCGAGAGTTCATTTCACTGTGTACGATAGGCCCTTTAGTCATATCTTTCTATTTTTTTCTGACATGGATTACACAGACTCAGATAAGTAACAACTGACTCAGTAGTAACATTTTTGTATTTTAGGTTAACTTCCTTGAGGATCCGGTCCGCCCTCCGTGTCCAGTATTGATGTGCGTCTCATGAATGACATCAAGCAATTCTCGAATATAATGAACAACGCCATCTGTACAGACGAGGTAGGTACTATCAACTTTCCTTCGCTACCGACAGACATGATATCGTACCTTTTTAAGCGCCTGTAATGAACACTTTGCGTTCGCTCTTTTGACTTAGCCGTTTTCACTTCCTCTAACAGTTCGCGATACTTCTCGTCTGTAATGTAAAAATTATTATCGTGCTTACCTCTAAGGACTTCATTCATACGCTCATAAAAACGTTCACGCATTGCACTATCCATCGCGCCACTTTGAAAAAATGCACTGACAAGAGGAAGCACTGATGACTGCAACGAAATTACACAAGGAGTTTATTCCGGTTGAATTTGACGCAATAAAGTTGAGAGAAGGGGTTTTTGTACTTCCCAGGCTGGGGTGCTCACCAAAGTTAGAGGGGAGTATCCCTGTCCTCACTCCTCTTCACTGGACATTTACCAATGAGCCTTGGCAAATCCGCACATTTACCAAACAGCATTGGTAAAAGTAGGAAATGTCACATTTATTTAATGTTTTTTGGGCATTTACCAAGCTAGACGGTAAATCCGGGGATTGTCCAACTGCCAAGCGGTAAAAGCTCGAATTTTATCTAGATTTCGGACTTTAACCAGTGCTCTTGGTAAATCCTAGTATTTACGGGTAAGTCCTGACAGTTACCACACTTCAGGGTTTTACAGTAACATATATATAAAATTGT
>CM032228.1:257027500-257087500 GCA_019009955.1 Riptortus pedestris
TCTCTCTCTCTCTCACTCTCCCGCCACATCTCTCTCCCCCACCCCTCCCTCTCTATAACCCTCCCTCCATCTCTCACTCTCACTCTCCCCCCAACTCTCTCTCCCCCGCCCCTCTCCCTCTCTCTCACTCTCCCTCCCTCTCTCTCTCTCTCCCCCGCCATCTCTCTCGCTCTCTCTCTCTCTCTCCCTCTCGTCAATATATATTCATATTGAATCTCAATATTCTACGTGACGCCATTTCCCTCTTGATAAATTTTCCTTCTACCTACTCCAAAATAACTTGATCAATTCAATTAACGATTTCGTTGAATACAAACTAGACATTTTCCGAAAATCGGGTCACGAGTCTAACCTCAATAGATGATTGTCCTTAAATGAATTCTGCTAACACCGACTAAGGGAGGGGGAGAGGAGGTTTACAGGGGGTGGGGCGAAAATAAAGTTTTCAAATTTATCCGTTCCTTTTACGTATATTTGTTTTGATCCGAAGCATTCGAAGGGAGGTATGGTGTATCACTTCAGGAGCAACCAAATATTTTGGTTTGTTTAATTAAATATCCATGGACAATAAGCTTCTACAGAAAAGAATGGCCAACCACCATACTCTATGATTGAAGGGAGGAGAAGGTTTGATGCCGCATCATGATTGCCCATTCAGAATTACTTAACGGACTTCTAAGGGTGGCTAAATTGGATAAACTACTGAGCGAAACATGTAGGGTTGAACATGACGTAAAACAGCTTCTGACAACATATGGAGAAAACGTGACAACACTGACATGTCAAATGACAGTTATAGGGCAGATGAAAGGTCATAGCAAACATTGAGATTTGATTCTAGACATAATTTCCAACAAAAAAGTTCTGATATGGTCTCGCCCAATTCTCACTCGTTTTCGAGATATTATAAGTTTTTTTTTCTTTTCAAATTGGAGCTATTTCCCATATAACAAGCCACAACTCCAAAACATTATTTCAATATTGAAAATCTGATTTTACCATTCGAAATAGCAATCATATAGTAAGCTTCAAATCTCTGCTTTACGTTTTCAAGTCCCAAAAATACTCATCATCGCTAAGGTATTCAAAATTTCAAAAACATACACCGTATATGCCAGCCATGTTCGCACGTTTATTCAGAGTTATTTATAACTATGGTTTCGTATTTTTAAGGTGTATTATTTATTCATTTACGTTCACTTATTGCTACTAAAAGTATAGCCGACAGTATGAAACTTCTACACTGACAAACGAAAGGACGAAGATTGGACATACTCGAGAACATGGAGATTTACAAACAACGAACATTCAACGGAGACATTATCAACGAACAGCTTAACACTCGCTCAGACACTACATTCAGAACATTCCAACTACTTAAACGGAAGACGCCAACTGACGGACACACGCAGCAACAGACGAAGCGACGACGTATGTAGATCCAGATTCCATTTAATTATTTGAGTATATTTATTTAGTTATTTAATTATCCTTGATGATGACACTTAATTGTACACATATCACATTACACCTGTATCTACACATTAACAAACTACACCAGACCAACACACAAACAAAACACTAGAAACGTAAACAACCCAACATGGATGAGGACAACGACCCACCACACGAAAACAATTTACCTGGACACTAGCTAATACCCTTCGCTTGACAGATCTGAGGTAAGTAAACAGACTTGGACTAAACGTAAACAACTACACGTAAACAAACTAATACGGTGACCAGACGCATAAAACCAACTGACCAACAGACATCTAACACAGTACAACTTTTCGACGGGCTTGAAGATGGTGCCATCGCATCTACAGCACAATGCAAGCTGTACTGGACCATCAGCCAGTGACGACGGCCTCCACCGAAAGGTATGACAACACTAAAAGTATATTTTATCGCTACAAGCGGAACAATAACAATAATTAAATAGGAGTGAGTAGAAGGAAGCCATCTGGATATAATATTGTGAAGTGTACTGCAATATCTTTTGGGGATATTGTTTTTTTTTTCTCTTGAAATAGAATAGAATAGAATATATATATTTAAATCTTGTACAAATTAAATAAACAAATAACAATTCTGTCTTTTTAAATAAATAATTAAATCCAACTTCTTGAGATTAACAATAATATGGCAATAAAGAAAAACAAAAAAAAAAACAATATAGTGAAAATAGTACATAAAAACATTTTGTAAACCCTTTTCCGTTTTAATATAACATTTAATTGGAGTGTGGTCCATCAGCACTTATAGATTCCAGAGTATTGCATGCTGACCTGATGAAGCAGTAAATCTTGTGTAGTTTTTCGAGGCTGTCGATACTAAGTATCTCTTCAATTTTATGCACATCACTGACTGCTGAGGAAAGTGTTTGTAGATATTTACTTCTGCCTTCGATGAGCTTCTCACAATAGAGAAGTATATGTGACAGGCTATTAGGGATGAACTGATTACAAAAACTGCAAGGTCCTGAGCTTTGAACGAGAAAGTTTTGTATTTCGGGGATATTGTGGATTTTCCAAAGTTCTCCAGACCACCTAACTGTGGAATACTCAGTGGAACGTGGTACTTTTTGTAATTCAAAAATGAGGATGATGGGGTATTTAGATTATAAAAATAAAGAATTAAATACAATCATTAATTGTTAAATATTTGAAATGCAAAATAACATTGTAAGTAAACAAAAATAACAGTAAATAAAAAAAAATGGTTATATAATATTAAACAATAAGGTTATATAAGAATTTTCCTTACGACTCGGTCCGTGAAATATGAAGAGCTTAATGTTAGATACTCCATTAACGATCTGACAAAAATTGAACCACGGGAGTCGTGATGTATTTATTGGATAATTTTAAATATTCACAAGACCAAATCCTTATTTGACTGGTAAGTTTTATTTTATTTATGTTTGTGTTAAATTTGGACCAATGCCCCGGAAATATTTCTTATATTAAAATAAAACTTCTGTAGCCCTGCATAAACTATGCGGATTTCTCACGTCCTGGACACGATACTCATCTGCAACTCTTTGCTCACCTTTTTTAGTAGTTTCCCTTGAGGAAAACCAGCTATTAGGTTGAACTCATAACGCGATTTTCAAAAAATTCCCTCAAATGACCATCGATTCTACCCAGGAGATGACGAAAAGGTCCCTTCAGAATTGTATATATATATATATATATATATATACAATTCTAGCGTGCGTGTGTATGTCACTGAACTTCTCCTAGACGGATGGACCGATTTGATTGAATTTTTAAATACGCATTCGGGTGACGCTCTGGATGGAACGATCGGCCCGGTAGATGGAGCAGGTCTCCGGTTGAAGGGCGAAGGGTGATGTTATTGGAAATGTAATGAAATGTTAATATGTTTATTTAATGTATGTCCTTAGAGTTTAAGTATGCCATCTAAATAAAGAGGTTTTCACTTTCAGACATTGTTATTTATTGCCCAAATGTATTTTAATTTGATTTAAATGTTGCAATTATTTTTTTTCTTTATTTATATTTATGTATTTGCGTTAATATTGTTGAGGGTTTTGATTTATTTCAATTATCGGTCTACAACTGTTTGTTTTTAAGGACGTGTAGTGCGCATTCTACCAGATAATCACAGAACTAAAACGTCTTCTTTTCCTTCTCTCGTTTTAGCAGATTTCCCTTAAGGGAAATCAGCTATTGAGGTTGCACTCATGACGGAATTTTCGAAATTTTTCTTCAAATGTCCATCGATCCAACCCAGGAGATGACAAAAATGATCTCCGTTCAAAACTGTATATATATATATATATATATATATATATATATATATATATATATATATATATATATTTGTCTGTTACCGCTCTAGCGGTCGCAATTTTTGTTTGATCGTTGCCAAACTCGATATTTAGTCGTTTTATGTAAAAATAAAGATCAAGTTCGTTAACGGCTGAAATCGGACCAGAGGGAGGGGGGTTTTAGAGGGGAGGATTTTCGAAAAATTCGAAATATCTCCGTTACTATACGTCAGAACGAAAAATTGTATAGAATTAATCTTATTGCAAATTGAATTTACTATAGATATTGTTCTATACATTTATTCTGTATCTTGAATATTAACCGAGATATTTGCATTTGTATTCTGCGTGTCGCGAGTAGGCTATGTTCGGACTTTCCGGCGAGAGCTCTGGCGGCCGTTTCGATAACTATTCGCCCCTCGTGAATAGGTTTAGAGGTTAGGTTAACTGTTTTTTGGGGCTAGAAACTACTGGGTTATTACGCCCTAAATAATGTTTTAGGTTTAGAGGTTTCTTACTACTACAGTTGTTATTAGGCAGATTTCTCTATTGTAAAACTTCACGAGGGAAATCTGCTTAGTTTACGCCCCCCCTCCGTGACGGACTTTTTCCATTTCTTTTTGCGTACCACGTTTTCGCGATATTTTATTTATTATTTGTTTTTAGGCAAACGTGCATATAACAAATTTTGTTTTTTGCGTTATTAAAAGAAGATTTTTTTTTTTATTTTTAAACATAATATTATTTAATTTAATATCCTAATCCCATGATATATCACGCAGGACAACGTCTGCCGGGTCCGCTAGTATATATATATATATATATATATATATATATATATCTTAACGCTCTAGCGACCAAAATTATTGTCTAATCGTTAGCAAACTCGATATTTAATCGTTTTATGCAAAAACATATTCGTTAATATCAGAAATCGGATGAGTGGGAGGGAGGGTTAAGGGGGGGTATATTTCGAAAATTTTAAATATCTTTATTACTATATGTCCGATCGAAAAATTGTGTATAACCCATCTTATTGTAAATTAAATTATATATAAGTTTTGTCAGACATATTCTTTCTCTATCTGAAATATTAACCGAGATATATGAGTTTTATAATTTTGAGCCTTCAATGAACACCCCTTCTTTGTCATCTCAGGTTACGAATAAGCCAATATATCATGAACCGTTCTTATTTCAAGTTGGAATACCAAATATTGTTTGGGATTTGGTCTGGCTGATGGAGGTCCATCATCAGGATAAGATGGCCGAATATTGTGTTCAACAAATCGTGACAAGAAGCAAATAAGATCTGATGGACCCCACTACCCCGTCTTTTGGTCCTGGATTACTAAAGTTATTGTTTGATTATTATTGAGTGTTTTGGATGGAAATTATTCTTTCTAATTTAAATTTTAGCACTGGATATAGAAAACAGTTTTGAATAAAATATTATTGAAACATATTTCAGTAATTGTTTTTCTTTCCGTTCAAGAATATTTCTATCTTTCAGCTCCGAGAGGTTGGCTGACCTGATTTTTTACAATTCAGACGCTTTCCGTTGTGGGGGTTATTGAGTAAGATGTAGATTGACTGCAAGGTTTCTCATTGTCATTTGTACTGGTTCACTTAATATTCACAGTGGTGTTAAGCGTAAAAGTATGTAGATTTATCTTTTGAAGAACTTCTCGTAGGAAACCTGCATAGTTTACGCAGCCCCTGCGTCACGGACTTCTCCTTTAATTAAGAACCTGCGTAAGGAGGACTTGAAATGTTAGCTGCAAATGAAATAGAGAGGTGCTCGAAGCGGAAATACATTAGTAAGAAAGGAGGTGAAGGAACAGCAATTATAGCAAATAAAGCTTGCTTTGAGATCGATTGTTTTTGCTTTATCCGTTGTTCGTTTTACACATATTTCAAGCCAATTCATGACACAGAGCCAATGATAACTCGAAAATCGTGAGGTGGGGAACGGACACATCCACTGAATGAGCTAGTAACATGATTTTATAAATGTTTTACGGTATCTCTGACTGTTTGTGTCAAAAAGATCAGTTGGCTACTTCTGCTTCTGTTAGCAACTCTGGTTTCGAGTAATGTGTGCTATTGGTGGTAGTAAATCGAAGGATTTGGTTGATCAGGAAGGCAGGAATAGAATATCTGACAAGCCATGATATGGACCAAAGGAATCGTTAAGCCACGGTAGAGAGAAGTACATATAATAGAGTGTTTTTGCAGAATTATGGACCACCGCAACTGTACTCTACAGGAATTGTATTGTGTTGTGTAGACTCGCAGTTCAAGTCGGTGAGTTTGCAGTGGCTCAAGAATGGAGCTGCAAATTAGCCGTTTGTTTCTGAGTGAGTTTTGATTTGCATGCGTGTTTAGATGAGATCGCCAGTGAGTTATACCTGCAAGTGGGAAATCTGCTTATTAAATGCCGACCCTACGTAATGGATTTGTTTGATTAAAGATATGGTTTCCGTGTCACACGTTTCAGGTGTTGTTGGCAGCCCTGATTACAGGATTTGGGATTTTTGAGGAATTGGAGCTCCATTGAAGGTGACCGTTGATTCTGAGGTGGCAGATGGTCTTAAAGGAAGTTGCTGGCAAGAAAAGGGACACGATCAGAAGTTACGACTGTGGTGTCGTCAGCAACCTTCTGAAGGAAAGCTTTGAAGGGAATGGAAGATCAGCTGTGCAAACTGGGAACAAAGAGGACTAAGGATTACACCTTGAGCAAGCCGACGAGACAGTGGGGGAATAATGGAAACTGGAGAGAACCTAACACATTGGTAGGATAGAATGATAAAGGCAAATGCAAATGCAAGGATAGGCTGGAGCTTAAAAAAGTCCGTCACGCAGGGGCTGCAGATTTCCCACGCGAAGTTATACAGTAGAGAAATCTGCCCAATAACAACTGTACTAGTAAGGGATCTCTAAATCTATTCACGAGGGACGAACAGTTACAGAAACGGCCGCCAGAGCTCTCGGCGGAAGGTCCCGAACATAGCCGACTCCTGCCTACCACACACAGAATACAAATGCAAATATCTCGGTTAATATTCAAGATAGAGAATAAATGTATAGAACAATATTTATAGTAAATTTAATTTGCAATAAGATTAATTCTATAACATTTTTCGAGCTGACGCATAATAACGGAGATATTTCGAATTTTCAAAAATCCCTCCCTCCCACTGGTCCGATTTCCATCCGTTAAACGAACTTCATCTTTTTTTTTTTTTTACATAAAACGATTAAATATGAACTGTGGTAATGATCAAACAAAAATTGCGACCGCTAGAGCGTTAATAGACAAATCTATCGAGATCTCTCTCTCTCTCTCTCTCTCTCTCTCTCTCTCTCTATATATATATATATATATATATATATATATATATATATATATATATATATAATTAAAACGGACCTCATTTTCGTCATCTCCTGGGTAGGATCGATGGACATTTGAGGAAATTTTTCAAAACTCGCGTCATGAGTACGACCTCAATAGCAGATTTCCCTTAAGGGAAATCTGCTAAAATGATGTCCGTTCAAAACAATATATACATTAGCTAAGCTACCCGGTTCCGCTCGGGAAATGAAATCATTGGAGGCTGAATGATGAAGGTATTTATTTTGGTAGGGCTTTACTATAAACTATATTCTTACATTTCCCTGTCTCAGTTCTTGTACTCTTGAAGAATAAAAAGAAGAATGGTATAATCATAAAGCATTCATTGGTCATTATTAAGTACCAATACTGAGATAGCTTTGCTCGGAAATAAAAATTAGACTGAGTAATGAGGGTGAATGTTATTCATTGCAATGCTGTAATAAGCCCTTTATATTTGCATTTCTAGTTTGTGCATTTGCTTTTTATTAAATTTCACAGCTTTCTGGGAACATGGAAAATCGATGTACAATTATTGAGTTTGTCAAACGTTAAGTTGTTACTGTTAAATCCCAATTCATTGTTTAAAACATTATGGGTATAAATATCACAATAGCGGATACTGTTTTTTTATTATTAGCTATGTAACATTAACAATTACTATCCCAAATCCGCTAAATACAAAACAGAAATTATTTATATAAGTATATAGTTAAACGGAATTATACTTATCATTTGAAAGTACCTTGTTTTAGTCAACTTTTACATCGGAACAATGGACTTTTGAGGAAAGTTTTTGAAAATCACCTCTTGAGAACAACCTCAATTGATAAGTTTCTTTTTTGGGGAAATCTGCTGGAACGAGATAGAAGATTTTAGGCTACTAGATAAGCAGGGCTTAGGAATGAGTATTTCAGGTCAGCGAGCTGGTTACAGAATGGATAATGTTGTTAACTTCTGTTCAAAGAGGATAATCCGTGAATGGTTTTTGTTGTGCAACATAAAGCAGCGAAGGATTTATGCATGGAGCTCAGACTTCCGATCCGATCATGTAATGCATATTATTCCAGGTTCTTCAACCAAAACCGTTCCGGTCTCATGGAATTTCTGAGAAGTGGCAGCGCACACACAACTGGCTGGCCCATATCTAGCACAATTCCCAATATGACTGCCAAGATAGATGTCACCCGGAGCAGAACGCACGAAAGCGGACAATGGAGTGTCTCTGTTCAAGCTACATTCGAAAGGGAGTGCGTTAACTGGGAAGCTTGGCCAATTGCTCGTGGTTCGAAGCTGGTCTCGTTGCCAAAGGGATACATTGTTGACTTGAAAAGCCCAACATTTGCTAAATTCATTCAGTCGAAAATAGGGTGTAAACATGGTGACTAGCAAGTCAACAAAGAAAAAATGAACAATTCGGAGATACTTCAATTGAAGAGTTCATATTCATTACCAGCAAAAACGTTTTTAGGCATCAAGTCTGGAGTGGAAGGTATGCCCTGGTTTTGTACAAACAGAGTAATAAAGTCCACCACACAGGGGCTGAATATACTAAGCAGATTTCCCTCCACCTGGTATAGCATAATCATCCTGTCTCACCATATATATCTATTTCAAGGAAAAAAAGTCCGCCACGCAGAGGGTTGCATAAACTAAGCAGATTTCCTATGTGAAGTTTAGCATTAGAGAAATCTGCATACTGGTAACACAATACCACCTTAAGTAAATACAAACGGTAATGAGAAATCTTTCAGTTAATTTTAATAAACTCCCAACTGAAACGGCTTCTAAATTGTAAGAATAATTTATATTTTAATAACTCAAATTTTAGTAGTCCAAGAACTAAAGAAGGGGGGAGGGGCGGATGAACAGAACGTATTTGCATAAATCTCAGAAAATAACAAAGGTTAGGTAAGGTTAGAAACTACAGGTTAGGTTAGAAGCTTCCGCCAGAGCCGACTTCCGACAACGGCCGAACTAACCCGAACAACACCCGACCACAGACCTCATAAAAATGCAAATATCTCGGTTAATATTCAAGATAGAGAATGCATGTATACAACAATATCTATAGTAAATTTAATTTACAATAAGATTGGTTTTATACAATTTTTCGATCCGATGCATAATAACGGAGATATTTCGAATTTTCGAAAATCCCCCCTCTAAACCCCCCTCCCTCTGGTACGATTTCAGCCATTAACGAACTTGATCTGTCTTTTTACATAAAACGGTTAAATATCGAGTTTCGTAACGATCAAACAAAAATTGCGACCGCTAGAGCGATAACAGACAAATATATATATATATATATATATATATATATATATATATATATATATATATATATATATATATATAAATTTGAACGTACCTCATTTTCGTCATCTCCTGGATAGGATCGATGGACATTTGGATACATTTTTCGAAACTCGCGTCATGAGTACAACCTCAAAGCAGATTTCCCTCAAGGGAAATCTGCTAAAAATAAAGATTACTACAAGAAAGCGAGTTACGAAAACATGCGAATAACAAACATTGTAAAGCTATAATAGCTCACCAAGATTGGTTCTATAACATCCCTATTCAACCCCTCCCCCTTCTATTCCTAGTCCGATTTCCGTCAATCACGTATACGATCTTTAGTGCTGAAGATCGAGTAAAGTATAGATCAAATGATTATTGTTTAGACAAGAACCCAAAACCTTAAGTATTGACGTCATCGCACATTGCATCTGCTTGGATTCCGGATAACAAAAATCCCATGGAAACAATATTTGGTATGTAAGCTTAGAATAAAGAGGTTCATGTCAGAACGGCTTATATGCATAGGACATGAAGAGGAGTAGGGGTTTACTAATGCTGAAAACAAAACATTCCATACCCCCCCCCCGTAATGGAAATCTGCAAAAAACCGTCCTTGTGCGATGTAAAGGAATTATTGTAATAGGAAAAAGATTCGGTTTTCAGATTTTGCGTTCCCTGAATCCACTTTAGCATATTTTCCTGACAATCCTTAACAGGAAAGTGTTAATTTGATTTATGCCGTAATCGATATTTAATAGTTTCATTCAACATTAAAGTTTGTGCTCGTTAATGTCTCAAATCAGACACGGAATAGGATGGAGGGGAATTTGGAGTTTGAAATATATTTAGCATGCTATGTCGTATCAAAAAATGTTGCAGAACCTACTTTTTTTTTAAGTTTCTATGCTCTAAATTTGTTGTTTTATATATTTTCTCGTAAGAACGTGTCGAGAAGATGCCAGCAGGTGGGGATAGTTCTTGCGATGCTTGGGTTGGGCGGCCAATAGTATGTAGAAGAGGAGGTCCAAGAGACATCTAGTAGGAAATAGAGAATAGAATTGGAGTTGACGTCATTTTTCAGTTATTTCAGCTCGTGAGGAATCCGTTTAGTTATCACAGCTGGTGCGGAATGGACCTTTCTAAATTAACATATTTCATGAGTTATTAGTAATGGTTAGTTCCGCTGGGAAGTGTTTACTACGAGTCGTGTGTATCCTGTTGTTAGGGAACCATGACATCCTGATATTGCATAAGATGAACACGCTACAGCATGTATCAACGCTAATGTCTGTGGAAATGTTACAGACTAGGACCTTATCGGAAGTATGGAAAGCCCGTCACGCAGGGGTTCAGTCAACTAAACACATTTTCCAAACACAGTAAAGATAGCCTGCTGATAACTTATCACCCAAATATTTCCTATTTCTATTCTCAGATGAGTAGAAATTGGCATTCACTCTCAAGGCTGAAAACAACGAAAATGCGCATAACTAATATTTGAGTTAAAAGAAAAAATAAAGTCCGTGACGCAGGGGCTGCGTAAGCCAAGCAGATTTCCCTCCTGAAGTTTTACAACAGAGAAATCTGCATACTGGTAACACTTAACACCACCGCGAGTAAATGCAAACGGCAATGAGAAATCTTTCAATTAATTTCAATAATCTCCCAACGGGAACGGCTTCTGAATTGTAAACAATTAGGTCTGCCAGCCACTCAGAGCTGAACAAATAAACGAAAAACAATTCCTGATATATATCTGAATATAACACATTAACTTCATTCCAAACTGTTAACTATATCTAGTACTGCAATTTATAATGAATCAGAATAATTTTTATCTAAATCACTCTAATTTTAGTTATGCAAGAACTATAGAAGGGGAGGGGACGAATGAACAGAACGTATTTCCATATATCTCACAAAGTAAAAGCTTACACGACAAGGACGAAGGCGTTTACACGATAGGCGAACAGTTATGGAAACGACCGAATAAACTTACGACAAGAGCCGATCTCATCTCGTCCGTTATCCACTGACACTTAAAAAAAAAGCAAATATCTCGGTTAATATTCAAGATAGAGAATAAATATACATATAAGACCAATAAGATTGGTTCTATATACTTTTTCGATCCGACGTATAGTAACAGAGCTATGTCTAATTTTTGAAAATCCCCCCGCCTGGTTTGATGACAGCCATTAACGAACTCGACCTTTTTTTTCCACATAAAACGATTAAAAATCGAGTTTGGTAACGACCAAACAAAAATTGCGACTTCTAGAGCGTTAAAAGACACACACACATATATATATATATATATATATAATTTTGAATGGGCCCCATTTTCGTCATCTCCTGGGTAGGATCGATGAACATTTGAGGATTTTTTTGAAAATCGCGTCATGAGTACGGCCTCAATAGCTGATCCCCTTAAGGGAAATCTGCTAATAGAACTATAATTGCTGGTCATTACGATTTGGTGAAGATTGATTCTGTAACATTTCTCGACCTGGCTCACCATAGTCGAGATATTTTGACAATTTTCGAATTTTCTCCTCTAAACCCCGTCTATTCTGTGTCCGATTTCATATATTAACAAATATGAACTTAAGAGATGAATGAAAAGGTTAAATATCAACTATGATATTATATGTAAGAACCTAATGAGTAGAAGGAAGAAGAAAATACGAATGATTCACGAATGATGAGTTACGAAGGAATGGACAGAACAACACTCGTAGAACGTAAATAGTTTTACAAGAGTAGTCCTATCATATTTTAACTCTAATTGGAATGGGTTATCTACACGTTCCCACCATTTTCTTGCCAGAGTGGACTTTTATTAAATGAGTTTATCACTAAATAAATTCCTAATTTATTCCTCCAAATTTTGTGCACAGATTCATTAAGCTCACTACATACACTCAACAACTTTTACTCGACAAATCCTTTGGCTATCACGATTATTGAACAATTTCACCGACTAAACTCTAGCAACACACACATTAGTCTTTTATGATTACCTGGACATACAGACATTAAGGAAAGTACAGACATAGATTATTACACAGATTATCCATGTGTACTGTAGACATACCAGACATTGACATAAACTGTGCAGACCACCGAGACGTAGTAGCCGAATGCATAAGGCACTACAACAGCAGTGGCAGCAATCTTGGGATAACACAAACGACAATAAACTAAGACAAATAAAACAAACGGTTAAGGAATGGCCATCAAGTAACAGGAGCAGACGAAGAGAGGAAGTTGTGCTGATCAGACTTCGCATTGACCATTCGTTGCTGACCCACGGACAATTAATGAAAAACAACGACTTGTATACGAAACTTTAACTCTACATCACATATTGACTAACTGTCGACCAAGAGACAATTTAGACATTCGACATGACTTACAGGAACTTTTGAGCGATAACAGTAATTACCTTGGCTCAATCATTAAAAAGATAAAAGACATTAATATATACAACAGACTATAATCTACAATTTCTACACACTACTCTTCACTTATTCCCTACATTAGCAGTCTCTAGACACTTTAATTTTATGTATTATTTCTTTATTCTTTTTTTTTTTTTGGTTTCCCTTTTCCTTTTTTTTTGGTTATCGCTTTTCCTTATTACTTTATTTATTTAATTATTCTCCCCCCCTTCTATAGTTACATTTATATTATTTTCATCACATCTGATGTTTTCATATACAATATTGTTTGCTTCATATAAGACTGGTATGACAATGAACCGTTATGCCATAGTTTTTTTTTCATTTCGCTTTTTTAATGACTCTTGAATAATGAGTAAATCGCTGGCGTTGCTGAACCCATTTAAATAAATAAAAAAAAATATATGGAAGGTCTGGATTGCTGTTGCATCATAAGACAACGTTTGCACATAACTAGGGCTAGGATTCCTATGTAAATAAATATTTGCTACTGACTTAGATATCACCTTATATAAACTAATAGTATATTTTTTAACGCAATTAAGAACAAATTAAGCCAATTTAATTTTACATATTATTACATATTTGACTACATTTACATATTTCTTACATACTTTGGGAATTTTTACATATTTTACTCCATATTTGTTAATTTTTCTATTTCTTTACAACAAAACTGAATAACGAGTGCATGAAGAAAATTTTTTCACAAGAATTGGCCCTTCTATTGCCACTGTTGATTGCTTCTTAGAACCAAACCCTACAGAACAATTCTGAGATTCCATCTCCCTTGGTTTTGGCTCTGAAGAAACAAAACCAAACCTATTTCATAATTAGTGTTTATTTGTGAGTGGTAAAGTGCCACTCTTGTCAAACACGATTTGAAAATTATATTTTGTGATTAATTCAATTTTCATTTTTGTCGAAATGGGGAAAGTCCCAAGGAAAAACAAAGAACGAGTTTTAAAATATCTTCGTGAGTTTCCACACGAAACATTCAGGGGCTATTCTGAAATAGCCGCTTTCCGAACGCTCCAGTTATATCAGTTGACGTCGAACGCTCATTCAGCAGATTCAAGTCGATACTAAGGCCCAATTGACGTAGTTTTACGTTTGAAAATGCATTTAGTCTCAAACTGTTTTCCTTACAGTGATTAAAAAGTTTTTGTTTTTGTATTTTTATGTTTAAAATAAAACCGTTTTTGTATTGTAATAAAAAAATGAGAGTACAAACTGTTTTAGAAGGTTATTCACTGTTTACATATTTCACTAATTTTAAATAATTATTTACATATTTGTATCAAAATCAATACATATATATTTACATATTTGGCATTTTTAATTACATGAAAATCCTAGCCTTACACATAACTAACTGACAGTATATGCAGTAAGACATTACCTAGGATATTTGAAGGCGTAGCGGGTTTAGTATCACATCGCCCCGTCATCTTGGCAGATTAATACGTTTCGTATTTCCTAAATCACTGTGCAGAAAGCACATAAACACCTAATACAGGATTATTGAAATGGAGACATCCCTCTTAATAATATTTTGAAATAACTTATTTCTTTTGGAGCAGCTCTGAAAAATGCAACCTCTGAAAATACACTAGGAGAACTAAAAAAACTCCAGGGCTGCTTAAACAAGACAGATATCCCACGTGCTTGTATAATTCACTTCATATGTAAAAAACCACACACTTTATATGTAAAAAACCAATAAGTAGAAGGAGGAAGAGGGCTACTGAAGGTAGGAAACATAACCCGCTTAATACCTGAATTACTAATATGTGACAAGAACAACTATTACACTGATAAATAAGCCATAGATATCTGGGATGATGTTTATTGTTAGTTGATGCTATATAGTTTATGTTAATTAGTACTCTATTCAGCAATATGTATCATACTGTAACTTGTCTGCGAGTTGTTTGCCTTGATACAATGTTAATCATATATAAATTTAAGTTAATTCATTTAAGTTAATGTCCCATTTCTCAAAAACGGTGGGTGATAGACACAAACGGTTTGCATATTTTTTATCAGCACGTCTGAATTGTCTTAAAACAAATTTGGATACCAAGATATCCCCCCAAAGTTTTGTTTTGTTTATCAGTATTATAGAGCAACTATAGTTTGACAAGATTAGTTCCATAACATTTTACGAACCGACTCATAGTAAGGGAAATATTTTGAATTTTCTAATCACCCCTAAACCACCAGACCCGATTTCAGTCAATAACAAATATGATCGTTAGTGTTCCCTGAAACGG
The DNA here is from genome assembly GCA_019009955.1 of Riptortus pedestris. Taxonomy (NCBI): domain Eukaryota; kingdom Metazoa; phylum Arthropoda; class Insecta; order Hemiptera; family Alydidae; genus Riptortus; species Riptortus pedestris. The sequence continues at coordinate 257,042,744 of CM032228.1, forward strand.
CTGAACATCGACTATGGTAAAGATAAAATAAACGAAAATATTAATTAATGATCGTCAAATAAATTGTCTACTGATAAAATATTTGAATTTTGTGTCCTTAATTTGGCAAACAAAAGAACCATAATAATGAATGTTTATATTTTTGTTCTAAACGAACTATATATAAATACATATTTAGTTTTGAATGGACCTCATTTTCGTCATAATAGATGTACGATTGTAGAAATATTTTGAAATTTGTGTCATGAGTACAAGCTTATTTAGCTAAAAATTGTAGTTGTAATAATGATTTGCACCTGTTTAAAGAAAGGTATATGTAATTATTGAGATACTTGCTATTAGAGATGAGAGACTAGTAATTAGTTGTTTGTTAGTGGGACAGAGTGAGCCACAGACAATAGAGGTTAAACAAGGAGCTAGCAAACTCCACCATGTAATTGATGCAGTGAAAGCATTTCGTTGTGCTGTTTGGCTAATCTGTCCCACATATTAGTCCATGTCCGCCGCCATGTTTCCGCTCAAACAACAGCTCACATTGTTTTACTAATGCTTCAACTCTAGATCTTCCGTCCCTTTAACTTGCAACACATTTCCCTAGCAAAATCAGCTATTGTGGTTGGACTCATGAACCACCTTTTTTTCGAAATTTTTCTTCAAATGTACATCGATTCTACCCAGGAGATGACGAAAATGAGGTCCGTTCAAAACTGTGTATATGTCACTGAACAAATAAATAAAACTTTAAAAAACATATTTCAATTAACTTAGGGCTCAGTTGAATTTTGTCAACAGGCTTTGATAACAGCTTTTGTTATGGGCCTTTATGATGAAAATATTAAATCAAGTTTATTAAAGAAAGATTACAAATCCTTTAATGGAATGTTGGAATTGGCAAACATTTTAACGTCAATAATGACGAAATTAATAAAATAAAATGCTTCGTCCCAGCCTGGTTAGAAGCCGGTGGTAATCTGTAGATAATCCGGACCAGTTATCCATTAGTTGCAAAAAGTGGACGTTAATGAATAATTTAAATTTAATTTAACGCATATAACTGAAGCGTCAGCACAAACCTCCACAGTCACAGATTACAGTTATGGGGTTAGTAAAGGTCCTTGTTACGTATGCGTGGAGTTCTGCTCCAAGTATACTATAGTGGGATGACAACTTCAGAAATGTTGGCACTTAAAAACATGACACCTGCATCATCGCAGCCCAAACACACACTAATTTGTTCAGATTCACTAAGCTCATTATTAAGCCTCTGAGACATTTACATCACTCACCCAATAGCACTGAACATAACAGAAGAAATTCATAAACAACAAACATACCAAAATACAATTAGCCTATATTAGCTGCCAGGACACGAGGACCTTGAATTTAGTACGACAGCAGACTACCCCAGGTTAAACTAATTACTCAACAAACTCAATACACACAAACAAACTTATTATACGAAGACATAGAGAGACTTATACGCCACCGAATCCGAAACAAATGACAATCAGAATGGATGGATCTAAAGAACCACCTCCGGAGTATCAAGCGGACTATTAAGGAGTGACCATCGAGCCATAGGAGTACTAGACGGGAGGAAGTAGTTCTTGCCAGGCTCAGGATCGGCCACACATAGGCACTGTTTGACAAGGACTGATAACCATATATGCAAATACTGCAACAAACACGTTTCGATAAAACACATACTGACAGACTGCATCTAACGAGAAAACCTTCACATACCCCACGATATGATGAACTATTCACTGGCAGCAGCCAATTTATTCCACAAATACTAACATATCTAAAACACATCAACATTTACAAAAACATATAATCCAAATTAGAAAAGGTCTACAGCATACCTAAACAGATTTAAAAGGGTTAACTTTTATTATATTCTTTAGACAATGCACGGATATGAGAAAGAATCAGATATTAAAGAAATATTTTCCATAATATAAAAGTACAAAAATGGTAAGCACATGAAGGAGTAAATATATCATCCTAATAATGCAAATCACTATCGTTATCGGGTACAAAACTAAATAAATAAAAAATAATAATAATATAAATGTACTAGTATATAGGAATAACATAATTATTTTATTAAAACCATTTTAAATTATTCTCCTTATTACTAGTATAATTTATTTATGTTTGTTTATCTAATGTTTATTTGTTTGTTTATGTCATATGTTTATAAATTGTCTTTATTAATAGTATTTAATGATAATATGTTGCATTTAATTTTTTATTTGTTATATCAGTTTTTGTTATTTTGTTTTCATTTTACATTGTGAAACTTTGAGCCAAATCGCCAAGATGCGGCTGCTCCTTCATAAATAAATAAAAATTGTATGTAGAGGCCCACACATAGAAAACCTGTCATTTTCTAAATATAAAAATAAACGAAATATTGAACGATTTATTTTTATGTTTTCAATGCTCAGCAACACGTACTTATAATCGTCTATTTTTTACATAAAAAAAAAACTGATTCCCGATAAAACTCATTCCTATTGTTCATTTAACTTTCTGTTTACTCATGCTTCTTCTTCTTACGGACGGAATACAGAATAGATGACAGTAAATAGGTGAGATGACATGGCTTGACGGTCATTTCAAAAATCTGCTTAGTTTACGGAGCCCTTGAGTGGCGGAGCTTTTCTTTTTGTTTCGCAAGGGCGGAAAATGTGATACAAATTCCTTTACTCTTTTTCCCCTTTTGACTGTTGCCCCGGTTCGGTGTAATTTAGTGGTATTCTAGTTGTCGGTGTAGCATGACAGCTGTAGTTGGCAGCTGGATAAGTGGGTGTGTCTGAAGCAGTAGCAATATAGTTCTGCTTCATTCCCATTACACGCCAACAACCGAAACAAATCCTCTAGGAAAACTCTCAAGGAAATATCAGACTTTTTAGGGAAATCTGCTATACTCTTAGCACGATATTCTTCAATTGCTTATTAGAATCATTGCTAGGAGATGAAGAAAGTAAGTGTAACAAATTATTTTTAGTTAAGCAGTTTTATTGTGCTATATTTATGTTTTATTGAAAAAATAAATATTAAAAGTACGTCACGCAGGGGCTGCGTAAACTAAGCGGATTTCCCACGTGAATGTTAAGGGAATAAATACAAACGGTAAAAAGAAATCATTCAGTCAATTTACAAGGTAATAATATCTACAATGTAAAGCGTCTGAATTGTAAACAAACAGAGCAACTTACTTCTCAGAGCTGAATAGATAGTTATTTCAAACCGGAAAGATGAACAATTAATGAAATATATCTAAATATAACATATTAATTTTAGCAGATTTCCCTTAGGAAATAAGCTATTGAGGTCGTACTCATGACGCGAGTTTTGAAAAATTTCCTCAAATGTCCATGGATCGTACCCAGAAGATGACGAAAATTCGGTCCTTTCAAAATTATATATATATATATATATATATATATATATATATATATATATATACTTTTTTCATGTTATATTAAAGTTACAATGTTATTGTTATTTTATTATGCTACAACTAATTATTGTTGTATGTTGTTTAAATAATAAATTATAATAATTAAACTTATTCTAATGTTGAACCATAGATACTGTGTTATTGTTATTATACAACTGTCATTGCTGTGTGTTGCTACGTTTATTAATATATTTTATCAAAGCCAGTTTCATGTTGTAATAAATCTATTATTTTACTGTTATTCCACTGTGTTACAGTTGTTGTTGCTATGTGTGATCATTATTATGCTACAACTATCATTGTTGTGTGTTACAACTGTTAGTGTTATTTATGTGAATATATTTATGAGTATGGTGTGATAGTGAATAATGTATAGTATTGGGTTGTGTTAATGGTATTATGTTGTAGTATATAGTGCTGAGTTTGTCAATGTCTGTCTTTTTGATACATATGTTTTTGCGTTGAGCATTTCTTTCAACATTCTTTTGGTTTTGTTGGGCTCTATGTCTAATATTTGTGTCTCATTGCATTTGAATTGATGGTCATTGTTAATGCTGTGTTGGACTAGTGCACTGTTTTGTTTGTTTATTTTTATGTCAGATTTGTGACCTGTTATCCTGTTGGTGATGTACTGGCAGGTTTCCCCTATGTATATTGTGTCACAGTTTTTGCAGGGTATTTTGTAGATAACATTGCTCTTTTTATTTGGGGGTATTTTTGATTTGAGTTTGGAATATTTACAGTTTTCTTTTTCTTTTTGAAGCTAATTTTTATGTTATTATTAGCCAGTATATTGGCTAATTTTTCAGATAGGCATGTGGCATAAGTGATTGTGTGGAATTTCTGTTGGTTGGTGCACAGAGTTGGTTGTTGTTATTAGTATTTTGTATGATGTGTCTGTTTTGTAAGTATTCTGTATGATACAGTTGATTAGTTTCTTTGGGTAGTTGTTTATCAGTGTTTCTTTTACTGATTTTATGTTTTCTTTGTGCTACGCTGTGTCGCTTATTTTGTGTGCTCTGTGTATGAGTGGTTGTGCTGTGTTAATTTTTTTTTTTATTGGGTGGTGCAAATTTTAGTCTATGTGTCTGACTGTTTTGTGTGGTTTGGTCTAGCAGTTTACTCCTATGGTACCATCGGGCATCCTTAGAGTGATGGTTTCTAAAAATGATAGTGTGCTGTTATTTTCTATTTCTATGATAAATTGGAGTTTTTAGTGGTATGCGTTGAAGTGTGTAAGGATGTTTGTAGTTTCGGTGGAGGGTATGGTTAGATATAGGTCATCTATGTATCTGTAAATAAATGGTATGTTTTACGGAAGTTGTGTGAGTGTATTGTTTATCAGGTCCGTCATGATGATATCTGCTATGATGGTGGCCATAGGGAGTCCATCTATGATTTTGTAATAATTGTCTTGGTATTGGAGGTATCCGTAGTCTAGGCATAAATTGAGGATGTCTTTGAAGTCTGCTGTTGTTATGTCTGTGTCCCCTTTTTGGTTGTCCCATTTATTGAACAGTGAATCAGTTGGTGAATAATGATTTTACATCGAGGGATATTAATATGTAGTTTGGTATAATTTTGGTTTTGATTTCAATGTAGAATTGGAAGGAGTCTTTGAAGCATCAAATACAATGAGACACAAATATTTAATCTGGCTAGTCTACTGACTTTTTTTTATATGTAATGGCATTATCTAAGAATTTTAATTAATTTTTTTTTCTTAAAAATGGACATTTCCATGAAGTATAAACAACTTATTAATGAGTGCTTACCTCTTTAATTAAATGCGAAAGTTACAGGTGTTGCAGGTGTAGATCCAATGTTCAGTGTAAATATTCAGTAATCCAAATCAAGATCCATCTTCTCTCTCCCAGTTAGAAACCATTTATCTTTCCTATAGACATCTTCCTACAAATAAAGAGGAATATATTAAAATTTAATTTATGCATAGCATTAGAATTATACATATCATTTATGTTTTAGCAGATTTCTCTTGAGGGAAACATGTTTTAGCAGATTTCTCTTGAGGGAAACATGTTTTAGCAGATTTCCATTATGGGAAATCAGCTATTGACTTCGTACTCTTGACGCGATTTTTGAAATTTTTCTTCAAATATCCAGCTATCCTACATACGAGATGACAAAATGAGGTCCGCTCAAAACAGTACATTTATCCATCTATCTAACTATTTATATATATATCTATCTATCTATCGATCCCACCCTGGCTAGATCTATCTATATATATATATATATATATATATATATATATATTTGTTTTTTAATGCTCTCGCGGTCGACATTTTTGTTTGATCGTTAACAAGCTCGATATTTAATCGTTCTTTGAAAAAATAAAGGTCAAGTTCGTTAATGGCTGAAATCGAATCATTGGGAGGGGTTGGTTAGTGGGGAGGTTATTCGAAATATCTCCGTTGCTATACGTTGGATCGAAAAATTTGGAGAGAGAAAAAGATGTCCAATTCTTCAAATTTTTATTTCAGTGCTAAGCGCTTTCGAAGACTATTGTCTCCATCTTGAGAGCTGCAAATGAAAAACAATAACATGTGTAGCCCTGAAGATGGAGACAATAGTCTTGGAAAGCGCTTAGCGCTCAAATGAAAATTTGTGAGGAATTGGACGTCTTTTTCTCTCTCCAAGTAAATATTCAACACTTCCAACAACACTGATGTGGATCGAAAAATTGTATAGAACCAATCTTATTGTTAAACGATCTATAAATATTGTTCTATACGTATTTTCTAAATCAAGGATATTAACCGAGATATTTGAGGATTTTATACTTTTACGCTTTCAGCAGACCCCCACGCCTATTATTGTTATATTAATAATAAGCTGTTATATCATGAACCACTTCATTACAAGGTTAAATAGCAAATATAGATTTCATTGATGTTTTATTTTGTGAGATATATGCAAATATGTTTTATTAACCCCCCCCTTTTTATTTTGTTCTTGGATTACTACAATTTAAGTAATTGAGATTAAAATTATTCTGAGTCATTTCAAATTACATCAGTAAATAGTTTTCAATCAAATTAATGTTTTATATTCAGATATATTTCATTAATGGTTTATCTTGCCGGTCTAGAATTGTCTGGCCTGTTTGTTTAAAATTCGAACGCTTTCCGTTGTAGAGTTATTAACTTGTAACTGAAAGATTTCCCATTCCCGTTTGTATTTATTCACTCAATATTTGCTTTGGTGTCACCAGTATGTATATTTATCTATTGTGAACCTTCTCTTTGGAAATCTGCTTAGTTTACACAGCCCCTGCGTGACGGACTTTTTTATTTACTTGATTTACATACATGATCGATGTCGATTTAAGTTTGCTTTATCTTTGACTTAATGTTTTTAGCAGATTTCCCTTATCCCGCGCATCTCCTTCCAATAACATTAGCACTGGTATTGTTGACTCATACCTCTTACGTCTTGATACAAATCCCCTCCCCTCCCCCACTTTACCTTATATTTTTTTTTAAACTTTTTTTATCCTTCTTTTTTTAGTGAGATCATTCTGACTGGTGTCGCAAACTGTGGTGTGAATTGGAGGCCGTAGCGAACAATGTCAAAAGGAAACAAACACGAGCGAGAAGGGCAATAGTGTGTTTGCACATGTGGAAACGGGCGGGAACAGAAAGCCCCGGAGATAGAGTCGTTGGCCCAGCGTGACAGCTCTCTTGCACACAAATAGAAAGGAAAAATAGATTTGTGAAACGAGCAATAGTTGTCAGGTACACTAACTCCTGGATTGTGGCAAATACACCAGTCCTTGACGCAGGAGCTGCGTAAACTAAGCACATTTGCCAAGTGTTCCTATTACACACAAGCCATCTGATCTCACAAGGTATCCTCTATTTATGTGGACCAAACCGATGAGTAGAAGAAGGGGGAGCCGGCAGAAAACATGAAAGTACAAATAGCTTGCTTAATACTTCTGTTACGAAATTACACATAGGACAACAATTGTACAACATCAATAGTTCAACAATATTGGCTCTATAACACTTTCATAGTTTCATAATAACGGAGATATTTTGAAAATACTTGTTCAAAAGACTTTTGTCTAAAGACGTTTGTCAAAAAAACTTAGCTTGGTGTGAGATGTTTTCAATTTTGTAATCCTACCTTAACCACCTCTATCCCATGTTAGATTTCCGCCAATAACCAATATCATCTTCAGTGTTGACTGAAATGGCTAAATATCGAGTATGGTATAGGTCAAATAAACATTTTCGAATAAAAACACAAAAATTTTAAATGATGACGCCTTCACGTGACGTATTCACTAGGGTCTCGGAAGGTAATAGTTCAAAGAAACCCATATTAGGTATTTAGCCTAGTAATAAAGTTGTTCATGATATAAAGGCTTATTGTTAATATTACACTAATAGGAGTGGGGGGGGGTTGTTAAAAGCTGAATAATAGAATATGGTAATATCTCGTATACAGCTGTGTAATAAAAGGAAATGCCGTAAAAAAAACTAGGGATCCCCAGGAATACTTGATTTGTTGGTAGCCGACTTCCTGTAAACTACGTTTAATGTATTCCTGCAATGAACTAAACTCTTTAAAAAGGTGTGAAAAACAGTTCAGAGCAAGTCAAGACAATCGCTGTATACTGGCTGCTGCCAGTTTCCGGATAACTCTTATTTATAATTATAAATTATTATTCATTTTGTCATTCAAATAAATTTTTGATAAATTAATTTAAATAATAAAGTGATTTTTTAAAATTCTGATTTTATAATCGGATAGGAGGCCACTCTAAGTAAGTTCAGTGGTCTCATTTCTACGATATGATCATCTCATAAGTAGTATCGAAGGACATTTGAAGTTAGTTTCCAAATCTGCTGTCTAGAGTACCACCAGACTAGCTGGTACATCTCGAGGGAATCGACTAGCCATTGGAATCAGTGGGTCAATATTAGTGATGCTACGGTAGGCAATCATCACACTCCAATGATCGCTGAGGAATCATCGGAATCTGCCGTCTAAAGCACCACCAGACTAGCTGTACATCTCGAGGGAATCGACTAGCCATTGGAATCAGTGGGTCAATATTAGTGATGCTACGGTAGGCAATCATCACACTCCAATGATCGCTGAGGAATCATCGGAATCTGCCGTCTAAAGCACCACCAGACTAGCTGGTACATCTCGAGGGAATCGACTAGCCATTGGAATCAGTGGGTCAATATTAGTGATGCTGCGGTAGGCAATCATCACACTCCAATGATCGCTGAGGAATCATCGGAATCTGCCGTCCACAGCACCACCAGACTAGCTGGTACATCTCGAGGGAATCGACTAGCCATTGGAATCAGTGGGTCAATATTAGTGATGCTGCGGTAGGCAATCATCACACTCCAATGATAGCTGAGGAATCATCGGAATCTGCCGTCCACAGCACCACCAGACTAGCTGGTACATCTCGAGGGAATCGACTAGCCATTGGAATCAGTGGGTCAATATTAGTGATGCTGCGGTAGGCAATCATCACACTCCAATGATCGCTGAGGAATCATCGGAATCTGCCGTCTAAAGCACCACCAGACTAGCTGTACATCTCGAGGGAATCGACTAGCCATTGGAATCAGTGGGTCAATATTAGTGATGCTGCGGTAGGCAATCATCACACTCCAATGATAGCTGAGGAATCATCGGAATCTGCCGTCCACAGCACCACCAGACTAGCTGGTACATCTCGAGGGAATCGACTAGCCATTGGAATCAGTGGGTCAATATTAGTGATGCTGCGGTAGGCAATCATCACACTCCAATGATCGCTGAGGAATCATCGGAATCTGCCGTCCACAGCACCACCAGACTAGCTGGTACATCTCGAGGGAATCGACTAGCCATTGGAATCAGTGGGTCAATATTAGTGATGCTGCGGTAGGTAACCATCACACTCCAATGATCGCTGAGGAATCATCGGAATCTGCCGTCCACAGCACCACCAGACTAGCTGGTACATCTCGAGGGAATCGACTAGCCATTGGAATCAGTGGGTCAATATTAGTGATGCTGCGGTAGACAATCATCACACTCCAATGATCGCTGAGGAATCATCGGAATCTGCCGTCCACAGCACCACCAGACTAGCTGGTACATCTCGAGGGAATCGACTAGCCATTGGAATCAGTGGGTCAATATTAGTGATGCTGCGGTAGGCAATCATCACACTCCAATGATCGCTGAGGAATCATCGGAATCTCCCGTCTAAAGCTCCACCAGACTAGCTGGTACATCTCGAGGGAATCGACTAGCCATTGGAATCAGTGGGTCAATATTAGTGATGCTGCGGTAGGCAATCATCACACTCCAATGATCGCTGAGGAATCATCGGAATCTGCCGTCCACAGCACCACCAGACTAGCTGGTACATCTCGAGGGAATCGACTAGCCATTGGAATCAGTGGGTCAATATTAGTGATGCTGCGGTAGGCAATCATCACACTCCAATGATAGCTGAGGAATCATCGGAATCTGCCGTCCACAGCACCACCAGACTAGCTGGTACATCTCGAGGGAATCGACTAGCCATTGGAATCAGTGGGTCAATATTAGTGATGCTGCGGTAGGCAATCATCACACTCCAATGATCGCTGAGGAATCATCGGAATCTGCCGTCCACAGCACCACCAGACTAGCTGGTACATCTCGAGGAAATCGGCTAGCCATTGGAATCAGTGGGTCAATATTAGTGATGCTGCGGTAGGCAATCATCACACTCCAATGATCGCTGAGGAATCATCAGAACTAGTTAGTTGCATCATAGTTGCCACGCCTCGTTCATTCATCCTTGGTTACACTGCATTTACTTCACCACTCTATTTCATTGCGGCTACAACCAGGGACCGAGAACACCCCCCTCCCTCCTTTATGTCTAAACTGATTTCTTAATCATTATTTTCTCATTTTTCAGTTTTCGGCCTTCAGTAACCCCCCCCCCCCCTCCCACTCCTATTCGTGCCATACTAACAATAAGCTATTATGTTATGAAGCACATTCATTGAATCCCTGAATATTGTTCTCAATGAACATAGAAGTTTTGCGGTAAATGAAAATACGTGAAGCGTGTTAGAAATCTGCTTTGTTAGCGCAGCCATTGCGTGGCTGACTTTTTATTTCTATATGTATTGGTAAAGGTTTACATGTGAATGCTAGTATGTTTGTAGTATAGTGGCTGCTGTCAGTTAGTAGTTTCGTCACATCATGGTGTAGGTCAGGGTTCTTTCGTTGGATATAGTCTGTCAGTATGTGTTTTATCGTTAGGTGCTTGTTGCAGTATTTAGGGTTGTCAGTCCTTGTCATACAGTGTCTATGTGTGGCCGATCCTGAGTCTGGCAAGTAACACTTCCCCCAGTCTAGTACTCCTTTAGCTCGATGGCCACTCTTTTATTGGAAAGAGTCTAAAACATGTCACCTACCATTAACCATTCAACACATACTGACTAACTGCACCAACATTGATTACTTAGAGGCTTCACATAAAATGTACCAACTTCTTACAGAAGCCCACGAGCTGACAGAATACGCAGAAAATTTACCTTGCTTTGATTTAGAGAGTAAATTAACATAATATTGAACAATTTTAGATAAAAAATAGTTATTTATTAACGTCTTCATTGTGCTACTTTGGCTAATTGCGGTTGATCAATAAGACTATATATATATATATATATATATATATGTGTGTGTGTGTGTGTGTGTGTGTGTGTGTGTGTGTGTGTGTGTGTGTGTGTTTCCTTCCTATAGTAACGCTATAAGAAGGGCGTTTATTTTTTTATTCTGCATGTCCCATTCAAGTTAGCATATCACATGCATTTGTATTATATTACAAATATTTATATATAAAGTATTGCGAGAGAACAACTAATACATAAACAATTCACAGTAACAACGTTAAATAATAAGAAAAACATAACGAGAAAGTTATTAGATTTGAAAAAATAATTATTGATTTTCCCTGAGTATTTTAAGTAAACCTGTTATATCAGCAATAATAAGTATTCAACCAATTGATTGTATCAAAAGCATGCTCTACAAATATTTTAAAAGCATTATTATATTTTAAGAATAACTTGTCTTCTGCTATTGGAAATTTTATTTTGTTCAATGTCTTGTTTTAGTTTTTGTCGTTCGTTAGTCAGTAGTCTGCAATCGTATATTAAGTGTTGATATGTTTGTGGAGTTGAGTAATCACAGGGGCAAGTATTGTTGTCTTTTATGTTAAATCGTTGGTAGTAAGAATTTAGTGAACCATATCCTAATACTAATAGTGTCCTGTAGAAGTCTGTCTGTATGTATTTGCTGTTGAAATATATGTTAATATGTTTGGAATGAAAAACTTTAAATGTTGTCCTTTATTAGTTACAGTCCATCCTTGTTGTCACTTTTCAGTTAGATGAGTTTCAACATATATTTTACGTGGGCTTTGGAGATTTTATTGTAACATTCTGGTAATTGGGAATCTTTTGAAGCAGACTTAGCAGCTCTATCAGCAAATTCATTTCCAAAATTATCAGAATGTGCTTTTACCAATGAAAAGTAGATGTTAATATGATATAATTCTGCTATGAGTTCTCTGATTTGTGTTGTTAACGGGTCGTAGGTTGTACGGTTCTGTAGTTTTTGTATCGTTACTTTACTGTCGGTCTATATGCAAAGTGTATAATGTTTTCTAAGTTAATTTTTTTTTTGTGAGGTTTTCAGTACCTATAGCGTATCGTTCTGCTTGAATGTTCGTGTAGTTGTGTCCCAGTCTAAATTTATGTATCTCTGTCAAGTTCTGATCAATGAATATTACACATGTGCAACCTACATTTTTCTTATATATATTCCAAACGATGAGAATATTCGAACATCCTATGTCGAAAAATTAAGAAAAAAGTCCGTCACATAAACTAAGCAGATTTCCCATGTGACGTTTTACAATAGAGAAATCTGTATACTGGTAACACAATACCACCGGGATTAAATACAAACGGTAATGAGAAATCTTTCAGTTAATTAAAATAAACTCCCAACTGAACCGGCTTCTGAATTGTAACAATAATTTATATTTTAATAACTCAAATTTTAGTAGTCGAAGAACTAAAGAGGGGGGGGCGGATGAACAGGGCGAATTTGCATAAATCTCACAAAGTAACGAAGATAAGGTAAGGTTAGAAACGACAGGTAAGGTTAGAAGAAGCTTCCACCTGAGCCGAGTACTGGTGGAATTGGCCGAACTATACCCGACCACAGACTTCATAAAAATGCAAATATCTCAGTTAATATTCAAGATAGAGAATAAATGTAAATAACAATATTTATAGTAACTATAATTTGCAATAAGATTGATTCTGTACAATTTTTCGATCCGACGTATAGTAACGGAGATATTTCGAATTTTCGAAAATCCTCCCCCCTAACCCCTCCCCTCCCACTGGTCCGATTTCAGCCGTTAACGAACTTGATCTTTCTTTTTACATAAAACGACTAAATATCGAGTTTGGTAACGATCAAACAAAAATTGTGACCGCTAGAGCGGTAACAGACAAATATATAAAGTACAGTTTTGAACGGACTTCATTTTCGTCATCTACTAGGTAGGATCTATGGACATTTGAAGAAAAAAATCGAAAATTCCGTCCTGAGTAGGACCTCAATAATTGATTTCCCTTAAGGTAAATCTGCTAATATGAACAATTAGCAATTGAGTTTGAAGATGTATGCTAGCAGAAGTATGCCATTGTAACGGCTACTATCATAAATATACATACAGAGGGCGTAGCTCTAAAACAACAATAACAGGCAACAAGGATTTAAATCTGTCTGTAATATGATAAGAAAAGCACAGCATGGATTGGACATGTTAATACTGCCATCGTTCCGGTAGTGTCTCCAAATATTCTTCATATCTGTTCCATTTTCCACTCAAATGACATCTTAGTTTCTGAGCTTGAAATTTCGAATATTGAACACTGAGGCCATTCAAAGTGAATCCTTGACAATATATTGTATACATCGTAGCGGCGCACGAACGTGATAAATAAAGTTGGCAGTTAGTTTTCGAATTCTCATGTGTTGGCGAGTGAGTACCTCTTTGCAATAGAGGGAAGAAGGTAAGAACGAATATTTATTTAGATAAATACTTAGGTATTATACAAGATTTGTTATTATATTTTGGTCCAACATTATATACAGTCGTTCTTCAGTGGTTGTACGTAAATTGTAATGGGTGGCTCCACTTGACATGGGAAGGCAGGCATGATATTTCCTTAGAAGTAGTTGGAGGTGATTCTGTGTTTATGATCGAATATTTGTATACGTTATATGATGATTATATAATATATTCAGTGTCTTTTAAGGTAGCGTAATTTGTAGCTTAATTATCGGAGCCTCCAGCATCAAGTTTTTATTTGTATTTTATAGAATATGTCCATTTATATAGTCTCAACAATCGATGCTGCTCCAGGTGTATTGTTGTGAATATATATGTGTGTGTGTGTGCGTGTGTGTGTGTGTGTGTGTGTGTTTGTGTGTGCGCGCGCGCGCGCGTGTGTTTCACAAATTTCATTGTATTTGGAAAAAGGTCTGTGTAGTTTATCTGTCATATTTACATTTGCTGATCTGTGACATGAAATCTTTTAAAATTTTGCTTTATTCATTTAAGTTCAGTTTAAAACTGTTTTAATGCGGAGTTATTCTAGTTGTGGATGTTGTGAAAGGCGTGTGAGATAAAAGAGAAGGCCTGTTAAACCTAATGCAATATATTTAAAATAATAACATAAAAAATGAACTATGTAGATAAACGAATTATTTTTTTATTTAGTTTATTTAGGTGTGTCGCAATTTAAGCGATTCACACATTTTCTTGTTATGATTCTAAAATAGTTGATGTAAAGCCACCTTATAAAAACCAATAAAAAAGGTTAAAAAATCTACAGAGGTAGGTAAAAATACGATAATTTATATTTTCTCCAGTGGATATTATTGCAGTCTATTTATTATTATTATATTATTTAATGTTATATCTGGTTGTAAATGTATGTGTCTTTGAGGTGTTTCATGACTTTTGTAATGTATGGGCTGTTGTCGTGTTGTAGTTCTGATAGGTTGGTGGGTAAGTTCTTGTCGGTTATTAGTCTGCAGTCTGTAAGTAAGGGTTTGATAGTTGTGTATTGCAGAGTTTACATTAAGCTGGTTCAGTCCTAGTCATGAGGTGTCTGTATGTGAATGGCCATACATCAACCGAGCAAGGACTACTTCTTCTCTTCTAGTGTCACCGATTACTTGACTGCCACTCACGAATAGTGTTTTTTAACGAATTGATATGAGGCATTAATTAATCTGAGGCGCACTTGAGAATCCTATAGTGAATGTGTCGTAAAACGCACTGTATTAAGTACGTGCTAGTGTGTTAGGTTGTGACCTGAATGGCATAATGAGACTGCTTAACCTCGCTACTCGACTCCTTCTCTATAGCAACCTACTGTAGTAACATCCCGCAGGTGGAAAAGTCTGGGTTAGCTACCTTCGCAGATGACACACTCCTCTTCACTCAAGATGAAACTTCCAACACATCCATACTCCATCCCCAAGTGTTGCCCAAGTCAGTCTCATTGGTACACACACACACACACACACACACACACACACACACACATACATACATATATATATAATTTTGAACGGACCTCATTTTCGTCACTTCCTTGGTTGGCATTTGAAGGAAATCTACTAAAACGCACAACATCAACAACAAATGTACTTGCGAAACACAGACAAAACAAACGTTTTTTACATATACTCTATGACTGTTCAACATTTAATCAAAATAAGTCAAATTTCATAATGAAAATAATTTTAAAAGTCGGTAATAGGCCAGAACCACCTCATACGAATATTATTTAATGAATATGATGAACCTTGAAAGTTTATCAAAAGTATACATACGGATGTAGTAAATCCTCATCTTTAGCTTCAAAGATAGACTCAAGATGAACTAATCGCTCGAATCTTTGAAGAAATAGTTAAATAAGATGAGATGGTTGCTGCATTCAACTTCAAATGTTGTAACATCCCTCAAGTTGAAGAGGAAGGAATTCCATGGTCCTTACTACGGACGACTGAGCTATATTACACATAGCAAAGACGCAGAGGTAGATTTGGTTTATTATGAAGTATGGACGATGTCTGGACAGCTGTTTACAAAAACGGAACATTTCATTACTGTAATCCAAGTCTCAATCGATTGCTACCAGATGACACAGAAATGTGCCTCACTTACATAATGTGAACGTTAAGAATTAAACAATTTAGGAGAGAAATTCGGTATGGTAGACAGGAAAGTACCTTAATATCTCTGTAATCCCCAAGAAGAATTATTAGGATTTTATTTATTGCCGATTATGAAATTTGACTCTTACAATAAAACACATACTGACAGACTGCAAGAGACGAGATCATGTACAGGTACCCCACGACCTACATGACTTACTCACTGATGGTAGCCCATACAAACCCACTATACTGAAAGACATTAACATATACACAAAAATTTAACTAATATAATGTATTTACAATTAATATTTGCGTTATAAATTAAATTTTACAATTTCATTATATATGTGCTTGTGTGATCCTTATACAATTTGAGAGTGTGTATGTGTGTGTATGAGTTTTCACTCACTCGAGTGTGCATTAGGAAGGTATATAGTTTTATGTAAACAGCATACATTTTATCTAAACCTTAATAATTTTAAATTTCTTTTATTCATTATATATACCAATTTTATTTTCATTATTGATTTATTTATTGAATATTTAAATATTTGATTAATGATTTCCCTATCGTCCAATGTAACTCAATAGTTTCGATTTTCAGTTTTGCACCTAGATTTGAAATTTGTCTTTGTTTGTTCCCATGCTTATTTATTTTGTTCTTTGTTGTGTCCATTTTGGTTTTTTTATTTCCATTTTTTGATTTCCATTCTTGTTTTTTGAGTTCCATTTTGTTTTTTGTATTCCATTTCCGTTTTTGAGTTTCAGTTCCGTTTTTGTGATTCATTCAGTTTTTGTTTTTAATTTCGGCTCTTGTATTATGTTTCTTTCTTTTTTTTCAATTTCTGTTTTGTGTTGCGTTTCTATTTCTTTCCCATTTCTGTTTTGGTTTCATCTCTGTTTTTTTGTGCTTTCCCTGTTTTGTGTTCAGTGTTCCTTTTCTGTTTTGTTTTCCTTTTCTGTTTTTGTTTCATTTCTGTTTTTGTTTTTGTTTAATTGTTCTGTTTTATCTGTTATAATTTTCTGTTAGTCAGAAACCACACTTCTTCCCAGTTCGTAAATACCTATTTTATAACTTATTTAATAGCGTCGTATTTAGTAATTCCCCTGTGTTAAGCCTGTCAAGTTTGCTCAGTTATCTATTTTAGTTTTTCAGTTGTATTCATTCCTATTGTAGTTACCTGCTTATAGACAGTTTATAATGTATTAATATTCTCTTGTATTTTACGGTGACTGTGATGAACTGTCTTGAACCATACAAATCACTGTTCATCCCACCCTGGCTAGAAAATGTTGGCAACCTATAGATAACCCGTCCCAATTAGCTTATGTAGCACGAAGTGGACGTTCAGACAGTATAGAAGAGATATTCGGCATGGTAGATAGGAAGGTCGCTTGTTATTGATATAATCTCCAAACGTTAATATATTGGGCCTGAGTAAAGATATTCTGGGAGGAACCTATGATAATTGACTGGAATATGCTTATTTTAAATCCGGATATTCTCTTCACAATTACTTAATTGGCATATCAAGAAAATGCTGAACGTTTTATATGATTTCATCAATATCAGTAAGTGTGACATTTCGTCCAGCACAAAATTTTGGTGAATTAATTGAGAGCTGTGACTGACACGTTTTCCAAGTTGTTGAAAAAAAAAAAAGATACCTCATAATTAATAAACGATGTAGAAGAAACAAAATACATTAATGATTCTGACTTAGAAAGCCGAATCAAGTGTATAGAAACGACCAATTAACACGAGAGGGAGGGAGCAGATAGTATTGTTGACCTCTAGATGGAGAGAGTGGTGGCCGATATTCTAGAACAATGGGAGCACTTCATCTCCTACTTTCTTATAGCATCATCATCATCATCTCCTGCTTAGGAGGTTGGCGTCTCTTGCACCTTCTATGCATAACACTCATCCCAAGCACAGCTTTATGTGTTATTCCAAAGCCCTCTTGTTTTTCCTTAGCCCTATTCATCCACCACGTTTTTCAAGAGCTTTTTTCATTTACCTTAATCTTGTTTGTCTTCCCTCGTTCTTCCAGAACTTTTTCATTATTCCCGTGCTTTCTTTGTCCTTCCACATTCTTCCAAAGCCTTTCTCGTTTTCCTTGATCTTTATTTATCCACCACGTTTTTCCAGAGCTTCTTCCATTTATTCTAAGCCTCCTTTGTCCTTCCACGTACTTCCAGAACCTTTTCATTTTTCCTCAGCTTTCTTTGTCCTTCCACGTTCTCCCCGACATTTGTCGTTTCCCTAGATCTTTATTTATCCACCACGTTCTGCCGGAGCTTCTTTCATTTATTCTAAGCCTCCTTGGTCCTTCCACGTTCTTCAAGAACTTTTTCATTATTCCCGTACTTTCTTTGTCCTTCCACGTTCTTCCAAAGCCTTTCTCGTTTTCCTTGATCTTTATTTATCCACCACGTTCTGCCGGAGCTTCTTTCATTTATTATAAGCCTCCTTTGTCTTTTCTCGTTCTTCCAGAACCCTTTCGTTTTTCCTCAGCTTTCTTTGCCCTTCCATGCTCTTCCCGCGATTTACTCGTTTTCCCTTATCCTCATTCTTCCGGAGCTCTTCTCTCTTCTCTTTACTCTTCTTTGTCCTCTCACTTTCTTAAAAGATTTTTTTTTTCATTCTTCCTAAGCCTCCTTTGTCCTTCCATGTTCTTGCAGAACTTCCCCCGTTTTCCCTGAGACTTATTTATCTACGACGTTCATCCATAGCTTTCCTCACATTTCCTTACTCTTCATTGTCCTCCAACGTTCTTCCAGGACATTTTTCATTCTTTCTAACCCTTCTTTGTCTTTCCACGTTCTTCCATGTTTTTGATTCATTATTCCCGTGCTTTCTTTGTCCTTCCACGTTCTTCCAAAGCTTTACTTGTTTTTCCTAAGCCTTATTATCCCCCACGTTCTTCCAGAGCTTTTCAGTCTTTCCCTTACTCTTCTTTGTCGTCCCACGTCCTTCCAGAACTTTTTTCATCCTCCCTTCACCTTCTTTGTCCTTCCACGTTTTTTCAGAACTTTTTCATTTTTCTTGATCTTTCCTTGGCCCTTCCGGGTTCTTCCACAGCTTTCCTCATTTTCCCAAGCCTTCTTCTTCCGGAACTTTATTTAATTAATTATCCAGGTTTCTTTCTTCTCATTATTTTTGCCTTTTCACGTTCTTTTCTTGAGGCTTCTTTGATCTTCCAAGTTTTTAGAGAGTTTTTCCAGACTTCTTTGCATCCCACGATATTCCAGAGCTTTTCTCATTTTCCTAACCATCTTTGATTATTCAAGCTTCTCTTGTGCTTTAAGTGATCTCCGACCCTTCTATGTTCTCCCACGACATCCTCATGCTTCCCGACCTTTTAATCTTCTGGGTCTTCCTCACAAATAGGCACTCCCTTACAAGAAGACGGGCTATGTAAATTATTTATTCTGTGTTAAATTCTCGAATATTAACTTACTGAAGGCCAGAAAAGCACGGCGTGCTTAAGATATTCATGCAAGATATATGGAATTCGAGGAGTTCGCTGGATAATTTTGGCTGTTTTTTTTTTTAAATTTATATTTGTATTATAAATAATAAAAATAGCTTTTTTCTTCTAAAACAGTTTAGGAAAGTTGGTGGGTGAGGTGTGAGTCATAAGGAGAGAGAAAGCCGATCGGTGGCTGCATCCTGGTTACGTCACGTCACACAATATCCAGCAGACCCTCCAAGACCCGTGTACTTTCTTCTGTCAATCCACAACAATCTTGTAAAGCTGTATCTCATCTTCATTCTCAAAAGGTCACAATGAGGAAATGGGCTGACATTGGTACGCAGGGGCTGCGTGAACAAAGCAGATTCCTCACTTGCCGTTTGACCACTTGTCATCTTTTTCGAGTTAAGACGTGGTCAATAGATAAATTGATGACGCCGCACACAGGGTATTTGCATGTATCTCTCATAGTACAGTTTATTTGAAAACCATATTATGTATTTAATCTTGGAATAAGATATAATATGATACACTTCCTCCATGATGTAATTGCTTATAGTTAATGTGCAATGGCTAAAAGCAAGGGGTTACTAGAAACTCAAAATTAAAAAAAAACGAAAATATGGTGGTTATTATTAGAGATTAAAAGAAAAATATTCATAGAAGATTAAATTAACATCAAGATTGGTTATAAACAATTTTTCAACCCGAGTCATAATAATGAAATGATCTTGAATTTTCAATTTCCTTCCCTCCCCCTGGACCGATATCAGCCATTTACCAACTTGATCTATAGCTTTATATTTCAGTGGAATTATACTTTTTGAATTTACCTCAATTCAAATTCGTCGAGACGTCTGTTCGTACGTATGTATGTCCCTATTTGGCATAATCCAAAAACGACTATCCTTAGAATCACTCTGGATTTGCGCTGGCTGGTGGAGGTCCATCGTCAACTGAAGGATCAAAAAGGTCAAACACCTCCACTCTTAATATTAAGAGTGGAGGTGTTTGACCTTTTTGATCCTTCAGTTGAGTATCCTTAGAATGTTCAAATTATTATTCAGGATTTTTGTACAATAAGGAGAGCACGTCCCATTTGGATCAAAGTCGGCTAAGAAAAATCTAAAAAAATTGCCTTGTAATTATTAGAAACTCAAAGCATTTGTATACAAAAACATTTTTTTATATCGTGAAAATATGTATATAAAAAATAAAAAAAATGTTATTAACGTCCACGTCTGCAACTGAGGCTAATTTGGATGGGTTATTTACAGTTTACCATCATTTTCTAGCCAGGGTGGGACTAAGGATTTTATTTAATGAGTATGTCACTAAATAAATGCTTATTGCCCAGACAGGGAATGGAACTCGCCACTCTAGGTTTACCATGTGAGATTAAGGCACTTCAACTCAAGTGGCTAACCTGAGCCCCAAAAAGAGTTTAGTGGAAAAGAGTAACACTCTGAAGAAAGAAGTGCAATGTATAACTTACTACTCAACAAAAAGGTAGGAAGGTAAAATAAAATAGATATGGTCAACAAATAGAAAGCTTAATAAATAAGATGTTGGGACAATGACTGATTTATAATACTTTGGTACATCATACTGATGAAAGCAATGACTTGTTCAACAGTTCCATATAATAAATATTCGAAAATATTAAAAAAAACACACAAAAAAAACGAGAATATTTAATTAGAGAAACAAAGAATTAAATTTAATAGGAATAAAAACAAAGTTCTATATCTTTGAGTAAAAGTGTATAATAGTTTCACTTTGTTTCAGCTGTTGTTTAGATGTTTAATAATAGATGCTTGATTATAGATCCAGTTTAAATTCAATTGGTGTAAGGCAGTCGTGGTTATTTAAGTCTCTCTTTAAGGTTGGTTCTGGCAGTGAGACAGAAATAGCAATGGAACTGTCATATTTCGTCAGCTGCCTGCAAAATCTCCAGTCAGGGAATTCTAATCGGCGTTCCCATTATGAAATGCACGATCCGCGAACCGTGAAAATACATACAGCTCATGCAGTTGTCCCGTTGCGGCATTTGTAATCTGGTTAAGTCCTTCATAATACTAGGAGTGAGTTATTGCTCGAACTAAACAGTCCAAAAATTAGGTTGAATCCATCATAACATCCAAGTGGAAATAATCTTTAATATGGCGTAGAAAAATACAATCCTTCACCGATCAATTGTCGCCATTAGCTCCGCCTTACTTTCGCCCACTTCTCCAGTTTGCTCATAATAAAAAAGAAAGAAAAAGAAATTGTTCCATCCTCTTTGGTGTGAATATGGAAATAGGGAGGGAAAGCGTTGAGAAGAGTCCCGCTCACTCCCGAATAATTATGATTTTACATATATCTCGCCGTTTCCCAAACCAGAGAAATCATATGGAAAAATTGAAGAACAACTTTATACTTGCTAATTTCTCTTTCCCAGAACTTTTTAGCAGATTTCCTTTAAAGGGAAAAATGTTTTGTCCATAGATTCAACCTCGTAGATGACGAAAATGGGAACCGTTCAAAATTATATATATATATATATATATATATATATATATATATATATATATATATATATATACTAGCGTGAATGGTGATGGAATGTTATGTGCATGTTTGTCGAAAAACCAATAGGAAACGAAATATCGCTATTTTTAATTTCAGACCTCCCTTATAACCCCCACTCTTGTTTGTCTCAGAGAATTTTAATATAGCCTAAAGTCTAAGTTGGGTTAATAGTAAATATACATACCAAGTTTCATAAAATTCGGTTCATCCGTTTATACAAACAAATAAACAAACAAACAAACAAATAAACAGACACCAAAGAAACACAATGCAGAAATTTCGCGAAAAAAATCAATGTACAGACAGAGGTTACAATTTTATATATATAAATATGTGTGTGTGTGTGTGTGTGTGTTTGTATGTTACGTGTTAAACTAGATTTCTAAGCGTTACATTGAAAACTAAAAATCAAGTTCGTTAACAGCTAAAATAGGATTGAGGGGAGGGGGAGAATTTCAAAAATTCGAAATATTTCCGTTATTATGAGTCGGATTGGACATTTGTATTATCCAATCTTATTGAAAATTTAATTTACTATAAATGTTGTTTTACATATATTTTCTCCAATATGAATATCACCCAAGATACCGGTATACAAAGTAGGCCTATTTTCCTCTACAATGCGTTTAATGGGACATTGTGCGCTTACGGGGCAACTGCTCCATCTTCAGTGCCTGTTGACATAAACAAAACCCATTTGAAAACCATGCAGCATAAGCCAAAATAAGAACAGGACATATACAAGATTCTACAGTAAGGTTTGAAACAGGAAATTCTCAAGCAATTGAAGTTGATTTAGAGAAAAAAAAAAGATTTACGAACCTTGCTGCAGGTATCTGAAAGAAAAATGGCAAGTACAAAATCGACGGATTGCTGTTTGGGCCAAGAGGAGTAATTCCAAAAAAACGGCCGACCTACTCCAAGAATTTGGACTCAAGACCGAAGATATATGCCAAATGTCAATATCAGTTTTTTAAAAAATGCACAAACAATCATTTGTGCAAAATAAAATCAAGCTCAACATAAGCTGTCCTCTAAAACTAGTCATTCACCTGCTCAAAATTAAATTAAATAAAATTCAATTCCCTAACTTTTTTTAAAAAATGTATATTTATATATTTAACATTTAAAAACAATAATTTTTTATTTTCCCAATATACCCTGGCGGGCTGATTAGGTGGCTGACGTAAACGGGTACCCTCAAAATGGGGGCAGCTTGTTATTCGTTAGAAGGATACTGATTTTCGTCTTGTCCTAGGTACGATAGACATTTGGGGAAATTCTTCTGATTCGTATCGTGAGTACAACTTAAAAGTTGATTTGTTTTTTGGAAGGGAAGTCCGCCAAAATCTATAGAACAACAATTAAATGTTTTAAATGATTGGTTATATTACATTTTTTTCCGGCCCTTAGAATGGACGATTCCGAGCTTAATCTCTAAAGGAAATTTTCTAATTCTGAAGGAGAGTAATTTTTTATTCTATGAGACGCGAATATGACATCCTTCACTCTTTACAATAGCTAATTTCTTTCTTAACTTAATAAACATGATTGTGTCAGCTAGGAAATCTGGACTGAAGTAGAAATGTTCGCAGGCTCAATATTGGCTGGCGATGAAGATCACAGACTGATTTATTTGATCATTCTGAAGAAAGTGGAGAAGAGAGGAACTGGTTTGCCCGGCAAAATCATATCCACGCCCATAAATAATCATATCAAAGCAAAAACAGGATTTGAAAAATTTCTCATTAAAATATAAATTTCACAAAACAAATTAATTTAAATTATGGTAATTTAAGGGCGATTCCATTAATCGAAATGATTAGTCGTTTTGTACTTTATAAAATTCATGTGTTTAAATATTTATATACATGTGTGTGCGTGTGTGTGTGTGTGTGTGTGTGTGTGTGAGAGAGAGAGAGAGAGAGAGAGAGAGAGAGAGAGAGAGAGAGAGAGAGAGAGAGAGAGAGAGAGTCAAAAAATAGAAAAAAAGAAAACGATTTCCTTATCAATCCATCAGAACTGTTGAAAATGAGATAAAGAGTATGTTATTCCAAAATTTGGTACGTCAGCTTAGTTTTCACAGCCCTGTGTGATAGACTTTTAATGATTTAGTTCAACTAAAGTAAGTTCATTAATTTAATTTTAGTTTAGAGTTTTTTGTTTATTGCTGTTATTTTGTTGTGTTGGTTTTGCCCAGTACAGAAACAGACAGATGGACAAGTACTGACGTCAGAGCATTTCCATTGTCTAGAGGATCCTTTCCTGGTTTGACGAGGAATATGAAAGTTTCTTTCATGGATTCGTTTCATCTTGTCACAGAGACCATGTGATTGACGATGATTTACCTTTTTGATTATTTACTTTTTTATCTGATACCATGTAATTAGTTAAGCTAGTGTTGTTAGTAAGCAGAGTGGCCTGCCAGGGGTGTTCTGCCAGGTCTCCTTCTACTGAACTCTCTAGATCCATTTCTAGGGAGTGTTGTCAGATGATATGGGTGTAATGGAACATGGGTTAGTGTTGTTGCTGGCAGCAAATGCTTTCTGAGGGAAGCAGAAATTTGCTTTAAAAACAAGGAGAATATATCTATCATATAACTGTTGAATTATGAGTTGGTTATTTTACTCCTTTTAGCAGATCCAAAAATCCGAAAATTTGAAATATCTCCGTTCATATAAGTCGAATCGAAAAATTGTATGTAACCAATCTTATTGAATATAAATTAACCATACATGTTATATAAGTATATTTTCTAACATGAATGTTATTCGTGATATTGGCATTTTTAACAGCAGTTTAGTTTTCAGTCTTAAGTAAAGCCCCACTCCTATTCATATTAACAACAGCAGTTATATTATGAACGACTTTCTTGTAAACCAAAATACGAGATACATTACGTGGTGAAATCATTAATTAAGATTTTAAGTTCTTAAACCCCGAAATGATTATTTGCTTTATACACGATGTGTTCTTAGTTGCTAATGGGTAAAACTGCGCTAGTATTACGGGGAGGGGGGGGTAGAAGGGGAGTGGATTCGAAAATTCCAAATATCTTCGTTATAAAGAGTCTCTTCGAAAAATATTACAGAACCATTCTTGTTAACCTATTGATGCTGTACAATTATTGTTCTATGCATGCAATTTTAACATAGAAATAGAGCATATGTGGTGATGTGAGATCAAAAGTATGTTATACCAGCATAAAGGAAATCTGGTTAGTTAAACAGACCATTCAAGATTAAAGAAACTGATGAGTGGATTTGATGAATTTTCAATTTAAAAAAAAGTGATATTGAGAGTGGTGGTGTGTGTGATGAGAGATAAGGGACTTGCGGGAGTATGATAAGAGATAAGCAACAGCTGATGTGTGATAAGAGATAAGGAATCAGCTGGGGTGTAATAAGATGTAAGATACTAGCTGTGAGTGTGATGAGAGATAAGATACCAGCTGAGGATGTGATAAGAGATAAGGTAACAGCTGAGGATGTGATAAGAGATAAGGTAACAGCTGAGGATGTGATAAGAGATAAGGTAACATCTGAGGATGTGGTAAGAGATAAGGTAACATCTGAGGATGTGATAAGAGGTAAGGTACCAGCTGAGGGTGTGATAAGAGGTAAGGTACCAGCTGAGGGTGTGATAAGAGGTAAGAAATCAGTTGGAGGGGTAAGGCTAGACCGGTAGAAACTCGTGCAGTGAAAGTGTTTTCACTTTCGACAGTAGTCCCCTGGCATTCCTCACTTTTATTTTCACGGGCAGTGCTGTTCCTTTTGTCCCCTCTATGACTGTTTCGATTTCCTCCCTCGCAGCTGTAACTCGAGAAATTTTCGTCTCTCCGAGAAATCACCACTTTCGACATCGCTTCTTCAGTTCAAAGCCGATATCTGGAATTCTTTACGTTTCTTTAGAATCTGCTCCCCTCCTTGTCTAAATTCTTACTTACAACATGTCAATGGGGCAATACTGGAGGGTAGATTATAGTTGCAGCCTGCATATTGATACTGGCTAATAGTCTATCATTAGTCAGCTGATGCAGGCTACAGGCTACCTAGAGATTGCTGTCTAACAGCTCCACTCATGACTTTACTGGTGTGAATGGAATTTTCCTCAAGATACCTTTATTGGTGGATAGTAGGATGCAGAAGGCAAAGAGAAACCACTGCATGTTCTTGTGACCCTGTTATTTCCTTGTTCGGCTCCGTGAAAATCAAGTTTACCTGTTCACAAGACCAATTACCAGGTGTAGCCTGTAAATTCTACATAAATATTGTGTTTATATCCTACATAGAATATTTTCAAAAAATTTGATATCAAATTTTCTCTATTTTGAATATTAACTGAGATATTTGACTTTTTCATTTTCAGCCTTCAGGAAACTCCCTTCTTTGTCATCGCACGTTATGTGTAAGCCAACATATGGAGAAACATCTAATTTCAAACTGAAGTACCAAACATTGTGTTCAACGAATCGTTGTGATACATGCAAATATGGATTGGGGGGGGGGGGTTGATGCCCCCCACATCAAGTATTTTGTTCCAGGATAACTAAAATTAGAATGATTGGGATAAAAAATATGCTGGCCCATTATAAGAAACATTACAACATATAGTAAATAGTTTTCAATAAAATAAATATATCATATTCAGATATATTACAGTAATTGTTTTTCTTTCCGGTTTAGAATATTTCTACCTACCTATTCATCTCTGAAAGGTTGGCTGTAGTGTTTGTTTTTCAATTTTGACGCTTTCCGTATTGGAGGTTACTAAAATGTGAATTGACTGAATAATTTCAAATTTCCATTCATATTTGTTCACTCAATATGTTCGTTGTGTTAAGTGTAAAAGTATGTAGATTTATCTATTGTAAAACTTGTGGGAAATCTGTTTAGTTTATGCAGCGCCTGCATGACAAACTTTATTAAATACATTTCAAGCCATTGGCCAATCTAACATTTATTTTTGGATAAAATAGTGAAATATCGAGAGTTGTATTGAAAAAAATATATAAATTATCTAGTTAAAACCCAAAATATTAATTGATGATGTTATCGCATAACGCATTTGCATCTATTTAACATAGCAAAGGTTCATTGAAAATAATCCTTATGAAGCCCTTAATTAACTTGTTCTTTAGTTTTATAAAAAAAAAAAAAAAGTTTAAAACTTATACAAATTAAACCCAGAACTCACAACTGGAATGTTTTAAAATTTATTTATAGAGGAGCAGCAACAACTAGACAATTTGGTTCAAAGTTTAAAAATGTAAAATAAAAACAAATAAATAAACATCAAAACTGAACAAAACTAATAAAGAATTCAACACGATAAATTAACATTAAATACAAGTAATAAAAACAAACAAACACTAGGCACGAGTATTAAAGACAGCAATTTAAAAGGGCTTTAATAATAAAAAAAAAATTGTTATTCCCATGTACTAGAATATTTATATTATTTAAAAATTGTTCAAAATTATATTAAATTCCACACCAAGTCAAATCAAAACGGAAGGAAGTGTGTGGGCTGCTGCCTGTGAGAAGATGTGTATGTGTTGTATAGTTAATGGTTGATGGTATGTTCTGCAGAGAGCTCTTTCTCTTCTCGTCATCAGCTATGAGTGGGTTCAATGTGAGTGTCCTATCATAAATCTCGTTAGTACAACTTCGTCACGTCTGCTGGACGGCCACTCAGTTAAATGAGGCTTTATTTCTCCCAGACGGTTCTCTGCTATTCGATGCCAAACTTTTTGCTCTTCATTTTCTGTTCTATACCAACATTTTTGCCATTTTCACTAGTGGAAAGAAAGAAAGATTACATTGACACGAAAGGAGCAAGTAATTATTACACGACTTGGTATAGGCCATTCCTACAAAACACATGGAACCTAAAAGAAGGAACAGCTACAGGAAACGTGAACATTTACAGATACCCCATCACTTACTGACTTAAGCTAGCTCACACATACCCATCATTATTCAGTACTTAAAAAAAACACAAACATTAACATAAAAAATTGGCTCTAATGCTCTATAATTTAAAAAAAAAATTATATTTTTAATAACATTTAATAATTTTACAATTTCATATATATATGAATCCTTTGTATATATGAGTATATGGTTGTGCCCATGTGTGTGTGTGTGTGTGTGTGTGTGTGTGTGTTTGTGTTTTAGAGTTGTTTTTTTTTGTATAATGAAAGTGTGTTATCTATTAATTTCATTTCATAAACGTTAAAAACTATTTTAACTTTTATTACTATATAATTTGATTTTTATAATACTCTTTTATCATATATTTATTAGTTGTAATTATATTTTGTATTGCTGGTATTCCGTTGTTTTCCTAGTTTTGTTTAATATTGGTCTGTTTGCTTATTTTTATATAATATTTTGGTGTGTTTTTGTTCTTTATGATGCATTTTTGTTGTATATTTTGCGTTTCTGTATTCTTCTATTAGATGTTACATTTTTTAAATTTTTTCTTCTTTTCAATTTAAATGAGCAATATCGCTTACGTTGTGAAAATAAAACGTTTAAATTTTCGAGTTTGATAACGATTTAACAATAATTGCGGCCGCTATCGCTTTAACAGACAAATATCTATATCTTTCTATATTTATAACTATCTATTTATATATCTATATAGGTATATAAAATGAATATGGAGCCAGTAGGAGTGCTGCTGAGAAATGATTATTTATTGGGAGCTAATATTTCCCCAGAGTATGCCCGTAGTTGGGGCAACTAGAACATCCAGATCTCTACTCCCAAATCCTGTTGGCTCCTCTGCCCTTCTCTCTTCACTCAGCCGTGTCCGTGTTCTCACGAATAGATCGCACTCACTGATAAACGTTTTCACTCTAAAATATTTTAAGCAGCTATTTCTCACCATGAATCATGCCTAAATAAGTATTTAATTAGTACTTGGGGAGATGTCTGGAGGCATGTGAACTGTATAATGGGGGCTTCGATGCGGGCAACTCCATTCCGATTCCACTAAAGGGTTTCTCTAAAATTGGGCCAAAAGGAAAAGGAGTGGGGGGGACGGGTAAAAACTTCAAAATTCTCTGATCTTATGGAGAAAAATTACGACCTATTTAAATTAACTTAAAAGATGGCGGGAGGTAACTGGAATTGAAAAATAAAAAATTGCTTTTAAAACCATTTTCATTCCTCTACTAGTTTTGCACCCAGTTGACGCCTCGCCAGGAGAAAATAGAACACTAAGAGATAATTGCAAAATGGCTTACGAAGTATGGCGGCTCAGATGATGTTTTTAGATCAATACTTGTCAGGAGAAACATTTTCTCTGCAATAAATCAATAGCAGCTTTACTTGAACCTCGTCGTAAGCATTTCAGTGAGATAAGCAACAATTGATGGAAGATATTTAGGGTAAATAGCTTCCCAGACGAATTAATTTAAAATCAAATCAAGACAGCTGTGTGTGTGTGTCGGTTAACGTTCTAGCAGTCGCAAGTTTTGTTTCGTTCACCAAACTCTATATTTAATCGTGAAAATGTCGTGAAATCAGACCAGAAAATGGAGGGAGGGGGGTTTAGGGGGGGATTTCGAAAATGCAAAATATGTACGTTATTAATCGCCATATCGTAAAATCCCATATTATTGTAAATTTAATGCTCTATAAATGTTGTATGTAAATGCGTTTTTTCAATATCTTGATATTTCAATTTGTTAGTTTTCGGCCATCAGTTAATCCCCAATGTTACTCATCTCATATTAACAATAAGCTGTTACATCACGAACGACTTCATTAAAAGCTTAAATACCATAAATTGTTCTCTTTGAACTTTTCCGCTTTGCTATAAACGCAAATACTTTGTGCACGTGGGAAATCTGTTTAGTCAACGCAGTCCCTGCGTGATGAACGTTTTTTTTCTTGGATTACTAAAATCGGAGTGATTGAGATTATTCTGAAGCAATATAAATTACAGTACTAGATACAACGAATAGTTTTCAGTAAAATTAATATATTATATGCAGACATATTTCACTAATTTGTTTTTCAGCTCTGAATATTTCTTTCTTTCAGCTCTGAGAGGTTGGCTGACCTATTTTTTACAATTCAGACGCTTCCCGTCGTGAACTTTATTAAAATGTCAATTGACTGAAAGATTTATAATTATCATTTGTACTTGTTTACATAATATTCTCGGTGTTCTATTGTAAATTTACAAGTGGAAAATATGCTATGTTTACGCAGCCCTGTGTGGGGGATTTTTTTTACAACCGACAAAAGAGAAAAAGTGATGGCGATAGCTTTAATAATTATAACGTGAGGCGTTCAGAGGAATGCCAATGAGATGCGATAGTTGGAGTGGGAGATCTGATTAGTTGAAGCAACCCCTGCGTTACGGACTTTTAGTATTTCTAATATTCAGGTGTTGTTACCATCAAAAGTGTGATGGGGTGTTTCTCCCCTCCCAAAACATACCACAAACAATCACACTTTGATTTTAACTAAACATCTATCAAACACATACAAACAAATTATTTCTGAAACATTACACATCGGCATGGCTCCCAATAATATAAATTATAAAACTGACAATCCAAAACTATTACCCTCCTATGCACTTATCCCTATATATATAGATAGATTATCTTTTATTGATTAAATTACAGCCTGCAATTAAATGCATTTCGTAATGTGTGATACGTACAATAATATCGTCCTCCATCACTCTCGACAGAAGCTACACCCCTTCAGCAGAATGAGAGGTGCACACCTTCCTGGCAAGGAATTCAGGAGCTAAGGAGGAATGGCATTTGATAAGAAAATAGCCACTGCTGTCACTGCACTTTATACTCCCATAGGAGATCTCTAGGCCATTGTCTCTTGAAGAAGGGAATATGGATGAGTGCTACTGGAAAGGGATAGCACTTCTGGATTAGGATCATTGGATAGCCTGTTGTGGAATTTATTGAACCTTAAGGGATTAGGTCCTTTACAAATTGGATATTAAGATATTTATGGTGGGTGTGGTTTGTAACATAATATGGAGCATTTACTATGGTGACAGGACTTTGGATTGGAAGCTCCTGATGCGTCTGGTGTTCGAAGGTTTTGCTGTAGCCCACACTTTATTCCGTATGTCCATATCGGTTTTAGGTCCTACATATTAATCATGTTAAAAAAAATAATCAAGAATATAACTTTATCAAAATATTTTATTTAACTTGAGTACAAGAAAGTCGTGTCATATTTATTGATTTAGAATTCTATCTATCATATTCTCGGCATCATATTTACGCCGTTTCCTGGTAAGAAGATGAAAGTACTTGGCTACCAAATATCGTAGGACGGATTGGAAAGAAGAGGAGAAAGGGGAAGATACAACACTGCGGCTGGATGAAAGGATACTGTGAGAATAGCCGACCTGTGGCAGGAGATTTGTAACTTGTTAGAACCACCATTCATATGGAGAAGCATTTTTTGTTGGACTCCGCTTCGAATGACAAGAAGACACAGCTAGATCCAACCTATGGCTTAAAAATCTTTGTTTCGAGAAGAATGTTCCCTTATTGCCGTCCAATGCTGAGAACAGCATCCATCCAAAGAGGTCGTAGTTATTTTTGAATAGTTTGACACACACACACACACACACACACACACACATCTATATATCTGCCAACGCTCTAGATTTTCTTATTAGCAATCAATATGTTAAGAAAACGCAATCAACAACATGTAAAATAACAGAGATATTTCGAATTCTCGAAAATTTCCCATCGCGCATGTCCAATTTCAGCCGTTAAAGAACTTGATACTGGGTGCCGATGAAACTAAAAATACCACTGCTAGACAGTAAGATATATATATATATATATATATATATATATATATATATATATATCTATATATAAAATTGTAACCTCTGTCTGTACATTGATTTTTTTCGCGAAATTTCACGATAACTATTCGTTTCACATGTCATAGACACCATATCTGCATTTTGTTTCTTTCGTGTATGTTTGTTTGTTTGTTTGTTTGTTTGTTACCTTTTCACGCATAAACGGCTGAACCGAATTTTATGAAACTTGGTATGTATATTACTACTAATCCAACTTAGACTTTAGGCTATATTAATATCCTCTGAGACGAACAGGAGTGGGGGTTATAAGGGAAGCCTGAAATTAAAATTAGCGATATTTCGTTTTCTATTGGTTTTTCGGCAAATATGCACATAACAAAAGTTGTTTATTTTGTTATTTTGAGTAACTTTTGTAATGTACACTTTTGTCGTATACCGAAGTTTAAATGCGCTATACGCTAAAACATATAGTGGGAGTCAATAATATTATTTGCCAAGGAAGACTAAACCGAACTAAATAAAACTCGGTATGTGTATTAGCAGTGAGGCTTTCATTATAATAAGCCATACCAACATTTCTATGGACGGGCAGGAGTGGGGGTTATAAGGGAAGCCTGAAATTAAAAATAGCGATATTTCGTTTCCTATTGGTTTTTCTGCAAATATAAACATAACAAAAGTGGTCTATTTTGTTATTTGGAGTAACTTTTGTCATGTACACTTTTGTCGTATACCTAAGAATAAATGAGTCATACGTTAAAACTTTAGCGGGCACTAACGGCAGAACCGAACTTAACAAAACTCGGTATGTCAATTAACATTAATTCTTCCATGATTATAAGTTATATTAAAATTTTTAGGTTCGAACGGGAGGGGGGTTATAAGGGAGGCCTGAAATAAAAAATCACCCTATTTACATGTATAAGAGACGGGAAATATAAAAATATCGAAGACAATGAAGCCTTATCGAACAAATATTCTATTATTAGCAAATCCACGGAAAAGACGGGTATCAATCCTAAACACTGGGACGGGTAAATGTCAAAATATTGTGCAATGTAAAGCCTGCTAAAAAATACCATCACCATTCAGCCTCAAATGAATTCCCGGGCGAAGCCGGGTATCTGAGCTAGTATATATATATATACATATTTGTCTGCTAGATTCATCATCTCGTCACGTTCTTCAGCTTAAATACATAAACTGTGAGTGGGACTTGATCTGAAAGCCACTGTAGCAATTCTAAGTCCTGTGTAGTGAATGGTGTCAAGGAGTTTTAGTGTACTGCAGCTGGCAGAAGAATAAGCAACACAACCGTAATCCAGCAATGACCTGGTATAGGCACGATAGGACGTAAGCATTAAAAATCTGTCAGCTCCCCTCTGCAAGAATCCTCAGAAAATTCAAGCATTTCTTGCATTTGTTAAGGACATTTTTTAAATGGGGCAACCATGTTAATTTTTTGTCTTGTGTGAATAGTAAAAATAGTAAAGTGTTTGTGTCTTTTATGGTAGTGTTATGGATATGTAAATGTGGTGGAGTGATAGTTATTTTTTTGGTGAAGATAATGCATTTCGTTTTCTTCTCTGATAATATACAGCCAGTATTTAAGCACCACTGCTCTAACGAATTAATAGTTGACTGTATGTGATGTTGTGCCTTATCTATATTGGAGAATGTGTGGTAAATTAGCAAATCATCAGCATACAGGCAGTATACTTATATACAGTATATACAGATACTTCTTTGAGTATACATGCAATGACTGAATGTATTGCTATATTGCACAAAGTTGTGCTCAGTACACCTCCTTGAGGCACTCCATTCTTCTGAGAGAATATCACAGATATTCTCTGCTTTGAGAAAAAGGAGTTTATAAAAGTAAAAAAACAATACAAATAAGTTATTTGTAAACATATCAAGATAAAATCAACTAAAAGCTAGCTACACAGACATGCTAGAAAGCTAAAAGCTAGAGAAAGACATTCCCAAGAGAAGAGTTTCAGATTGTGGTATATTTAGTAACTGGAAGATCAGCATATTTGATTCCACCTTGAAATAATGATGAAGGTATAAACCTGTTTGGGGTGTAAACATGGGGATAAAACCAATATGATTTCTACAATAAGTCATTGGTTCGATTTCGGCTTAAGGAAGGAAAACATATCGATGACGAATTTCCTTGAATTCCTGGATCTAATTAATAAGAAAGGCGTGAAGGAGCTGCATATATGATCAGCTGTAAGATAATGCCCCCCCCCCCCTACTACAACACCTATTCAAAACGGGAACTTTCTCTGGCTCTCTCAGAAGAGCTCTCGTTCCTCCATCTCTCTCTCTCTCTCTCTCTCTCTCTCTCTCTTTTTCTCATCGGTCCTATCCCGAACTGACGAAAATGAGGTCCGTTCAAAGCTGTATGTGCATATATATATATATATATATATATATATATATATATATATATTGATAGATAGATACATAATCCTACCAGTGAGAATGGGGTGGGGTTTAGAGGGAGGAATTTCGAAAATCTTTAATATCTCCGTTTTGACGCGTTGGATGGAAATATTGTCTTGAATCAATATTATTAGTAATGTAATGTTCTATAAATGTTGTTATGTAAGTTTTTTCATTACCTTCATTATTAACGGAGTTATTTGCGTTTTTTTAGTTTTCAGCCTTCAGTAAACGCCACATTAACAATAGCCTCTTATATTTTGAAGCACATTATTTAAAGTCTGAATACCAAATACTGTTCTCATTGAATTTTTACGTTTTGAGATAAATACAAATATTTGACGCAAATGAGAAATCTGCTTAGTTAATTCAGCCTCTGCGTGACGGACTATTTTTTAATCGAAGTAGTATCGAGGACAATGATAGTAATAATTCTCTAATCATAATTTATTTTATAGAGCTTCACAACTAAAGCGATTTGGCTTTTCTCAAAGATGGCGGGGGGGGGGGATGTCCGACCATGACAATATACCGTACTCATCTATACACGTCTTGCAGACAAACAAAATAAATATTGTAAAACTGGCCATTCATTATTAAACATGTAAAATAGTGGCAATATCTGACGTGGGCTGTCTTCAATCTGTAGTTGCCTATTAATAAATGCCATTGATTGTATTACTGGACATTTAATATCAGTGGGCAAATGAGTTAAAACTACTTCATGTCTACTGGATTAATAAAATAATTAACCTGGAGTTGGATTTTCAAATTTTCTAATGGTTTTAATGGAAGAATGACAAGGCTCACTTAAAATAAAAAAATAGCTTTATTAATGTAAGTGACTAGAGAATAAGTTGGTTCCATAAATGGGCTAAGGTAGTAAAGGTAAGTGGCTAATTACTGTAGAAATGATGGCTGGGAGATGGCCTGCCTCCCTTCCCACCGTCACACACCCTGCATTATAGCCCCTCAACCACCTGTCGACACCTGTTGTACTGGATAATTCTCTGCCATATTAAATCCTTGTTAGCAGATTTCCCTTGAGAAATCAGCTAGTGAGGTTGTATTCATGAACGATTTTCAAAAAAAGTTCCTCAAATATCGATCATATTATATGGATATCGAACCAAATAAAATAATAAATTCGTCAAAATTCGTTGAATAGACATTCCACGGTTCATGCTTAAAACACCAATTATGGCTAATTTGAAGGCAATAAATTGATTATTTAGTGCTTGCCATTATAAAATATTTATATTTTGACTGGAAACTATTATTATATCAATTAATTTCTGTATAACACCAATTCTGGCACTGCTCGTATCTCTGGTAAAACGAATGAATGGCAGCACTTTTACTGTTCATGTTACAAAGCATTTGTCATATTGGTGAATATAAGAACATGATTTTGTGTATCCAATCTTTATATTTACACAGAAAACTATATATATATATTTGTTTATTTATTTATTTTGGCATAAATACAAGGGCATTGCCAGGGATTTGGCCATTTTTGATGTTAGTATAGTTAGGTATTCTGCTTAAATAATTTAAAATTTGACAATTTCGGGTACTCTTATAATATAAGTAATATATAAGAATACAAAAGCAATATATAATAGTCAAGGGACTAACTTAAGTGAAATCACCTATTGAGACCGTACTCATGACGCGATTTCAAAATTTTTTCTTCAAATGTCCATCGATCCTACCTAGGAGGTGACGAAAATGAGGTCCGTTCAAAACTATATATATATATACTAGCTCAGATACCCGGCTTCGCCCGGGAATTCATTTGAGGCTGAATGGTGATGGTATTTTTTTGGCAAGGCATTACTTTGCGCAATATTTTGACATTTACCCGTCCCAATGTTTAGGGTTTATTCCCGTCGTTGCATTGGATTTTTTTAATAATAAAATTAAGTAAGACTTCACTGTCCTCCATATTGTCATATTTCCCGTCTCCTGTGCATTATGCATAGCTTTGAATTATTAGGGTCAAAATATTAACATAGATTTGAATTCATTTTTCCATGTGAGGTACCTGGTAGTTCATATTGGAAAGAATTGATGAGCATATCAATATTATACGCAAATTATTTGCTTCATACATTGTTCCCGAAAAAATGTATAAAACATAAGTTACTCTAAATAACAAAGTAAACAACTTTTGTTATGTGCACGTTTGACGAAAATAAATAGACAACGAAATATCGCGAATTTTTATTTCAGGCCTCCCTTATAAGCCTCACTCCCGTTCTAACCTAAACATTTTAATATGGCTAATAATCATGGAAGTATTAATGCCAATTGCCATACCGAGTTTTGTTAAGTTCGGTTCAATCGTTAGCGCCCAATAAAATAGTTGACTCCCGCTTTAGTATATAGTGTATATCTCATATATATAGTGTATACTTTGTTAAAAGACAAAAATGAATATCACAAAAGCTAAGGTACCCGGCGATGCCCGGGAAATTATTCTCTACTGGTATTTCATACAAAGACTTCAATGTGTACAATTACACTTCCCTCCACGACGTAATGATTTTCCGAAATCGCCAACCCTGAAGGGTAACTTTTGGGGATTAATAGAATAGAAATTTTATTTTTGAAGGATAAATGAAAATGTGTTCCTAATCTATCCCTCTACACTTTTTGACTCACCGTTTTTCAATAGTTCTAACCATAATCATGGGTAGCATTTATTACAATTAAATATCATCTATAATGAACATATATCCTTTCAAAAGCCAATCCGAGCTTACATAGTATAGGAAAAGTTTTGCACGTAAGATTATATTTGTAATAGTGAATCTCACTGGAAATTGCTTCCAGTAACGCCAGACGGGAAATAAGTAAACTCAATTAACTGGTAAGGCTCCCGTCATCATCGCTCCCGTATGAGACTTCTCAACATTCTTCTACTTATATTATTGATGCAAAACATTATTTTATAATTTATCTACCGGATGGAATTAAATAATAGTGGTACCCTGAAAATATCATATCGAGCTTTAGATTTTACTGTATATCTCGTTTATAATTTTCTGTACAACAAAAGTGTATATAACAAACGCCACTTTAAACAACAAAATAACCAACTTTTGTCATGTGCATGTTTGCCGAAAAATCAATAGGAAACGAAATATCACTACTGTTAAAGGCCTCCCTTGCAACCCCCACTCCTGCTCGTCCCTAGGAATGTTGGTATGGCTTATTATAATGAATACATTAGTGCTAATACACATACCGAGTTTTATTTAGATCGGTTGGGTCTTTTGTCCCAAATAAAATTTTCACTTCCGCTATATGTTTTAGCATATATCTCGTTTATAATTCGGTATACGAAAAAAGTTTATATGACAAAAGTTACTCTAAATAACAAAATAAACAACTCATGTTATGTTCATATTTGCCGATAAACTTTTGTTATGTTCATATTCGTCGAAAAACCAATAGGAAACGAAATATCGCTATTTTTAATTTCAGGCCTCCCTTATAACCCCCACTCCTGTTCATCTCAGAGAATTTTAATATAGCCTAAAGTCTAAGTTGGGTTAGTACTAATATACATACCAAGTTTCATAAAATTCGGTTCAGCCATTTGTGCGTGAAAAGGTAACAAACAAACAAACAAACAGACACCAAAGAAACAAATTGCAGTTATGGTGTCTAGGACATGTGAAACGAAAAGTTATCGTGAAATTTCGCGAAAAAAATCAATGTACAGACAGAGGTTACAATTATATATATATACTAGCTCAGATACCCGGCTTCGCTCGGGAATTCATTTGAGGCTGAATGGTGATGGTATATTTTTGGCAAGGCTTTACTTTGCACAATATTTTGACATTTACCCGTCCCAGTGTTTAGGGTTAACACCCGTTGTTTCTGTGGATTTGTTAATAATAAAATTATTTTTTTATGTAAGACTTCACTGTCCTGGATATTGTCAT
The DNA here is from genome assembly GCA_019009955.1 of Riptortus pedestris. Lineage (NCBI taxonomy): Eukaryota > Metazoa > Arthropoda > Insecta > Hemiptera > Alydidae > Riptortus > Riptortus pedestris. The sequence goes on from CM032228.1 coordinate 257,080,825, forward strand.
ATTTTCCCGTTGATGATCCCCCGTGTTGAGCAAATTTCCCTAAATAACAAAATAAACAACTTTTGTTATGTGCATATTTGCCGATACCCCCATAGGAAATCACTATTTTTAATTTCAGACCTCCCTTATAACCCCCACTCCTGCCCGTCCCTAGAAATGTTAGTATGGCTTATTATAAAGAAGGCGTTAGTGCTAATTCACATACCAATTTTGGTTTAGTTCGGTTGAGTCTTTTGTGCCAAATAAAATTATCGACTCCCGCTATAGTTTTTAGCATATAACTCATTTATACTTCCGTATACGGCAAAAGTGCATATAACAAAAGTTACTCTAAGTAGCAACATGAACAACTTTTGTTATGTGCATATTAGCAGAAAAAGCAATAGGAAACGAAATATCGCTATTTTTAATATCAGGCCTCCCATATAACCCCCACTCCTGTCCCTATAAATATTGTTATATACATTTGTTCTCTATCTTGAATATTACCCGAGATATTTGCAATTTTATTAAATCTGGGCTCCTAACGGACGAGAGTGACTTTCCCACCAAAAGCTAGTTCGGCCGTTTCCTTGACTGCTCAGCTCTCGTGAAATTTCTCTATTGTAAAACTTCAAGTGGGAAATCTGCTTAGTTTACGCAGCCCCTTGCGAGACGGACTTTTTTTTTACACCACTTACATATTTCGTCTGATTTTATATGGGCTTAACCTGTAAGAGATATTTTAATGTATTTCCTATACGTAACAGACTCTCAGTTGGCTTGAGGTTGTTAACTTTTCTATGCTGACGTTAAATTGAAGGTAATTCGCTGGTTCCAGATGTGAAAAGTTACAGAATAGTTTATAAAAGGGATTGTATTTTGAGTTAAGTGCCCGCTCAATATCTCTACAAACTAAATTATTTCTGGATTTTACTATTGTATTATTTTTAATAGCAAATAGTGCTTGAGGGTAAGATAGATTGGTAAAATATTCCTGTACTAAATTTGAAGCTGCAAACATTTTAATTTGAGTAACCCATTTAAGTTCATCTGGATGCCTACTATACAAAACAACCAATTTTTCAAAGCACCTACGTGGCAACCCATGTTTTTTATACGGAAAACTATTCAACTTCCCAACTTCAAGTAACACGGCTAGTATTCAATATTTCTTACAACCATTTTGGACTTAATTGATACTTTTATCAATGAATGATATTCGTTTTTTCTATTCTCCAATAAATAAATATATATATATATATATATATATATATATATATACATATATATATATAATAATAAGACGGTTAATAAGATAGGCGACTAAATAGAAGCTTTTTCAAAAATAATTATTCTGGTGAGTCCCACCTTAATATTGCTATTTGATAATATAATAAAATTTAATGTATTATCAGCAAATACTTCTGACTTCTGATCAGCGGAATCTTTCTTTAAGTGATTCTGTTAGTTGAATATTATTAATGTTATATGATTGACACAACTTACAGCTTAATGATTTTCGCCAGTGTGCCAGGAGGTGAGTTCAATTCTGAAAAGAAAATAACAATATTAAAAAGCACATTTAAATGAAATAAAATGTAATAATAAATATACCAATAATTATTAAATAAAAATGTATTTATAGGATAGACGGGGCCAATTTGGGAAATGAATATTTGAGCGTGTGCTGCATTCACAGCCGGACTATGATAACTAATTGCTAAAGTATTCATCTTGGAATTCGTATAACTGACTAAAGAAAAACTGCGGAAATTAAGAAATTTAACAGTTCTAGGAATGAAAGACTGATGACGTCCTGAGCAAATTCTATTCTTTATTTATTCCATTTTAAAAGCAGAAGTAATTAAAATGAAATTTAAACTGGTATGGAAACAATAGCGAATTTCCTTTAAGGGAAATCTGCTATTGTGGTCGTACTCATGACGCGAGTTATACGCAAATATGTTCTGTTGACCCTCCTCCCATTCTTTTCTTCTTGGATTACTAAAGTTTGAGTGATTGAAATAAATATGATTCTGATTCATTAAAAATTACAGTTCTATTTTGGTTTGGCCATTTTGGTTGGCTATTATGGTAGATAGCTTTTAATAAAATTAATATGTTATATTCAGATATATTTCATTAGTTGTTTTTCTTTTCATTCTATCAATCTATTCAGCGCTACGGTTGGCTGGTCTATTAGCAAACAGCCGTTTTCGTTGCAGAGGTTATTAACTTGTAAATTGGCTGAAGTATTTCTTATTACCATTTGAATTTATTCGCTTAACATTTCCGGTAGTGTTACCAGTATGCGAATTTCTCTATTGTAAATCATCGCGTGGGAAATCTGCTTAGTTTACGCAGCCCCTGCGTGACGGACTTTTTTTTAGTTTTCAGCCTTCAGTAACCCCCACTCCTACTGATGTCATATTAGCAATAAGCTGTTACATCATGAACCACATTATTCTAATATTAAATTCCAAATAATGATGCCAAGAGACAGATCTTCATTGTGCGAAGTACATACAATTCTTTGTGTGATGACGTCATTGATGCCACCATTGAGATTTTAAGTTTTAGCAGATTTTCCCCAAGGTGTGTTGAGGTCGTGCTCAAGACGCGACTTTTGAAAATTTTCCTCAAATGTCTATCGATTCTACCCAGGAGTTGACGAAAATGTTGTCCGTTCAAAATTGTATAAATGTATACGGGTATTGTAGGTGAGGTACCTGGAACTTCCTATTGGAAATAATTGTTGAGCATATCAATCAATATTTCTACGGAAATTACATGCTTCATACACATCAACAACAAAAGGTACTCTAAATAACAAAATAAACCACTTTTGTTTTGTGCATATTTGCCGAAAAAGCAATAGGAAACGAAATATCGCTATTTTCAATTTCCTTTTTTCTCGAAAATGGCAATTTGATCAAATATTTGACTGCTTCAGTCAACTCTAAAGATCATATTTGTAATTAGATGGAGTAATGGGGCTTTAGAGGGGGGGGGGTGTATTCGAAAATTCGATTCTGATGATTGAAATGATTCGCTAGAATGATGCCGACTACAACTTTGATCTGCCCGCCAGTCACACCCCCCTCACATGCTGTAAGTGAGAATATAGACACACACCCTTGGATTGCACACTCGTTTCATTTAGCTGAACGGTTACAGGTTCGAGGGTGGCCTTTCTCTCAGCATTGGAGAATTCAGGAGCTACACTTGGTAAAAAGATGTATTGTATATTTTGATTGTAGAGCCAGAATAATACAGCAGTGAGTGCGACCCCCCCTCCCTGTTTTGACTCCTGCTAGTAGCCCTATGATAAGTTATTTATTTGAATACATGTTCCATTGCCACGTGACATATTATTATAAAAGATAACAAAGACAGAAATACTTCACATATGGCAAGGTCACTGGCTGAGCTCAACTAGTAAGCTTAGAGAAATTAAACATTCAGTGAAGCCTTGGCCTTATGACTTTAAAACAAGAAGAGATGAAGTAATACTTACACAATTACGAATTGGACACACTCTACTACAAACAAGACAAACCGATTTGTAGATGTTGTAATATAACTCTGACAATTAAACATATACTGACTGACTGGAGGCAACGCAATTACTTACAGATACCGCATAATTTACACCAACTACTGCCAAAGGGGAGTCCATACGTAGATACAATTCTCAAACATTTAAAGACTATACACATCTATTCAAAAATCTGATATATTTTTAATTTAAGTTTTACATTTTTATTTTTATAACATTTTTAGATGCAAATATAAACATTTTATCTGAACTTCAATTCTTTTGGTTTTCAAGTTTTCACTCACTCAAGTGTGTAATAGGGTGGTACAGAGTTTTATGTAAATAGTCACCTGGACCAACTTATATTTTATTTAAACCTTAATAATTTTGTTTCTTTTATTCATTTTATATACCAATTTTATTTTAATTATTGATTTACTTACTTATTTATTGAATCTTTAAATATTTTATTAATGATTTCCTGCTTGTTTAATATCAATAGTTTCGATTCTCAGTTTTTGACCTAGATTTGAATTTTGTCTTTATTAGTTCCCTTGTTCATTTATTTCGTTCTTATTTGTGTGCCATTTTTGTTTTTTGATTTCCAGTCTTGTTTTTCGAGTTCTATTTTGTTTTTTGAGTTTCATTTCCGTTTTTGAGTTCCAGTTCCGTTTTTGTGCCTCATTCAATTTTTTATTTATTTACTTATTTTTATTTATTTATTTTTTTTTTGCTTTCCAGTTCTGTTTTGTGTTGCGTTTCTATTTCTTTCCCATCCCTGTTTTTCGTGTTTTCTCTCTGGTTTGTGCTCCTTTACGTTTTGTATTCCTTATCAGTTTTTTTTTACCTTTTCTGTTTTGTGTTCCATCTCTGTTTTGTTTAATTTTGTTATTTTTTTGTATTCTTTTTTTTTCATTTGAGTTTTGTTTTGTTTAGTTTTTTAAGTTACGAAGCTTTTGTTTAGAGCAACATCGCCAAAGCTGCGAAGCTCCAGTAAATAAACATGGCATATTACATGTGTGATATGTTTAAATACATTTTTCAATATGTACTACTCAATGGTTTATTATCTTTTAATAAAATGCAATAAAAAAATTATGAAATAGGCATAAAATAAAATTAATAATGATAATGGAAGAAGAAAATGAAATAATGTTAACCTCAATAGATGTTACGATTTTCTTCTTTAATTTGCGAGTTTACGTAAGGCAAATATATTGAATATATATTATATTGATTATATTATATTATAATTCTCTTTCCTCATAATCAAGTTTATATTTTAATGTATTTTTGATACATCCACTTTATTATTTTATTTTGAGTTCTTTATTATATTCATTAATTAATATATGAGGTGGTTATTTGCCAATTACCTCCATTTATAATTATGTTCACTATGAAATTTTATCTATTTTGATTAAATATTGAACAGTCATAGTGTCTATGAAAAAACGTTTGTGTTGTCTGTGTCTCGCAAGTACATTTGTCATTGCCTTGAATTTTAAATCTTGTTAAATAATGTCCTGCCTGTCCATGTTCCGTTAGAAATTGTGTGCATTTGTGAAATTGTGTGCTCTTAATTGTGTTGCAGGTTATATTTGGTATGTAAGATTGACTGCTTATCGAAGGTGTATTGATACAATAAAATCAACCAAGTCCGAGGAATTTAACCTTTGCAATTACATTATTAATATTCGATCAAAGTGATTTAATTTAATTCCATTTTAACTTATATTGAAATGGATCTAATCGAAATATAAAGGAAACATAAACTTCAACTTCAGACTCTCCATTATAATGTTTATCTAAGAAAAATGATTTAGGACTGATTTAAAATGGTTTCAGACTAATCCCTTTTAATTGTGTTTTAATCTCCGGATAAATTTAATCTTTATTAAAAAGTGATTTTAGCCGAGATTTAAATTCAATCATCAGTAAACATCAGAAATTAACTATTCATCTCTTCATCATGATTGGGGTGAGAACAAACTGAGAGAAATGGAGGGAGAAATTTAGTCTAGGTGGTAATTTTTAACAGATTTTCCTTCAGGGAATTCTGCTATTGAGGTTGTATTCATGACATTCTACTCATGTGTTCAAAATACTGTGTGTGTGTGTGTGTGTGTGTATATATATATATATCTATATATATATATATATATATATATATATATATATATATTTGTCTGTTACCACTCTAGCGGTCGCAATGTGCAAAGCGGTGTTTGATCGTTACCAAACTCGATATTTAATACTTTTGTGTAAAAAGGATAATCGGGTTTTAAACGGCTGTTATTGGGCCAAAGCGGGGGGGGGGGCTTTAGAGAGAGGAATTTTGAAAATTTGAAATATTTATGTTACAAGTGGATATCATATTTTCAATTTCACTTTTACATCCTTATTTTTTCCTCGTTTTTTTTACGTATCTAATTCTTATTTCATCTTTTTAAAATTGGTATTCCTTATTATTTATCACACCTTAAGGGAAATCAGTGATTGAGTTTGCACTCATGAGGCAATTTTTGAAGAAGTTCTAAAAATGTTCATCAATCCTACCCCCGAGATGACGAAAATATATCTATTCTATATTATTTATATATTTAGTTCTTAACTGTCTAGCGGTCACAATTTTTGTTTCATCTTACCATTCTAAATATTTACTAGTTTTACTTAAAAACAAAGATCAATATCAATAATGGCACAAATTGGACCAGTGGGGGGGGGCGTTTCAAAAATTTGAAATATCTCCGCTACTATAAGGCGGATCGAAAAATTTTACATAACCAATCTTATTGCAAATTAAATTACATATAAATGTTTTTTTTTATAAATTCTATCTCTATCCCAAATATTAACAGAGATATTGGTATTTCAATAAATCAATTCTTTGTGATCACAAGTTATGAATAAGCAAACATTCTATGATCAGTGTTGTTATTTTAATCTGAAATACCAAATATTATGTTCAATAAATTGTTTCTTCATAAGATGCATGCAAATACGTTCTAATGTAGGTAGGATGAAATAATGTAGGCTACGCTTCCACTATAATAATTTAATAACACGGCAAAGCGCTTTCGATGCTGTGCATCATCGTCAGTGCCCTGTTGACACACACAATAATAATTACAATTTACTATAAAATATTTTAGG